>CM077166.1:92022593-92345093 GCA_039583875.1 Platanthera guangdongensis
TGATATACTCGTACCCACAACCTCTCGATAAATCTAGGATACGGATCTAAAACCGAAGAACATATCCGTGAAATATGATTCGACACAAAACAATTCAAAGGTAAATCAAAGTAGCAATAAAGAGTTTTGACAAAGAAGAGTATTATTTTATTCAAATATCATGATCAAGTGCAAATGGAATTAGCTACAAAATAAAAAAACATTAAGATATAAGGAGAGAGACATGCTTGCAATGAAAAAAATACTTGAATTGTAAATAACAAAATGAAAACTAAACAATGACTAAAAAAAAGTAAAAGAAACGAGTACAAATACAAGACAATAAACTACTAAAACTGGTTAAGAACTACTCCTACATTGGCTCCCTCGATGCCCCTCAGCTCCTGGCTTTGTCTGGTATTTATAGATATTTTCTGGAAGGTCATGCCCTAGGTCACTCCCGTGACCTAGGGCGTGTAAGGCTCGGAAACTGCTGTCATGACCCGGGAACATTGGAGAAAAACCACCAAAAGTCGTCGTTTTGCGGTCATGGCCCTAGGTCACGCCCCGTGACCTAGGGCATCTCAAGTCTATTAGTGGAAATGGAGGGAAGGTGAAACAGCGGGAAATAAATCTGGCAGTTCCTGAAGTGTCACGCCCCTTGGTCACGCCTGTGACCTAGGGCGTGTACTGACTGGGTCAACAAACGGCTGGAAACGGCGCAATCTGGCATCAATTCAGCAGTTTCGGGTAGGTCACGCCCGTGACATGGGGGCGTGTACTTAGAAAAAGACCCGGAATTGTCCACGGAAGCATTCTGCAGAAAATAATATTTTTACCTGAGACACACCCCTTTGTCATGCCCTGTTAGGGCATGACTAGTGGGGCGTGTACCTTTGAGACCCTCCAGATTTGTAGAGGACATCGTCCTCTTTCCGTTGACTAGTTGCACGTCTCGTAACTCTTCCTGGTTTGAAAGTTATGATCATTTGAAGTTCAGCTAGCCGCGGCCAAAAATGTTAATTTCTCCAAATTGACTCCAGAACATGGGCATGGACTTAAAATTGATATTTAAAGCCAAATTATACCTAAAATTAGAAAATAAAGTAATTTATAAAAATATTAATCTAAACTAAATAAAAATTGATTCTTTATTTAATAAAAACTATATAAAAATAACTATAAACATTGACCTATCATATACAAAACTGCATTCTGCAGTATTGGCATGACATGACTTTTAACTGCAAAAATCTACTATTTTAAGCGTTATAAAAGTTATATATATATATATATATATATAAATGTATATATATATATATATATATATATATATATATTAAATGTAGAAGCCACATCATCATTATAACATGCTAGACATTCATTCTCATATAGGATAACAAATGAATCAACTAAGTATTTTTCGCCGCATAAAACTTATCTATTTCTCACCTATGGACAAGTGATCCACCTGACCGAGCGACACAGTCAGTAACTCTAGTACTTATATGTATTGTTTTAACTTAATTTCGTAAATCTTTTACATGAAGTAAATGCGAGAACAAGCCGCCTGAGCGTCTGCAGTTGTCCCCTACACGACGTGGCATCACGATGCGTATTTCTCTACTTTGACGTATTTTTGAATACGGAGAAAATGCTGGCTATAATAGTTGGTATCAGAGGGAGGTTTTGCGAGAGGGTTGGTAGGTTTTGCAAAACAGTCGGACAACTTTCACTTAAACAAAACTCTAATCATATCATTTCATTGCATACACACACCGATATGTCATTAGTAGATCTTGATGGAAGTACGAACACTACACTCATAGCATGATAAGAAGTATACAAGGCATATTATGTAGTATAAGATGCATAATATGTGTTTGTATATGGATCCACCATAGGTCATAATATGTGAAGGTTATGTAGTATGCGATGCATAACCATCATTACATGGATGCCCATTAGCATGTTTAATTTTCTTCGTTACATACAATATTATGTAGTATGGAATGTATAACATTATATGTGTATGCCGCTCATAACATGCAGTAACACCATTTTTTAGAATCCATAGCACTGCATACATAATATATCATCGTATGAGCACACGTGCCAAGTTAAAGATCTGCATGATGACATATGTACACCCATGATTTGAAACGAAATTTAAAAATTCATGCATTCATATTATAGGCACAAGTTAGAAGTATAGCATCATTTTATGATTTCCCAGAGCAAGGTAACATCAAGAGCAAGTATCTATTCTTTTCCGATCTGATCTGAGTTTGTTCATTCCTAATTTGATTTGAGTCAGGGTATTCGAGTTTTCTAGCTTTGGTGTCGTAAGCTAGGTCCTTGATAAGTCGTTTATTCGTATCGATAAAATATGAACCCGAAATAGTTTGCTAAGTGAATATCTTCCCAGTTTGTGATACCTTGGGCAAGGTTTGACTAGACATCCGTTTATTCTGTAGAATGCCTCCTAAACGCATTGCGACGAGGTCGACTCCCAGTCAGAGGGTGAGTTTTCTGAAGCCAGAGTGAAGCGGTGATCGAAGGTCTACGACAAAGTTATGAGGCCCTGATAAGGCAGATGGTGGACATACAATCTCAAATACAATTGTTGTTGGTGTCGTCGTCGGGCAGCAGACTTGAGCGCAAGACCCTCCTGTGGGCCAAATTATTCCTAGACCACCTACTGCTCTAGTTCCCCCAGTCGCACTTCCGCCTGAGATGAAATTCATTTCTCACTTCCGGCGACTAGGACCTCCTTTGTATGATGGTAGAGCAGACTTCATGATATTAGATGACTAGATCATTAACATGGAAGAAATGTTTCCTCCGATCAGAAGGTGATGATTGTGGCATATCAGCTCAAGGGTCTTGCAAAGAGTTGGTGGATCAGAGAAAAATAGAATCTTTCTGATGGGTGCTCGTGGGAATGATTCAAGAATATGTTACAGAAGAAGTTTTTACCATCGATCAAGCAAGACCGTCTAATGGACAACTTTTTACACTTGAAGTAGAGGCAACTTACTGTTAGTGAGTATAAGGTCGAGTTTAGCAAGCTTAGTCGTTTCGCCCCAGATCTGGTAGTATCCGAAGAATGCAGAGTAAAGTATTTCCTGGGTGGTCTGAGGTATGACATCCAGCAGTTGGCTAGAGCATACAAGTCTAAGACCTTTACAGAAATAGTCGAAGCTTCCTTAAAGGTTGAGGTGATAAAAAATGCGAAGAATCGGGGATTGCATCCAAACAAGGATAAGAGGAAATCTGATGATGGAGGAAGTGTTAGGGCATCTGGCCCTGCAGCGAAGAAGGATAAAAAGGAAGGGTGTAGATTGTGGTAAGCCAGGACACCCTTTTGAGAAGTGCTTTAAGAGACTGGATGTGCAGAAGCTATCTCAAGTACACGCGATCCAGGATGCTCCAAAGGGAGGTCCTGTCTATTCATATTGCCAGAGGAGTGGTCATGATATGGCCCGTTGTCGTAAGAAGGCTGAAGCTTGTTTTCTCTGCGACCAGAAAGGGCACATGAAGACTAATTGCCCGTAGAGTCAGCCTGCAATGCATGTAGTTCCATTGCAGACTCTACGGCCGCCCCCGCCTCTAATGGACAATGGAAAAGGAAAGTTGAATTTGCTGACCAAGGAGGAAGCCCAATCTTCGACTAAAGTGATCTCAAGTTAGTCTCTGACTCAGCTAGTAATCTCTTTTAGTAGATTTATAGTTTCCGCATTTTAGTTGTGAGCGTTATGTGTTTAGGTGAATTTAAAGTAAAGAATAAGTGGGTGTGAGTTTTTTTCGCTTCGGGTGCTACTCACACCTTTGTGGCGAGGAGTTTTGTAGACCGACATCGCTGGGCTCTCGACCAGTTAGACACCTCCCTAAACGTCAAATTTCCTTCAGGAGAGTTGGTGATGTCAAGTCAGGGTATCCAAAAATGCCCCATCTTCCTAGGTGGTTTTCTAGCCTTTGCAGATCTGAAGGTGCTAGATTTTGTAGACTTCGACGTGATTTTGGGCATGGACTGGTTGTCCAGCTATGATGCCATCATTGAGTGCAAGCACAAGCCCTTGGATTTTAAAGGTGACAATGGCCGGCCCATATGTGTGTATGGTTTGCTGCGTCAGGAATCTCCGATTATTTCTACGGTACATGCTCGCAAATTTCTAGAGTCTGGCTGTGATTTTTTTCTTATCTCTGTTTCTATTCTGGGATCTACACCGGTTGAGCCTCGGGTTGAGGGTGTTTCTGTGGTTCATGAGTTTTCGGATGTCTTTTGTAACAACCCCATCCGTTCATATAATATATACTAGAAGGTCCGGCCGGGGCCCCATAGCATATACCACAAAACAGACGATGAAGCTACAGAGTGATACTAGAGTAGCGCAGCGCACCTACCACATTGCATTCTAGCGGAAGCCTATACACTTGAACTCCTTTCTTGAATGTCCAACATATAAAACTCCACATTTTATAGATTATTGGAATGTCTTACAACATGTAACAACGTTGGCCTTATGGCCTTACAGGGCTTTCAAACAGTGGCCCAAACATTGGCACGCAGGCCGGCCACATCAAAGAAAACATAACATGTGCATTCACAATAGCCTTCGAGGGCTAGCAGCGGCAGTAGCAAAAGCAGTAGGGACTTCAACCCTTATGCGTCCCGCTCGGTTCTCCAGCACCTGCATAGGGACATTCCACCCAAGGGTGACAAACAGAGGCAATGACCAGCATTCAGCTGACCAAATTATAACAACCCTACCTCTTTTCTCGGGGCAGCGGTACTCTTCCCTGCAGGCATAACATATCACAAGCATGGCTATATATCTCATATACTGTGCTATCACGTGCACATGCCATCACAACCGTTAGCCACCCGGCCTAACGGTCCGTGCACTCAGGGCACATTCTTGATGTACTGGCAAATCACTTGCCCACCACCGTATCAGGGTCATAGCCCAATGGCAACTCACTTGAGCATTTACTCTATGGCGTGCAGCCGGAGTTTTATAGTCTTAGTGAACAGGGATTGGCCCGTAGCCCCCCATTGTCTCACGGCGCGTAGTCCTAAGACTCTTGTTATGCGCTCCAACAGACCGCACCTTCTGGTCTTATGTTAGACGGACATAACGCAGGTCGGATCCTCCACCCCCATTGCTCAAATCGCCTGGCCATCACCGAGTACGGCGTACTCGCGGCTACAAAATGTGTCGGTCGGTCGCACCAATCCTGTTCTGGCATTCAAGCCTGGGTATTTTTTATTACACCCAT
Organism: Platanthera guangdongensis; assembly: GCA_039583875.1. Classification (NCBI taxonomy): domain Eukaryota; kingdom Viridiplantae; phylum Streptophyta; class Magnoliopsida; order Asparagales; family Orchidaceae; genus Platanthera; species Platanthera guangdongensis. Next base: position 92,027,856 of record CM077166.1, read on the forward strand.
TCATCTTACAACATTATTGGGTCTTTACTGGGCACACCAGTACTTCCTGCTACTCTCTTCGCAGGTGGACACCACAAATATTACAAATGTCAGGGGTCTTTCCTGGCTACCATGCCAGTACTTCCTGTTACTCGCTTCACAGGTGGACTCCCTATGAATATTAAGCATTCCAAAGGGTATTTCCTGGAATTCCAATCCAGTACTTCCTGCTACTTTCTTTCACAGGTCCAACCCGTCGACTCCTAAACTACATGTTTATCACGAAGTCTTCTCCGGTTCGTATGCAACATCACCAATCCAGACCAACTTATCCAGATGGGCTTCACACAGCATGCCTATTCCATACTCCATTTCTGGATCTATATGCCAACAAAGGGGATTCCATGAATGAACCCAAAGACTCCCAAAATCAGCCACCTTTTGGTGGGGGAATCACATACATATGCCAAAAGGAAGCCTTCACATGGGTAGGAAGAAAGGTCGTTACCCTAGAAGACCTCTTTGGTGCCATGAGCTTTAAATTGGCTAGGAAGATCCGCAACAGCTTTTCCTCCGCAACGCCGGCCTCAGATCTCTTGTCGGAAAACCGCAGCACCACCGGTGATCAGCCCCCTCTCCTCCACCTCCTTCTTCCTCTCTCTTTCTCTCTCTAGAAGTGTAGAAAGAGAAGACCAAAAGTCAAATGAGTTTCCCCAACCCATTCTCGGCCTTAAGAAGACAGGGAGGCCTCTCAGCCATTGGATCCAGGATGAAGGAATGGATGGCCACGATTTCACCAAAAATCATAAAGTTTGCCTGACACGGCCTGTAACACGCCCGTGTCCATGGTCGTGTTCCCTAAGCGGTGCCTGACATTTTTATAACATTTTTATATCATGTAGTCCACCCAAGTCTGCTGAAAGAGCTAACCGATACACAGCTTCTCCGATTCGCTCAACCACTTCAAATGGACCCAAATATCTTGGACTCAACTTTTTAAAACGTCGAATCCAGGATACGCCTTTGAAGGGCTTGATCTTCAAGTAGACCCAATCGCCTACCGCGAACTCCAAGTTCCAGTGCTTGGCGTTGTAGTACTTCTCTTGATGATCTTGGGCTATGAGTAGCTTCTCTCAAATAGCACTAATGGTTGCATTTGCCCTCTTCTACCCAAGCCAAGGGAGTATGGCACTTCATCCATATAGAGTTTCATACGGTGCCATCCCGATGATCTCCTAGTAGCTGTTATTATAAGCAACCTCCACCATATAGAGATGATCTTCCCAGCTCTTTCCGAAGTCTAGGGCGCACATCCTGAGCATGTCCTCCATTGTTCTGTTGGTCCGTTCAGTTTAGCCATCCGTTTAGGGATGAAAGGCCGTACTGAAAGTAAACTTCATGCCCAACAGCTGGTGAACTAGCCTCCAATCCTTTGACGTGAATCGCCGATCTCGATCACTTACGATGCTCCGAGGAACACCGTGAAGCCGTACAATCTGTTCCACGTACAACTTTGCCAAACTTTCTACTGAATCATCTCGCTTGTTTGGTAGAAAATGTGCCACTTTTGTCAGTCGATCAACAATTATCGAGATTGAATCGTTCCCTCGTTGAGATCTCGGCCACCCGTGCACAAAATCCATGGAAATATCATCAAACTTCCACTCTGGAATCGGCAATGACTTCATATAATCGCCTGGTTTCTGGCATTCTGCCTTCACCATAACACAGGTTTGGCATTTGGCCACATAAAGAGCAACATCTTTCTTTAACCATGGCCACCAAAATAGCTTTTTCATATCATTGAACATCTTCGTGCTCTCTAGGTGGATTGAGTACTTCATATAATGTGCTTCATACATTAGTTCTTCCCTCAATTTACCCACATTTGGGACGCACAAACGGCCCTCTTTCCGCAAAAGACCGTTATTCTAGGAGAACTTCCCTTCTGACCCAGCTGTCGCATAGCGTAGGAGATTTTCATCCAACTCTATTGCCCGTCGAACTCGTTCTGCAAGGTCACATTACACCTCCGTCCAGTTCAAACATGCATTGGCAGTGGCATGCTTGTCAACACAAGAAATCTCTAACGCTTCCAGCTCCTGGATGAGACGTTCATCATGCTTTTGCAACAAAGCTGCTCTGGCCGGAGTCCGCCCACTTAAGGCATCCGTGACAACATTCCCCTTCCCGGGAGTATAGTGAATCTCAAAGGTGTAGTCCCCGAGGAACTCCAACCACCTTTGTTGTCGCATATTTAAGTCCTGCTCTAATATATACTTCAAGCTCTTGTGATCTGTTTAGATCTCCACCTTCACACCATAAAGATAGTGTCGCCACAGCTTTAGTGCAAAGATCACCGCCTCCAACTTAAGATCATGGACGGGATAGTTCCGCTCGTGCACTTTCAGCTGACGTGAGCCATAAGCAATCACCTTTCCATTTTGCAGAAGCATGCATCCTAAGCCACTCCCTAAGGCATCACTGTAGATTATAAATCCATAGGTACCACATGGCGATGACAACACAGGTGTCGTGGTCAACTGAATTTTCAGCTCTTCAAAAGCTCGCGTGCACTCTGGCGACCAAACGAACTTTTGTTCTTTTCTCTTCAATGTGGTTAGCGGAAAAGCAATCCGCGAGAAGTTTTCAACAAATCTTCAGTAGTAGCCTGCTAGTCCAAGGAAGCTCCTGACCTCGACCACTGAAGACAACACCGGCCACTCTTGTATGACCCTTATCTTCGCTGGATCCACAGTTATGCCCGCTCCACTCACCACATGGCCCAGAAACGCCACTGACGATAGCCAAAACTCACACTTCGAGAACTTGGCATAGAGCTGATTCTGCCTCAATGTATTCAACACCAACCGCAAATGTTTCTCATGATCGGATTCTGATCTCGAGTACACCAGGATATCATCAATAAACACTATCATGAACAAATCCAGTACTCGCAGAATATTCGGTGAATCAAGTCCATAAATACCGAAGGCGCATTGTACAGTCAAAACGGCATGACCGTGAACTCGTAGTGCCCGTACCTTGTTCCAAATGCGATTTTGGGAATATCTTCTTCCCAGATCCTCAATTGGTAATAACCGGATTTCAAGTCCAACTTCGAGAAGACGGAAGATCCCACTAGCTGATCAAACAGCTCATCAATCCGCGGAATCGGATATTTATTCTTCTCGGTTAGCTTATTCAATTCGCGGTAATCAATACATAACCGTAAGCCACCGTCTTTCTTCTTCACAAAAAGCACAGGGGCACTCCAAGGAGACATGCTTGGGCGTATATACCCCTGCTCCATCAATTCCTGCAGTTGGACTTTCAACTCCGCCATTTCTTTAGGCGCGACGTGATATGGCGAGCGGGCTACAGGTTTCACAGCTGAAACCAACTCAATCGTGAAGTCAATCTCACGCTGGGGTGGTATCCTAGGGAAATCCTTGGGAAACACATCCGCAAAGTCCGACACAATCAGACTATCACCCACACTGGCCTTAGGCTCAACAACCTGAATCAAGGGGAAGTAGCACTCTGCACCCTTCCGAACAGCCTTTAAGACTTGGAGTGCAGACAACAACGTCCCGCCCACTCCTCGCATACCCGCGAACTTTGTCTCCTGTTCGGTATTCTGGCATAACGTGATTTCTTTGGACTGGCAATAAATCATTGCATGCTGCTCCGCAAGCCAATCCATACCAAATATCACATCGAATTCCGATATCGGCAATACAGATGCAGTCAAACTGAAATCCCGACTTCCTATTTGGACCGCCACATCGCAAGCTTGATCCGCAAGCATCCAACAGCCATTCGGCAACACCACTCTGATGCTATCTGTCTTCACACGACTAGGTATCCCAAGACACGCTATAAACTCGCGAGATAAAAAAGAATGTGATGTACCTGTATCGAACAGTGTTCGCCCCAGCATGTCCTGAATCATCACAAAACCCGTGACAATCATGTCACACACACAAGACGCATCCATAGAGTCATTAAGCAAAACATACAAACAATAAAATACTCAAACTAAACTCGTACCTGTGACAACGTCACTTTGCTTGATGGCCTCCTGCAGGCCAAGATTGTAGACCCAGGGCTGCGCCTGAGAGGCAGAGGATTCCACCACTGCCTTTCCTTTTTTGCATATGACGCTCCCGCCTTCTTTTCACTCTTTGGCGGCACCCAACAATCTCGAGCTATATGCCTCACCCTTCCACAACTAAAGCACGTACGAGTATCTAGCTTGGAGGTGGCCCCCGACGTTGCTCCCGATGCAACTGAAGAAGGAGCTTGTCCCGCCGCCTTGGGCCTCTTGCCCCATTTCTTCTTATAAAATGACTTCGTCAGTCGGGGTAACTTAAACTCTGGCTGTGACACAGCCAATGCCCTCTTCCCTTATACTCTCTTCATGTCTTTTTCCAGCGCGCTTGCAGTGTCGACCAACGCCTGGAAGCCTTGGTTCACAGAACTAGAAAGCAGGAACCTCAACTCATCCCGCAGTCCTTCGTAGAACCTATTCGTCTTCCTCTGCTCATCAGCAAATATTGAACCCGCATAGCGCCCTAAGTGTGTAAACTCATGCAGGTAAGCTTCCACACTGCCATCACCTTGCGTCAGCTTTTGGAATTCATTCTCCATGGCAATTCGTTGAGCCGCAGGAAGGTGCTTCGCTAGGAAGAGTCGAGAGAATTCTTCCATCGATACTTCTGTTAAGGGACGACCCGCCAAGTAATGCAGCTCCATCTCGTCCCACCACAATCTAGGCTCTCCTTCAAGAAGGAAAGTCTCTAAGGTGACTTTCTGATGCTCCTCCATTCCAATCGCTGTCATTATCCGCTTGATGCACGATAACCAATCCTCAGCCTGTGCAGCAGCTCCCACTCCCGAGAACGTCGGCGGGTGAAAACTCATAAACCGCGTCAACTGCTTCTCAACGGTTCGAGGATTCACAGCCACAACAGGTTCCGGCCTCGCCTCCACCTGTTCTGGCCGCACGGCCGGCTGCGCCTGCCCAACCGGCTGTCCTTGAACCATGGCAAACAATGCCTCAGCAATTTGTCGCACGGTTTCTGTAGATGACGAAGGTGTAGGCACCTCAGTTGGTGCCGTACTTTCAGCCGAACGCTGGGGCTCCGATTGCCCCGCACCACTCCGAGTCACCTAAAGGGGACAAGACACACACATTAGCAGCCTTACACAAGCAAACAACACAAAATGGGAAAACGCAGGTTCCTCAAACACAACAATTTGCATTCCTGTCATGGACATTCAGGAGTTCAAACGTGTTACCGTGGTGTGCATAGACACGTGCTCGCCACCCCACAAAAGAAGTCGACCACAAATTCGATAGGGAAAGACCAAGACAGCTGATACCAAAAATGTAACAACCCCATCCGTTCATATAATATATACTAGAAGGTCCGGCCGGGGCCCCACAGCATATACCACAAAACAGACGATGAAGCTACGGAGTGATACCAGAGTAGCGCATCACACCTAACACATTGCATTCTAGCGGAAGCCTATACACTTGAACTCCTTTCTTGAATGTCCAACATATAAAACTCCACATTTTATAGATTATAGGAATGTCTTACAACATGTAACAATGTTGGCCTTATGGCCTTACAGGGCTTTCAAATAGTGGCCCAAACATTGGCACGCAGGCCGGCCACATCAAAGAAAACATAACATGTACATTCACAATAGCCTTCGAGTGCTAGCAGCGGCAGCAGCAAAAGCAGTAGGGACTTCAACCCTATGCGTCCCGCTCGGTTCTCCAGCACCTGCACAGGGACATTCCACCCAAGGGTGGCAAACAGAGACAACGGTCAGCATTCAGCTGACCAAATTATAACAACCCTACCCCTTTTCTCGAGGCAGTGGTAATCTTCCCTGCAGGCATAACATATCACAAGCATGGCTATATATCTCATATATTGTGCTATCACGCACACATGCCATCACAACCGTTAGTCACCCGGCCCAACGGTCCATGCAGGAATAGGGTTAAGTTCATGGCACATTCTTGATGTACTGGCAAATCACTTGCCCACCACCGTATCAGGGTCATAGCCCAACGACAACTCACTTTAGCATTTACACCATGGCGTGCAGCCAGAGTTTTATAGTCTTAGTGAACCGGGATTGGCCCGTAGCCCCACATTGTCTCACGGTGCGTATGGCTAAGACTCTTGCTATGCGCTCCAACAGACCGCACCTTCTGGTCTCACGTCGGGCGGACATAACGCAGGTCGGATCCTCCACCCCCGTTGCTCAAATCGCCTTGCCATCACCGAGTACGGCGTACTCACGTATACAAAGGCGCAGGTCGGTCTCACCAATCCTGTTCTGGCATTCATGCCTGGGTATTTTCTATTACACCCATTCATCTTACAACATTAGCGGATATTTCCTGGGCACACCAGTACTTCCTGCTACTCTCTTCGTAGGTGGACACCACAAATATTACAAATGTCAGGGGTCTTTCCTGGCTACCATGCCAGTACTTCCTGTTACTCGCTTCATAGGTGGACTCCCTATGAACATTAAGCATTCCAAAGGGTATTTCCAGGAATTCCAATCCAATACTTCCTGCTACATTCTTTAATAGGTCCAACCCATCGACTCCTAAACTACACGTTTATCACGGAGTCTTCTCCGATTCATATGCAACATCACCAATCCATACCAACCTGTCTAGATGGGCTTCACAAGCATGCCTATTCCGTACTCCATTTTCGGATCTATATACCAACAAAGGGGATTCCATGAATGAACTCAAAGACTCCCAAAATCAGCCACCTTTTTGTGGGGGAATCACATACATATGACAAAAGGAAGCCTTCACATGGATAGGAAGAAAGGTCATTACCCTTGAATGCCTCTTTGGTGCTATGAGCTCTAACTTGGCTAGGAAGTTCCGCAACAGCTTTTCCTCTGCAACGCTGGCCTCAGATCTCTTGTCGGAAAACCGTAGCACCACCGGTGATCAGCCCCCTCTCCTCCCCCTCCTTCTTCCTCTCTCTTTGTCTCTCTAGAAGTGTAGAAAGAGAAGACCAAAAGCCAAATGAGTTTCCCCAACCCATTCTCGTCCTTAAGAAGACAAGGAGGCCTCTCAGCCAATGGATGCAGGCTGAAGGAATGGATGGCCATGATTTCACCAAAAATCATAAATTTTGCCTGACACAGCCTGTGACATGCCTGTGTCCATGGCCGTGTTCCCTAAGCGGTTCTCAACCGACTTACCCAATCTAGTGACACGCCCGTGTCATGGGTCATGTCACCTGACACGCCTTCAGACACGCCCCTGTCTGTGGTCGTGTTCATCCGGCTAAAAAATCTCAAAATCACTCGAGACTCACATGGCTTGTGACACGCCCATGTCCCAGGCCATATGCCTAGACATGGCACTAGACACGCCCCACCTCACACTCGTCGGGCTGAGTTCGTCGACCGTGTTGACACTTCCTGTGACACCCCCATATCACATACCATGTCTGAAGCACTCGACGATCATCGACCAAATTGTGTCGACCACTCGTCGACTGTTCCTCCCGAATGCAGGACACGCCCTGGGACACCCCCATGTCCCAGGTCGTGTAACCCCAAAAATATGAACCTGCTAAAAAAATGGACTGTTACATCTTTCCTATTACTCTTCCTGGACTTCCTCCTGAGAGAGAGGTGGAGTTTATCATAGACCTTGAGCCAGGCACTCGCCCTATTACAAAGGCACCGTACTGCATGGTGCCAAGTGTGTTAGAGGAACTGCGTACTCAACTGGATGAGTTATTGCAGTGCGGTTTCATTAGACCCAGTTCTTCCCCCTGGGGTGCACAGTACTCTTCGTGAAGAAAAAGGATGGAATGATGAGGCTATGCATTGACTATTGAGAGCTAAACAAGGTGACCATTAAGAATAGATATCCATTACCTATGATCGATGACTTGTTCGATCAGTTGCGAGGTAGCTCCGTGTTCTCGAAGATTGACCTCCATTTAGGTTACCATCAGTTAAGAATCCGGGAGTCAGACATTCCGCGAAGTGCTTTTCGTTCTAGATATGGTCACTTTGAATTTCTGGTAATGCCATTTGGATTAATGAACGCATCGTCGGCTTTTATGAACATGATGAACAAGGTGTTCAAAGATTTTCTGGAAAGGTTCGTGATTGTATTCATTGACGATGTCCTGGTACATTCCAGAAATGCAGATGAGCACGCATTGCACTTGCACTTGGTCCTGTCTACTCTCAAGGAGCACAAGTTGTATGCGAAACTTAGCAAGTGAGAGTTCTGGTTATCTCAGGTGTCATTCCTAGGACACATTATAAGCAAGCACGGTATTTCAGTGGACCCCGCGAAGATAGTCGCAGTCTTGGATTAGAAGATACCTACATCGCCTAAGGAAATAAGGAGCTTCTTAGGCCTGGCAGGTTACTAAAAAGAGATTTGTGAAAGGATTCTCTGTGCTCTCTGCACTGTTTACTAGGATTACACAAAATAGCACATCTTTTGTTTGGAGTGATGCCTGTGAGGAAGCTTTTCAAAAGCTCAAGAGGAGATTGTGTTCTGATCCAATTTTGGCATTGCCGGTGGAAGGAGTAGAGTATGTTGTTTACGTGGATGCCTCGTGAGTTGGACTCGTTTGCGTGTTGATGCAGGAAGGCAAAGTGATTGCGTATGGATCGAGACAATTGAAGGTACATGAAAAGAATTATCCTACACACGACCTGGAATTTGCTATCGTCATTTATTCCTTGAAGTTGTGGAGACATCTTCTGTGTGGAGTGTCGTGCAAAATTTATAAGGACCACAAAAGTTTGAAATATGTCTTCACTCAGAAGGAGTTGAATTTGCGCTAGCGTAGATGACTAGATCATGTTGCGGACTACGAAGTCGATATCCTTTATCATCCCGACACGGCTAATGTAGTAGCGGATGCATTGAGCCGGAAGACCGCACATATCTTTAATCTCTCAGTGCGATCACTTGTTGAAGATTTTTTGCTCATGGTCATAACTGTAGGGAATAGCACTTCGCCGAGTAGGTTAGAGTTGGAAGAGCCTTCGTGGATTACTTTCACTAGGCTACATCAGAAAGATGATCCTGATTTGCAACACCTCCGTAGTAGAACTGAGAAAGGGGAATTACCTGACTTTTCAGTTGATGACATTGGTACCCTAAACTACCGCGTCAGATATTATATTCCCACTATTGGGGACATCTGAGCAAGTATATGCAGTGAACCGCATGGTTCATGTGTTGCTTATCATCCTGGTTCCACGAAAATGTACAGAGATTTGAAGAAGATTGTTTGGTGGTCAGTTATGAAGAACGACATCGCAAGATTTGTATCTGAATGTTATACCTGCCAACATGTCAAAGCTGATCATATAAGGTCGGGTGGTAAGTTAATGCCTTTAGATATACTGAGTTGGAAATGGGAGAGTTTATCCACGGATTTCATTACTGGTTTGCCGAGGTCACCCCGAGGGCATGATGCAGTGTGGGTTATTGTGGATAGACTAACCAAGTGTGCACACTTTGTACCTTTCAAGATTGATTATTCCATGGAAAAGATAGCTTAGCATTATCTGGATGAAGTTTTCAGACTACATGGTGTACTTATGAGTATTATGTCAGACCGAGACTCCTGATTCATGTCTCATTTTTTGCAGAGCTTGCAAGGAGCTTTAGGTATAGACCTTAGGTATTCTACTGCCTATCATCCTCAGACAAATGGTCAAACAGAGAGAGTGAATCAGATCTTGGAGGATATGATTAGATGCTATATTCTGGACCATGGTGGGGCTTGGTATAAATGCCTCAGACTGATGGAGTTCGTGTACAATAAGAGTTATTAGGAGAGTTTGCAGATGACTCCCTTTGAAGCTTTATATGGAAGGCGTTGTCGAACTCCCCTATTTTGGGCAGAAGTTTTTGAGAAGCCTTTACTCGGTCTGGAAGCGCTGGATGATATGAGAATTTCAGTGACGCATATTCGTGAAAAGCTGAGGTTAGCTCAGGAGCGATATGATAAGTATGCAAACCAGCACAGAGTTGATCTGGAATTTTCAGTTGGGGATATGATATTTCTGAAGGTCTCTTCGATGTCAGGTGTTAAGAGATTTGGAAGGAACTATAAGATAGATCCCAGGTATGTGTGACCATTTCAGATTCTGGAGCGCATCGGAGTTTCTGCCTATAAACTGGAATTGCCCGACTCTTTCCCTGGTGTTTATGACGTGTTTCACGTTAGCTAGTTACAAAAGTGTGTTCGTAGTGATCGGCATGTCCTTGACGCCTTGCCCCAGTTGCAGCATAATCTCTCGTATGTCGAAGAGCATGTCTGTATTCTAGAGATGCATGATCATGTGTTAAGAAAGAAGACAATTCTGATAGTTAAGGTTCTCTGGCGCAATCAGGATTGATGGCGCGGCCCCTCCTCCACCGGTTGAAGACGATGCTGATGATGCTGTTGATGATCTGGTTGCTAAGTCCATACGACTCAAGGACGTGAGGCGGCACGATGACGCTAACGGACAGCTACGCTACAACCTCTGCCCGCGCCGTGCTACCGCCACGGCAACGCCTTAGTTTTATTTATTTCCTTTTCGTGCACTTTATTTTATAATTGGAATATAAAATTATCCTATGCTTATGTGATAATTTTATATTCATTGCATGTGTTGTTGTATTTTCAATTTGAACTATTTTAGTTTTGGTGTGCAATTAGCCATTCGGATGGATGAGATTAAATCTCCATCATGAAGGGCTAAGGCTTATTTGTAACTCCTATTAGCCATTCGGATGGATGAGATTAAATCTCCATCATGAAGGGCTAAGGCTTATTTGTAACTCCTATTTAAAGGAGGCTATCATGAAGAGTTAAAGCAATTGGAAAAGAAACCTAAAAAAACCCCTTGTGGAAATTTCGGCCACCATGGAGAAGTCCATAGCCGCCCCCTCCCCTTTGGTGTGAAGCCAAGCCTTGCCTCCTCCATCCCCGTTCGGTGCGACTCCGGCGTGGCTTCCTTCGGTGCGACTCCTTGGAAGAAGGTTGCAAACCATTCGGTGCGACGCCGGTGGATCCGTGGAGAGAGTGATTCTCCCACAGTTATCTCGTGTGAATGTTTTCCGGTTGGGTAATCTCTTTCCCCTCCCTTGTGTGATTTCTTCTCTTTAGTTGTGGTGGATTTTGCTCATCGTTTTCTCCGGATCTTTAATTTAATCGCTGCAAGTTTTGAATCGAAATCGCCGTTGCAAGGCTTTTTTTTCCGGATCGGGTGGATCCTATTTGCTTGAGCGGATCTTGGCCTATAGCCTTGGTCTTGCTCTCAAAAAGGAGTGGCAACCTTTGTGTTTTCTTGGGGAATAATCCGACTCAAATTTCCGATCGTTGTTTTCGAGTCGACCATTCCTCCTTTGTTGTTTGTGCTGCGTTTTGTGACGAGAAAATATTGTGGGCGATAGGTGCTGTGTAGGTGCGGTAGATCTACGACGTGTTCTGCGTAGGGAGAGCGTTAGCTTCGCGGAGATCTCCGTTTCCGGATAACCCTACATCAATTTGGTATCAGAGGCGGTCGTTTCAACTCCCACGTTGAAAACATCCTCTCTGCATTCCTTGTTGGTCGATCGGATCTAAAAAAAATCAAAAAAATTATTTCTGTGGTCTGCCAATAGCGGGCTGAAATCTTTATTTTTCTGCACAATTTCAAAAAAAAAAACAATTTTAACGATTTACGTGTTATTCACTTTGGGAATATATAAAAATATCTTATTTTCAATATAGCTACAGCCCTAGGAAAATTCATCTTGCCCGGGGCCTCCCAAACCTGAATGGGCACAAGGCTAGGAACGGAGTACGCAACCCCGTCTACGTCTAGTATGGCTGCGAACGAGCATGGTGATCCCAACACCGCGGCTATAGAGGGTCTTCGTGCTGAAATGGCTGAGCTTAGGAACGTCTTAGCCCAGATCCTACAAAACCAAGCTAGGCCACCCCCGCCACCCGTTAATGTTGATCGGCCCAACCGGCACCAACATAACTCTGATTCGGATTCTGATGCGGACTCCCCACGGGTGCCCCCTAGGGGACACCGCCCCGAGCGAGACTTTGACATTACTAGGGCCATTAAGATAAATGCCCCCACGTACGATGGCATGGGAGACCCCCAAATCTTCCTTAACTGGATTGTGGATATGGAGTGTTACTTCGAGTGGCACAACCTGACGGATCCCCAAAAGGTCCAAGTTGCCCGGATGAAGTTAACAGGTCGTGCAAAGACGTTCTGGCTGAATGAGGAGCGAAGATTAGGAACCGGACACGTAGCCCCCCTTATAGGTTGGCCAGTAATGAAGAACCTGTTGACCGATCAGTACGTTCCCACGTACCATCGGACACAGATGTTCGATGAGCTTGCCACTCTGCGGTAGGGCTCAATCTCGGTAGCTGAATATATGGGTGAACTTAAGGACCGAATGGTGCGATGTGACCTTAGGGAGATTCTCGAAGTCACTTTATCTAGATTTCGAAAGGGCCTTAACCCAGATATCCAAAGGAAGCTCTTGCGATATGGGCATACGGACTTGAGCACGACTTTCAATGCCGCCTTGCACATTGAAAAACACCTAGCCTCTAAGGCTCACTCCCGTTACGCTCATGCGAAGCACAAGTCCACCACTGGGGCATCTTCTTCCACATATCCTGATAAGGGAAAGTTTAAATCTACCGAGTCGAAGTCAATCGTGATCACCGTTAGGAACTCCAAGAACCCTTCGAGTGAGCGTGTCCCTATCGGGAAGGTTAGCAAGGCTAACACCACTTGTTACTCTTGCGGCATTCAAGGCCACTATGCCTACGAATGCCCAACAAAGACAAAAACTCTAGCCTTGTTAGAGCCAACTACCGACCCTGACGATTATGTATACGAGGCCGCAGAAGAGAGTGACCCCGAAGGAGTCCCTAGTGACTTAGAGGACGATCACCCCCTTATGGTGATGCGTTGTATTTTGACCACTCCTCGTCCATTAGATGATTGGAAGAGGACGAGCATATTTTCTCTGATTTTTAAGAGTGGCGAGAAGCTTTGCAAGCTAATTATTGATAGTGGTAGCTGCATGAACGTCATATCTGAGAACGTCGTAGCACGTATGAACTTGGTCACGGAACCACACCCGACCCCATACCAGGTCGCTTGGATCAACAAGCTCTCTGTACCCGTTACCAAGCGATGCCTGGTCCCACTCTCATTCAAATCCTACATTGATGAGGTGTGGTGTGATGTCCTTCCGATGGACGCTTGCCATGTGTTGTTAGGCCGCCCTTGGCTATACGACCGTGATGTTACACATTTTGGTAGAGCCAACACTTATGAGTTCAAATTCAATGGCAAAACCATCACTTTGAAGCCGACCATCCCAAAGGAGCTCGTAGTCTTGGCTAAGCACACCACTATCCCGGTAGAACGGAAAACGTTGAATCTCGTTGGTAGGAAAGAGTTTGAGAGAGATCCGTTCTTTGATGGAATTATGTATGCGCTAGTCCTCTTAAGTGCGAAGCCCGATTCTAGCATTTTGGATGAGCTACCTAGTGAGTTACGGGTACTGTTGGAAGAGTATAGGGACGTGTACCCGGATGAGTTGCCGTCCACGTTACCCCCGCTTAGGAATATCCAGCATGCGATAGATCTCATCCTGGGGTCTTCCTTGCCAAACTAGCCCCATTATCGACTCCACCCCGCGGCTCACCTAGAGTTGCAGTCTCAGATCGAGGGCTTGCTAGCGAAAGGTTTTATTAGGACTAGTATGAGTCCATGTGCTGTACCAGCCCTACTTGCCCCCAAGAAGGATGGTACATGGAGGATGTGCGTTGATAGCCGGGCTATCAATAAAATCACCATCAAGTATAGGTTCCCCATTACCCTACGCCGTCACGACTCAATTTTTGTAGTTGTGGATGGGTTTTCAAAGATGGCTTATTTCATCCCGTGCAGTAGGTCAAATGATGCGTCTCACGTTGCTAAGCTTTATTTTAAAGAAGTCGTTAGTCACCGTGGAGTGCCCAAGACCATAGTGTCGGATAGTGATGTAAAATTCACTAGTTATTTTTGGAAGACTCTTTGGATATTAATGGGAACGAAATTATTGTTTTCCTCTGCCTATCATCCCCAAACTGATGGGCAGACGGAAGTGGTTAATCAGAGCTTAGGAAATTTGTTACGATGCCTCGTGAGTGATCACAAGAGCACTTGGGATCTTCTCCTTCCCCATGCCCAATTAGCCTACAATAATTTCAAGAATCGGTCTACGGGTCTGTCTCCAAATGAGATTGTCCACGGGTATAAGGCTCCTGTGCCGCTTGACTTGGTGCCGTTGCCCCCAACGTACAAGGCAAGTCAGTTTGCACAATCCTTCGCCCAGCACATCCATGATTTACACGCACGTATACGGGACACCTTGACTACGCAATACGACTCTTATCAAGCGCACGCTAATTTACATAGGAGAGTATCAGACTTCAAAATTGGCGATCTAGTTTTAGTCCGTTTGGTTCCCGAACGCTTGCCAACTGGCACCGTTAAAAAGTTAGCACCAAAGCGCGCCGGCCCTTTTCGGATTATTAAAAAGCTAGGTGACAACGCTTTCGTTTTGGACTTGCCTGCTGATTGGGGTATCTCCCCCATTTTTAATGTTTCGGATTTAACGATGTTTGTGTCACCACCACAAGAGTTGATTTCTTTGTCGTCTTCTTCTCCCACTGAAAATTCTCATGGGTTGGGGAGTGGTAGTACGGATGATCTCTCTCTTTCGGTCCCCAGAGGTATATCATCGGATGGTAAGTTGCCTTCTTTCCTGTCTACTGCTAATATGTTCCCCAGGTTTCCACGGGCGTTCTCCACTCCAGAGATGATACTTGATGCTGAGCCTGTTACCACTGCTGATGGCGACACCCACCGCTTTCTCATCCGTTGGCGTGATCGGCCCCCTTCGGATGACTCTTGGCTACTCGAGACGGAGCTGCAGAGTTTGGATGCTGCTCTCCTTCAACGTTATCGCTTGGACCACGCTACGGAGATGCGTGCATTTGAGCGGGGGAGGATTGATGGTGCGGCCCCTCCTCCACCGGTTGAAGACGATGTTGATGATGCTGTTGATGATCCGGTTGCTAAGGCCATACGACTCAAGGACGTGAGGCGGCACAATGACGCTAACGGACGGCTACGCTACAACCTCTACCCGCGCCGTGCTACCGCCACGGCAACGCCTTAGTTTTATTTATTTCCTTTTCGTGTACTTTATTTTATAATTGGAATATAAAATTATCCTATGCTTATGTGATAATTTTATATTCATTGCATGTGTTGTTGTATTTTCAATTTGAACTATTTTAGTTTTGGTGTGCAATTAGCCATTCGGATGGATGAGATTAAATCTCCATCATGAAGGGCTAAGGCTTATTTGTAACTCCTATTAGCCATTCGGATGGATGAGATTAAATCTCCATCATGAAGGGCTAAGGCTTATTTGTAACTCCTATTTAAAGGAGGCTATCATGAAGAGTTAAAGCAATTGGAAAAGAAACCTAAAAAGACCCCCTTGTGGAAATTTCGGCCACCATGGAGAAGTCCATAGCCGCCCCCTCCCCTTTGGTGTGAAGCCAAGCCTTGCCTCCTCCATCCCCGTTCGGTGCGACTCCGGCGTGGCTTCCTTCGGTGCGACTCCTTGGAAGAAGGTTGCAAACCATTCGGTGCGACGCCGGTGGATCCGTGGAGAGAGTGATTCTCCCACAGTTATCTCGTGTGAACGTTTTCCGGTTGGGTAATCTCTTTCCCCTCCCTTGTGTGATTTCTTCTCTTTAGTTGTGGTGGATTTCGCTCATCGTTTTCTCCGGATCTTTAATTTAATCGCTGCAAGTTTTGAATCGAAATCGCCGTTGCAAGGCTTTTATTTCCGGATCGGGTGGATCCTATTTGCTTGAGCAGATCTTGGCCTATAGCCTTGGTCTTGCTCTAAAAAAGGAGTGGCAACCTTTGTGTTTTCTTGGGGAATAATCCGACTCAAATTTCCGATCGTTGTTTTCGAGTCGACCATTCCTCCTTTGTTGTTTGTGCTGCGTTTTGTGACGAGGAAATATTGTGGGCGATAGGTGTTGTGTAGGTGCGGTAGATCTACGACGTGTTGTGCGTAGGGAGAGCGTTAGCTTCGCGGAGATCTCCGTTTCTGGATAACCCTACATCAAGGATGCTAGAGGTGCAACTTATGAATTGGAATCCGCAATGAGAGAATCTCATCCTCAGCTGTTGTCCTAGTCTTCCCCAGTTAGTAATCTTGTTTAATGAATTCTTCTGTCGTGTCTCTCCCTCTGCACTCTTGTTTCGTTTCGTGTTCCATGTTTCGGGACGAAACTTCCTTTTTGGAGGGGTGACTGTAACGCCTCTGATTTTTTTCGGCAATTATTTAATCCTCTCGGTGACGTCATAGTGGCGTAAGGGGCGTTACGTTCTTTAATGTAGAGTTGACGGCGTGTCGCCGTTAGTGCGTTTTTCGCGTCTATTCGTTTGAGTCGGCCAAATTTGTGATTCCTTGTCGAAAATAGAAAATTTCATGTTAGAAAATTAAATTAATTAATTTTTGACATGCCCGTCAAGTTTCGTCGTGATCCGAGCGATATTCGAGCCTCGCGAATTTCTGAAGTTTTGTAGAATTTATGTTCGCCGTAGACTTTGAAAATTTATATCTCGAGAATGGCTTGTCGGATTTTGGTTTTGACTTCGCCGTTGGGTTCGTATGGACAGTATTCGCCTACAGTGTGTGTTTCGTTCAATTCGGCGCTCGTGTGATCCTCCTTTTTGATCTTGTTTTTCCTTATTCAAAAATATATAAATATGATTATTTTAATATTAAAGCACTATTCAAAAATGTGTTTTACTATTCATCTATATAGTTTGATTTTTTGGATATATTTGTAAAAAGGACCTGTTCAGGCAATAGAATTGTCGAGTGAACCATTCTGTTCTCGAGTACAGTTAGGATTCTTGTCGAGTAGTGCATGAATTGTTCTCGAGTACTGCTGTAAAGATCTCGAGTATAGTTCGATTTCTTCTCGAGTAGTGCCTGAAATGTTCTCGAGTCCTGCAATCTTTTCTTGAGTGCTATTTTCTTATTCTCGAGTATGAAATTGTAGTACTCGAGTAGACCTTTTTTCTACTTCTCGAGTACTGTAGGTTCCTCCAGAGAAATTCGTCCCAGTTTGCGTTCGGGCACCTTTTTGAGGGTCAAAACTGTATCGTATAAAAAAATGGTTACCATTGATTTTGTTCGTCTCGACGAGATATACAACTTCCGTGTTGATCACTTTTCTATTTGAAGACATCGTAAATCTCTAATTCTATTTTCCGCGCACCTACACTTAAATCATCTGTTTTTCTTTCTCTTTACATAAAAGAATTTATATATATATAAATTTATATATATATATATATATATATATATATATATATATATATATATATATATATATATATATAAGTACTTATTCTTATACTTAAGGATATATAGAAAAGAACTTCATCTTCTTCTCTTGGCCGAACTAGAGAGCGAGAGTGACGCCAGAGTTTTAAGTTTGTGAATATTCCGGTGGCCGACAACGGAGCTTCGGTGCTCAAAATTTCCAACCGATCATAGATCTGGAAAGCTCTCGTCGAGTGCTACGCCATCATGATAAAATTTTTCCAATTTCTTAAGTTTTTTCATTTTGGTTTTTCGGCCCTATCCTCTATTTCAGCCATTTTTGTTCAGATTTCGACTTCTCACGTCTACTTTTACCCCGATCTACGACGTGGGGTGATTAGGTGGATTTTTCCGGTAAAAACGAGGCAAGTGGTGTTCTTGCTCTCCCTCTCGCTACTTTATTCTAACGTTTTTGCCACATTTAGTTAAGTTTGTCATGTTTCAACTTCATAGAAACTTGTCTGAAGGATGGTATGAAAGATACCACCCAAGGTGTTAGATCTGTTTAACTCTAGAGGGGGGGGGGGTGAATAGAGTATTTTAAAATCTTGTTAGATTTTTATTATGGAATTAAAATAGTGATACTTATAAGTGTAATCAGATAGTGCAGAAAGAAAACTAATCTTATTCAGCAAGCAACACACAATAAAAATAAGAGAGTATCACAGACGACACAGGAATTTTATAGTGGTTCCCCTATAACTTGGGTACATCCACTCTTCTACCACCCTGGTAGGAATCCACGCAGGTTTTTGATCAAGTGTCCTGTCACCAATCTGGTTTTTGCTCAGGTGCTTGTCACCACAAGAGCTGCTCGGGTAGATCAGGAAACCCTTCAGGCTTTTGATCAGGTGCCCAAAAACCAAATCAAGACTTTTGATCCGGAGACTTGTAACCAAGTGTTTAACTTTTGAATGGAGCTAGAACCCTGGGTACAGTGGGGTGAAACAAACAAAACTATATGTTGTCTTCTCTTTTCTCAAAACAACTGAGAAGACTTGTGGATCCGTAATGGTGTCAAAGCTCCCACTGAGATGAAGATCTGTTCAGGAATATTGAGAGCATTACAGGGTGAGTAGGTCTTCTTGAAAAAGTTATCCAGAAAGCTGTAGACAGATTGAAGTTGATTGTCTCTTAGAAGCTTGCTGGAAGAAGAACACTTGATGAAGACATAGCAGAAAACTTTCTCTTGAATGATATCTTGTGTTCTGTGTGTTATCAATTCTGTCTTGTTATCTATGTCTTCTCTACTATCTCTGTTGTCGACTAAAAGAGAAAATATCTTTTATATGTTCAGTCGAATTCCCCTTTGAATTTTGAATTCCTTTTCATTAAATGCTAATTGCCTGGAGAATGAAATGCGGCTGAAGAGAATATTTACATTAAAGAATTTCCCCAACTGTCCCATTAAAAACAGGAAGTAATTAACCTGATGAACACCATAATCAATGCTGCCACTAACGGTTATATTCAGAGAATATAAGAATTAATTATTCAGGAATTACTGCTATAGAATAAGGACAAAATAAGGGAAATTTCCAAGTCTGGAACTACACAGGATTTTCGACCAGAGAACAGATTTCATCGACCTGAGATCCAAGTTCATCCAGCTGAGAAATCATGTTTGTCGGTTGGAGAAAGTTTGTTCGTCGACCTGAGAACCAAGTTTGTCGACCTGAGATCAGCTAACAGCTATCTGTGGAAATTCTGCCAATTCTGTGGTCCAAGTTGTTTGAGCTGATAACTTGTCTTCATCGACCTGAGTTCAGCGAAAGCACTCTGAAAGAATGTGTTGAAGTTGAACTTCCAGAATTTGTCGACCCAAGCTCGAATATCATCGAGCTCAACTCAGAGAATTTACTCTGAGTTCGTCGAGCGGAGCATGACCTTTGTCAAGCTGAGTTCGATGAATGTCGAACTCACTTCCTGAACTTGATTTTCTTCTAAGTCTGAGCTATCTGTAGTCTTCTGTTGGCTGGTCCATGCAAGGTTGAATCTAAGGACTTAGCCTAAACTCTAGGACACAATGACATGACCTTGGCTATACATGGTTTGTCAATTATCCTTATTAGTGAACCTAGCCCAAATCAAACTAGGGATCCAAAAATCCCCCGCTATTTGGGTGAGGTCACTAATACAAATGAAATAAAGACATTCACAAAGCAGAAAAATATATCAAGCAGAAAAATATATCAAGCAGAAAAATTGAAATATGCAGTAGATATTTACACAGTAGCTTTGTGACATTAAATATATATAAAGTTCATACAAACAGAAACTAAACAAAATGTACTCATTTCTTCTTCTTTTACTTTTCCTTTTGCAAGTCCTCTTTCTCCTGGTTAGCAGGATGTGTAAACTTGATTTCCCTATTTGGATTGGCTGCTTGCCTCTTGGACATAGTCATATCAACAGCTCCAATTATATTAAGGGAGGTAGATCTAGGCACAACAGCCTCTGGATGTAGGTTCATGTAAGCATCTACGTTAAAGAATTTATTAGCTTTCTCATACCTTTTTAATTCTTCCTTTCTGTATTTAGACATTGTAGAATATTATGATGGATCTTTTCCTTTAGCTTTATCTTTATTTATCATTGATAATCCAACAAGTTCCTGGAACCTGTCCATTCTAGAAGTTGTCTCTATCTTTGGATCCATAAAGGGAATGGGTGGAGACTCTGGCCTTCTAGGACTGTCAGCTTTTTGTGGTTCACGAGCTTGTTGTTGCTATTGTTGATGATGTTGTTGTTGTTGATGTTATTGACTGCTTGAAGAGTACCACTACTGGTTGTTTCCTTGATATGATGAGGATCTACCTTAATGCCTATGGTAGGTTTGAGCATATGAGATAGGCCTCTGAGTAGTGTTGCCAGAAGCACCTGCAGCAGGTGGAGGAGGAGGACCTTTCCAATGCCTCTGAGGAGGAGGAGGAGAATATCTCCTATTTTTCTTTCTTGCCTTTTGCTAATTCTTTGACAGCCACATCAAGGCTGGCATCCCAGGGTATGGAGTAATTTTCTGAAGGATATAATAAGGTGTATCATGTGTGGGATTTTGCATGGGAGCAGCAACTAGAGGAGCATTTCTTTTCTTTAAAACTTTCTTCTTGGCAATAGGGCTATCATAAGAATCATCATTATCATCATCATCTTTATCAAAGGAGGATCCCTGAGTATTATCATAAAGATCATCTAGAGCTTTAAGAAGATATGTAGAAATCTGCTTTTCAGCCTGAGGCTGTACTAGAGGTTCTGGAGCTAGAGCAACTGTTTCAGGGATAGGTTCAGCAATTGATACATTTTCTACTTCTATATATGCCATGATTATCTCATCCAAATCAGGAAGAGGACTATCATCCATCTTATAAGTGGGAGCTGAGACAGCCTCTGGAGAAGAAATAACCTTGGGATCTAATATTGTTTGACTCTCAGTAACTACAAAATTATCCTTACGTTGCTTGGCAACTGTGGGACATATTGGTGTTGTATATGGTACAATAGCCAAAGAGGGCTTTAGGCAGACAACTGGAAGAGAATTTAAATAGATTGTATCAAAAGAATTTAACAGACTGAAGAGATCAACTTTGGGATTGACAATGCAATCACCAACAGTTATTATTTATATAGTCTCTTAGTTGTATCTGTGCAGAGCATATCAATATCTGTAATTGTTGTATCTATAACCATATAGATATCTGTATCTGTTTCTTCTACTGCTGCTGAAACTGGAGCGGCTTCTTCACTGAGCATCTCCCCTTGCCTGATTTCAGTGGTAGCTGGAATCAGGGCCCTAGAAGAAGTAGGGACAGAGGAATCATCAATGAGGTAGCTCTAGGCACAATAGCCTCTGGATGTAGGTTCATGTAAGCATCTACATTAAAGAATTTATTAGCATTCTCATACCTTTTTAATTCTTCCTTTATGTATTTAGACATTGTAGAATATTGTGATGGATCTTTTCCTTCAGCTTTAGCTATATTTATCATTGATAATCCAACAAGTTCCTGAAACCTGGCCATTCTAGAAGTTTTCTCTATCTTTGGATCCACAAAGGGAATGGGTGGAGACTCTGGCTTTCTAGGACTGTCAGCTTTTTGTGGTTCACGAGCTTGTTGTTGCTGTTGCTGATGATGTTGATGTTGTTGATGTTGTTGACTGCTTGAAGAGTACCACTACTGGCTGCTTCCATGATATGATGAGGATCTACCTTGATGTCTGGGGTAGGTTTGAGCATATGAGGTAGGACTCTGAGAGGTGTTGCCGGAAGCACTAGTAGCAGGTGGAGGAGGAGGACCTTTCCAATGCCTCTGAGGAGGAGGAGGAGGAGAATATCTCCTACTTTGCTTTCTTGCCTTTTCCTGATTCTTTGACAGCCACATCAAGGCTAGCATCCCAGTGTATGGAGTAATTTTTTGAAGGATATAATAAGGTGTATCATGTGTGGGATTTGGCATGGGAGCAGCAACTGGAGGAGCATTTCTTTTCTTTAAAACATTCTTCTTTGCAGTAGGGCTATCATCAGAATCATCATTATCATCATCATCTTTATTAGAGGAGGATCCCTAAGTATTATCATAAAGATCATCCAGAGCTTTCAGAAGATATGTAGAAATCTGCTTTTCAGCCTGAGGCTGTACTGGAGGTTCTGGAGCTGGAGCAACTGTTTCATGGATAGGTTCATCAATTGATACATTTTCTACTTTTATATCTGCCATGATTATCTCATCCAAATCAGGAAGAGGACTGTCATCCATCTTATAAGTGGGAGCTGAGACAGCCTCTAGAGAAGAAATAACCTTGGGAGCTGATATTATTTGACTCTCAGTAACTACAAAACTGTCCTTACGTTGCTTGGCAACTGTGGGACTTATTGGTGTTGTATATGGTACAATAACCAAGGAGGGCTTTAGGCAGACAACTGGAAGAGAATTTAAATAGATTGTATCAAAATAATTTAACAAACTGAAGAGATCAACTGTGGGATTGACAATGCAGTCACCAATAGTTATTATTTATATAGTCTTTATAGTTGTATCTGTGCAAAGTATATCAATATCTGTAACTGTTGTATCTATAACCATATAGATATCTGTATCTGTTTCTTCTACTGCTGTTGAAACTGGAGCGGCTTCTTCACTAAGCATCTCCCCATGCCTGATTTCAGTGGTAACTGGAATCAGGCCCCTAGAAGAAGTAGGGACAGAGGAATCAGCAATGAGGTAGCTCTAGTCACAACAGCCTCTAGATGTCGGTTCATGTAAGCATCTACATTAAAGAATTTATTAGCTTTCTCATACCTTTTTAATTCTTCCATTCTGTATTTAGACATTGTAGAATATTGTGATGGATCTTTTCCTTCATCTTTAGCTTTATTTATCATTGATAATCCAACAAGTTCCTGGAACCTGGCCATTCAAGAAGTTGTCTCTATCTCTGGATCCACAAAGGGAATGGGTGGAGACTCTGGCCTTCTAGGATTGTTAGCTTATTGAGGTTCACGAGCTTGTTGTTGCTGTTGCTGATGATGTTGATGATGTTGCTGTTGTTGATGTTGTTGACTGCTTGAAGAGTACCACTACTGGCTGCTTCCTTGATATGATGAGGATCTACCTTGATGTCTGCGGTAGGTTTGAGCATATGAGGTAGGCCTCTGAGAAGTGTTGCCGGAAGCACCAGCAGCAGGTGGAGGAGGACCTTTCGAATTCCTCTGAGGAGGAGGAGGAGAATATGTCCTACTTTTCTTTCTTGTCTATTGCTGATTCTTTGACAGCCACATCAACGCTGGCATCCCAGGGTATGGAGTAATTTTCTGAAGAATATAATAAGTTGTATCATGTGTGGGATTTGGCATAGGAGCAGCAACTGGAGGAGCATTTCTTTTCTTTAAAACATTCTTCTTGGCAGTAGGGCTATCATCAGAATCATCATTATCATCATCATCTTTATCAGAGGAGGATCCCTGTGTATTATCATAAAGATCATCCAGAGCTTTCAGAAGATATGTAGAAATCTGCTTTTCAGCTTGAGGCTGTACCGGAGGTTCTGGAGCTGGATCAACTGTTTTAGGGACAGGTTCAGCAATTAATACATTTTCTACTTCTATATCTGCCATGATTATCTCATCGAAATCAGGAAGAGGACTGTCATCCATCTTATAAGTGGGAGCTGAGACAGCATCTGGAGAAGAAATAACCTTGGGGAGCTGATATTGTTTGACTCTCAGTAAGTACAAAACTGTCCTTACATTGCTTGGCAACTGTGGGACTTATTGGTGTTGTATATGGTGTAATAGCCAAGGAGGGTTTAGGCAGACAACTAGAAGAGAATTTAAATAGATTGTATCAAAATAATTTAACAAACTGAATAGATCAACTGTACGATTGACAATGCAATCACCAACAGTTATTATTTATATAGTCTATATAGCTATATCTGTGCAGAGCATATCAATAACTGTAACTATTGTATCTATAACCATAGAGATATCTGTATCTGTTTCTTCTACTGCTGCTGCTGAAACTGGAGCGGCTTCTTCACTTAGCATCTCCCCCTGCCTGATTTTAGTGGTAGCTGGAATCAGGCCCCTAGAAGAAGTATGGACAGAGGAATCAGCAATGAGGTAGCTCTAGGCACAATAGCCTCTGGATGTAGGTTCATGTAAGCATCTACATTAAAGAATTTATTAGCTTTCTCATACCTTTTTAATTCTTCCCTTTTGTATTTAGACATGGTAGAATATTGTGAAGGATCTTTTCCTTCAGCTTTAGCTTTATTTATCATTGATAATCCAACAAGTTCATGGAACATGGCCATTCTAGAAGTTGTCTCTATCTTTGGATCCATAAAGGGAATGGGTGGAGACTCTGGCCTTCTAGGACTGTCAGCTTTTTTTGGTTCACGAGCTTGTTGTTGCTGTTGCTGATGATGTTAATGATGTTGCAGTTGTTGATGTTGTTGACTGCCTGAAGAGTACCACTACTGGCTGCTTCCTTGATATGATGAGGATCTACCTTGACGTCTGTGGTAGGTTTGAGCATATGAGGTAGGCCTCTGAGAAGTGTTGCCGGAAGCACCAGCAGCAGGTGGAGGAGGAGGACCTTTCCAATAGCTCTGAGGAGGAGGAGGAAAATATCTCTGACTTTTCTTTCTTGCCTTTTGTTGATTCTGTGACAGCCACATCAAGGCTGGCATCCCAGGGTATGGAGTAATTTTCTGAAGGATATAATAAGGTGTATCATGTATGCGATTTTCCATGGGAGCAGCAACTGGAGGAGCATTTCTTTTCTTTAAAACTTTCTTCTTGGTAGTAGGGCTACCGCCACGGCAACGCCTTAGTTTTATTTATTTCCTTTTCGTGCACTTTATTTTATAATTGGAATATAAAATTATCCTATGCTTATGTGATAATTTTATATTCATTGCATGTGTTGTTGTATTTTCAATTTGAACTATTTTAGTTTTGGTGTGCAATTAGCCATTCGGATGGATGAGATTAAATCTCCATCACGAAGGGCTAAGGCTTATTTGTAACTCCTATTAGCCATTCGGATGGATGAGATTAAATCTCCATCATGAAGGGCTAAGGCTTATTTGTAACTCCTATTTAAAGGAGGCTATCATGAAGAGTTAAAGCAATTCGAAAAGAAACCTAAAAAAACCCCCTTGTGGAAATTTCGGCCACCATGGAGAAGTCCATAGCCGCCCCCTCCCCTTTGGTGTGAAGCCAAACCTTGCCTCCTCCATCCCCGTTCGGTGCGACTCCGGCGTGGCTTCCTTCGGTGCGACTCCTTGGAAGAAGGTTGCAAACCATTCGGTGCGACGCCGGTGGATCCGTGGAGAGAGTGATTCTCCCACAGTTATCTCGTGTGAACGTTTTCCGGTTGGGTAATCTCTTTCCCCTCCCTTGTGTGATTTCTTCTCTTTAGTTGTGGTGGATTTCGCTCATCGTTTTCTCTGGATCTTTAATTTAATCGCTGCAAGTTTTGAATCGAAATCGCCGTTGCAAGGCTTTTTTTTCCGGATCGGGTGGATCCTATTTGCTTGAGCGGATCTTGGCCTATAGCCTTGGTCTTGCTCTCAAAAAGGAGTGGCAACCTTTGTGTTTTCTTGGGGAATAATCCGACTCAAATTTCCGATCGTTGTTTTCGAGTCGACCATTCCTCCTTTGTTGTTTGTGCTGCGTTTTGTGATGAGAAAATATTGTGGGCGATAGGTGCTGTGTAGGTGCGGTAGATCTACGACGTGTTGTGCGTAGGGAGAGCGTTAGCTTCGCGGAAATCTCCGTTTCCGGATAACCCTACATCAATTTGGTATCAGAGGCGGTCGTTTCAACTCCCACATTGAAAACATCCTCTCTGCATTCCTTGTTGGTCGATCGGATCTAAAAAAAATCAAAAAAATTATTTCTATGGTCTGCCAATAGCGGGCTGAAATCTTTATTTTTCAGCAAAATTTCAAAAAAAAAATTTAACGATTTACGTGTTATTCACTTTGGGAATATATAAAAATATCTTATTTTCAATATATCTACAGCCCTAGGAAAATTCATCTTGCCCGGGGCCTCCCAAACCTGAATGGGCACAAGGCTAGGAACGGAGTACGCAACCCCGTCTACGTCTAGTATGGCTGCGAACGAGCATGGTGATCCCAACACCGCGGCTATAGAGGGTCTTCGTGCTGAAATGGCTGAGCTTAGGAACGTCTTATCCCAGATCCTACAAAACCAAGCTAGGCCACCCCCGCCACCCATTAATGTTGATCGGCCCAACCGGCACCAACATAACTCTGATTCGGATTCTGATGGGGACTCCCCACGGGTGCCCCCTAGGGGACACCGCCCCGAGCGAGACTTTGACATTACAAGGGCCATTAAGATAAATGCCCCACGTACGATGGCATGGGAGACCCCCAAATCTTCCTTAACTGGACTGTGGATATGGAGTGTTACTTCGAGTGGCACAACCTGACGGATCCCCAAAAGGTCCAAGTTGCCCGGATGAAGTTAACAGGTCG
The DNA here is from genome assembly GCA_039583875.1 of Platanthera guangdongensis. NCBI lineage: Eukaryota > Viridiplantae > Streptophyta > Magnoliopsida > Asparagales > Orchidaceae > Platanthera > Platanthera guangdongensis. The sequence continues at coordinate 92,054,377 of CM077166.1, forward strand.
TGCAAAGACGTTCTGGCTGAATGAGGAGCGAAGATTAGGAACCGGACACGTAGCCCCCCTTATAGGTTGGCCAGTAATGAAGAACCTGTTGATCGATCAGTACGTTCCCGCGTACCATCGGACACAGATGTTCGATGAGCTTGCCACTCTGCGGTAGGGCTCAAGCTCGGTAGCTGAATATATGGGTGAACTTAAGGACCGAATGGTGCGATGTGACCTTAGGGAGATTCTCGAAGTCACTTTATCTAGATTTCGAAAGGGCCTTAACCCTGATATCCAAAGGAAGCTCTTGCGATATGGGCATACGGACTTGAGCACGACTTTCAATGCCGCCTTGCACATTGAAAAACACCTAGCCTCTAAGGCTCACTCCCGTTACGCTCATGCGAAGCACAAGTCCACCACTGGGGCATCTTCTTCCACATATCCTGATAAGGGAAAGTTTAAATCTACCGAGTCGAAGTCAATCGTGATCACCGTTAGGAACTCCAAGAACCCTTCGAGTGAGCGTGTCCCTATCGGGAAGGTTAGCAAGGCTAACACCACTTGTTACTCTTGCGGTATTCAAGGCCACTATGCCTACGAATGCCCAACAAAGACAAAAACTCTAGCCTTGTTAGAGCCAACTACCGACCCTGACGATTATGTATACGAGGCCGCAGAAGAGAGTGACCCCGAAGGAGTCCCTAGTGACTTAGAGGACGATCACCCCCTTATGGTGATGCGTTGTATTTTGACCACTCCTCGTCCATTAGATGATTGGAAGAGGACGAGCATATTTTCTCTGATTTTTAAGAGTGGCGAGAAGCTTTGCAAGCTGATTATTGATAGTGGTAGCTGCGTGAACGTCATATCTGAGAACGTCGTAGCACGTATGAACTTGGTCACGGAACCACACCCGACCCCATACCAGGTCGCTTGGATCAACAAGCTCTCTGTAACCGTTACCAAGCGATGCCTGGTCCCACTCTCATTCAAATCCTACATTGATGAGGTGTGGTGTGATGTCCTTCCGATGGACGCTTGCCATGTGTTGTTAGGCCGCCCTTGGCTATACGACCGTGATGTTACACATTTTGGTAGAGCCAACACTTATGAGTTCAAATTCAATGGCAAAACCATCACTTTGAAGCCGACCATCCCAAAGGAGCCCGTAGTCTTGGCTAAGCACACCACTATCCCGGTAGAACGGAAAACGTTGAATCTCGTTGGTAGGAAAGAGTTTGAGAGAGATCCGTTCTTTGATGGAATTATGTATGCGCTAGTCCTCTTAAGTGCGAAGCCCGATTCTAGCATTTTGGATGAGCTACCTAGTGAGTTACGGGTACTGTTGGAAGAGTATAGGGACGTGTACCCGGATGAGTTGCCGTCCACGTTACCCCCGCTTAGGAATATCCAGCATGCGATAGATCTCATCCCGGGGTCTTCCTTGCCAAACTAGCCCCATTATCGACTCCACCCCGCGGCTCACCTAGAGTTGCAGTCTCAGATCGAGGGCTTGCTAGAGAAAGGTTTTATTAGGACTAGTATGAGTCCATGTGCTGTACCAGCCCTACTTGCCCCCAAGAAGGATGGTACATGGAGGATGTGCGTTGATAGCCGGGCTATCAACAAAATCACCATCAAGTATAGGTTCCCCATTACCCTACGCCGTCACGACTCAATTTTTGTAGTTGTGGATGGGTTTTCAAAGATGGCTTATTTCATCCCGTGCAGTAGGACAAATGATGCGTCTCACGTCGCTAAGCTTTATTTTAAAGAAGTCGTTAGTCACCGTGGAGTGCCCAAGACCATAGTGTCGGATAGGGACGTAACATTCACTAGTTATTTTTGGAAGACTCTTTGGATATTAATGGGAACGAAATTATTGTTTTCCTCTGCCTATCATCCCCAAACTGATGGGCAGACGGAAGTGGTTAATCGGAGCTTAGGAAATTTGTTACGATGCCTCGTGAGTGATCACAAGAGCACTTGGGATCTTCTCCTTCCCCATGCCCAATTAGCCTACAATAATTTCAAGAATCGGTCTACGGGTCTGTCTCCAAATGAGATTGTCCACGGGTATAAGGCTCCTGTGCCGCTTGACTTGGTGTCGTTGCCCCCAACGTACAAGGCAAGTCAGTTTGCACAATCCTTCGCCCAGCACATCCATGATTTACACGCACGTATACGGGACACCTTGACTACGCAATACGACTCTTATCAAGCGCACGCTAATTTACATAGGAGAGTATCAGACTTCAAAATTGGCGATCTAGTTTTAGTCCGTTTGGTTCCCGAACGCTTGCCAACTGGCACCGTTAAAAAGTTAGCACCAAAGCGCGCCGGCCCTTTTCGGATTATTAAAAAGCTAGGTGACAACGCTTTCGTTTTGGACTTGCCTGCTGATTGGGGTATCTCCCCCATTTTTAATGTTTCGAATTTAACGATGTTTGTGTCACCACCACAAGAGTTGATTTCTTTGTCGTCTTCTTCTCCCACTAAAAATTCTCATGGGTTGGGGAGTGTTAGTACGGATGATCTCTCTCTTTTGGTCCCCACAGGTATATCATCGGATGGTAAGTTGCCTTCTTTCCTGTCTACTGCTAATATGTTCCCCAGGTTTCCACGGGCGTTCTCCACTCCAGAGATGATACTTGATGCTGAGCCTGTTACCATTGCTGATGGCGACACCCACCGCTTTCTCATCCGTTGGCGTGATCGGCCCCCTTCGGATGACTCTTGGCTACTCGAGACGGAGCTGCAGAGTTTGGATGCCGCTCTCCTTCACCGTTATCGCTTGGACCACGCTACGGAGATGCGTGCATTTGAGCGGGGGAGGATTGATGGTGCGGCCCCTCCTCCACCGGTTGAAGACGATGTTGATGATGCTGTTGATGATCCGGTTGCTAAGGCCATACGACTCAAGGACGTGAGGCGGCACGATGACGCTAACGGACGGCTACGCTACAACCTCTGCCCGCGCCGTGCTACCGCCACGGCAACGCCTTAGTTTTATTTATTTCCTTTTCGTGTACTTTATTTTATAATTGGAATATAAAATTATCCTATGCTTATGTGATAATTTTATATTCATTGCATGTGTTGTTGTATTTTCAATTTGAACTATTTTAGTTTTGGTGTGCAATTAGCCATTCGGATGGATGAGATTAAATCTCCATCATGAAGGGCTAAGGCTTATTTGTAACTCCTATTAGCCATTCGGATGGATGAGATTAAATCTCCATCATGAAGGGCTAAGGCTTATTTGTAACTCCTATTTAAAGGAGGCTATCATGAAGAGTTAAAGCAATTGGAAAAGAAACCTAAAAAAACCCCCTTGTGGAAATTTCGGCCACCATGGAGAAGTCCATAGCCGCCCCCTCCCCTTTGGTGTGAAGCCAAGCCTTGCCTCCTCCATCCCCGTTCGGTGCGACTCCGGCGTGGCTTCCTTCGGTGCGACTCCTTGGAAGAAGGTTGCAAACCATTCGGTGCGACGCCGGTGGATCCGTGGAGAAAGTGATTCTCCCACAGTTATCTCGTGTGAACGTTTTCCGGTTGGGTAATCTCTTTCCCCTCCCTTGTGTGATTTCTTCTCTTTAGTTGTGGTGGATTTCGCTCATCGTTTTCTCCGGATCTTTAATTTAATCGCTGCAAGTTTTGAATCGAAATCGCCGTTGCAAGGCTTTTATTTCCGGATCGGGTGGATCCTATTTGCTTGAGCAGATCTTGGCCTATAGCCTTGGTCTTGCTCTCAAAAAGGAGTGGCAACCTTTGTGTTTTCTTGGGGAATAATCCGACTCAAATTTCCGATCGTTGTTTTCGAGTCGACCATTCCTCCTTTGTTGTTTGTGCTGCGTTTTGTGACGAGGAAATATTGTGGGCGATAGGTGCTGTGTAGGTGCGGTAGATCTACGACGTGTTGTGCGTAGGGAGAGCGTTAGCTTCGCGGAGATCTCCGTTTCTGGATAACCCTACATCAAGGATGCTAGAGGTGCAACTTATGAATTGGAATCCGCAATGAGAGAATCTCATCCTCAGCTGTTGTCCTAGTCTTCCCCAGTTAGTAATCTTGTTTAATGAATTCTTCTGTCGTGTCTCTCCCTCTGCACTCTTGTTTCGTTTCGTGTTCCATGTTTCGGGACGAAACTTCCTTTTTGGAGGGGTGACTGTAACGCCTCTGATTTTTTTCGGCAATTATTTAATCCTCTCGGTGACGTCATAGTGGCGTAAGGGGCATTACGTTCTTTAATGTAGAGTTGACGGCGTGTCGCCGTTAGTGCGTTTTTCGCGTCTATTCGTTTGAGTCGGCCAAATTTGTGAATCCTTGTCGAAAATGGAAAATTTCATGTTGGAAAATTAAATTAATAAATTTTTGACATGCCCGTCAAGTTTCGTTGTGATCCGAGCGATATTCGAGCCTCGGCGAATTTCTGAAGTTTTGTAGAATTTATGTTCGCCGTAGACTTTGAAAATTTATATCTCGAGAATGGCTCGTCGGATTTTGGTTTTGACTTCGCTGTTGGGTTCGTATGGACAGTATTCGCCTACAGTGTGAGTTTCGTTCAATTCGGCGCTCGTGTGAGCCTCCTTTTTGATCTTGTTTTTCCTTATTCAAAAATATATAAATATGATTATTTTAATATTAAAGCACTATTCCAAAATGTGTTTTACTATTCATCTCTATAGTTTGATTTTTTGGATATATTTGTAAAAAGGACCTGTTCAGGCAATAGAATTGTCGAGTGAACCATTCTGTTCTCGAGTACAGTTAGGATTCTTGTCGAGTAGTGCATGAATTGTTCTCGAGTACTGCTGTAAAGATCTCGAGTATAGTTCGAATTCTTCTCGAGTAGTGCCTGAAATGTTCTCGAGTCCTGCAATCTTTTCTTGAGTGCTATTTTCTTATTCTCGAGTATGAAATTGTAGTACTCTAGTAGACCTTTTTTCTACTTCTCGAGTACTGTAGGTTGCTCCAGAGAAATTCGTCCCAGTTTGCGTTCGGGCACCTTTTTGAGGGTCAAAACTGTATCGTATAAAAAAATTGTTACCATTGATTTTGTTCGTCTCGACGAGATATACAACTTCCGTGTTGATCACTTTTCTATTTGAAGCCATCGTAAATCTCTAATTCTATTTTCCGCGCACCTACACTTAAATCATCTGTTTTTCTTTCTCTTTACATAAAAGAATTTATATATATATAAATTTATATATATATATATATATATATATATATATATATATATATATATATATATATATATAAGTACTTATTCTTATACTTAAGGATATATAGAAAAGAACTTCATCTTCTTCTCTTGGCCGAACTAGAGAGCGAGAGTGACGCCAGAGTTTTAAGTTTGTGAATATTCCGGTGGCCGACAACGGAGCTTCAGTGCTCAAAATTTCCAACCGATCATAGATCTGGAAAGCTCTCGTCGAGTGCTACGCCATCATGATAAACGTTTTCCAATTTCTTGAGTTTTTTCATTTTGGTTTTTCGGCCCTATCCTCTATTTCAGCCATTTTTGTTCAGATTTCGACTTCTCACGTCTACTTTTACCCCGATCTACGACGTGGGGTGATTCGGTGGATTTTTCCGGTAAAAACGAGGCAAGTGGTGTTCTTGCTCTCCCTCTCGCTACTTTATTCTAACGTTTTTGCCACATTTAGTTAAGTTTGTCATGTTTCAACTTCATAGAAACTTGTCTGAAGGATGGTATGAAAGATACCACCCAAGGTGTTAGATCTGTTTAACTCTAGAGGGGGGGGGGTGAATAGAGTATTTTAAAATCTTGTTAGATTTTTATTATGGAATTAAAATAGTGATACTTATAAGTGTAATCAGATAGTGCAGAAAGAAAACTAATCTTATTCAGCAAGCAACACACAATAAAAATAAGAGAGTATCACAGACGACACAGGAATTTTATAGTGGTTCCCCTATAACTTGGGTACATCCACTCTTCTACCACCCTGGTAGAAATCCACTCAGGTTTTTGATCAAGTGTCCTGCCACCAATCAGGTTTTTGCTCAGGTGCCTGTCACCACAAGAGCTGCTCGGGTAGATCAGGAAACCCTTCAGGCTTTTGATCAGGTGCCCAAAAACCAAATCAAGACTTTTGATCCGGAGACTTGTAACCAAGTGTTTAACTTTTGAAGGGAGCTAGAACCCTGGGTACAGTGGGGTGAAACAAACAAAACTATATGTTGTCTTCTCTTTTCTCAAAATAACTGAGAAGACTTGTGGATCCTTAATGGTGTCAAAGCTCCCACTGAGATGAAGATCTGTTCAGGAATATTGAGAGCATTACAGGGTGAGTAGGTCTTCTTGAAAAAGTTATCCAGAAAGCTGTAGACAGATTGAAGTTGATTGTCTCTTAGAAGCTTGCTGGAAGAAGAACACTTGATGAAGACATAGCAGAAAACTTTCTCTTGAATGATATCTTGTGTTCTGTGTGTTATCAGTTCTGTCTTGTTATCTATGTCTTCTCTACTATCTCTGCTGTCGACTAAAAGAGAAAATATCTTTTATATGTTCAGTCGAATTCCCCTTTGAATTTTGAATTCCTTTTCATTAAATGCTAACTGCCTGGAGAATAAAATGCGGCTGGAGAGAATATTTACATTAAAGAATTTCCCCAACTGTCCCATTAAAAACATGAAGTAATTAACCTGATGAACACCATAATCAATGCTGCCACTAACGGTTATATTCAGAGAATATAAGAATTAATTATTCAGGAATTACTGCTATAGAATAAGGACAAAATAAGGGAAATTTCCAAGTCTGGAACTACACAGGAATTTTCGACCAGAGAACAGATTTCATCGACCTGAGATCCAAGTTCATCCAGCTGAGAAATCATGTTTGTCGGTTGGAGAAAGTTTGTTCGTCGACCTGAGAACCAAGTTTGTCGACCTGAGATCAGCTAACAGCTATCTGTGGAAATTCTGCCAATTCTGTGGTCCAAGTTATTTGAGCTAATAACTTGTCTTCATCGACCTGAGTTCAGCGAAAGCACTCTGAAAGAATGTGTTGAAGTTGAACTTCCAGAATTTGTCGACCCAAGCTCGAATATCATCGAGCTCAACTCAGAGAATTTTCTCTGAGTTCGTCGAGCGGAGCATGACCTTTGTCAAGCTGAGTTCGATGAATGTCGAACTCACTTCCTGAACTTGATTTTCTTCTAAGTCTGAGCTATCTGTAGTCTTCTGTTGGCTGGTCCATGCAAGGTTGAATCTAAGGACTTAGCCTAAACTCTAGGACACAATGACATGACCTTGGCTATACATGGTTTGTCAATTATCCTTATTAGTGAACCTAGCCCAAATCAAACTAGGGATCCAAAAATCCCCCGCTATTTGGGTGAGGTCACTAATACAAATGAAATAAAGACATTCACAAAGCAGAAAAATATATCAAGCAGAAAAATATATCAAGCAGAAAAATTGAAATATGCAGTAGATATTTACACAGTAGCTTTGTGACATTAAATATATATAAAGTTCATACAAACAGAAACTAAATAAAATGTACTCATTTCTTCTTCTTTTACTTTTCCTTTTGCAAGTCCTCTTTCTCCTGGTTAGCAGGATGTGTAAACTTGATTTCCCTATTTGGATTGGCTGCTTGCCTCTTGGACATAGTCATATCAACAGCTCCAATTATATTAAGGGAGGTAGCTCTAGGCACAACAGCCTCTGGATGTAGGTTCATGTAAGCATCTACGTTAAAGAATTTATTAGCTTTCTCATACCTTTTTAATTCTTCCTTTCTGTATTTAGACATTGTAGAATATTATGATGGATCTTTTCCTTTAGCTTTATCTTTATTTATCATTGATAATCCAACAAGTTCCTGGAACCTGTCCATTCTAGAAGTTGTCTCTATCTTTGGATCCACAAAGGGAATGGGTGGAGACTCTGGCCTTCTAGGACTGTCAGCTTTTTGTGGTTCACGAGCTTGTTGTTGCTATTGTTGATGATGTTGTTGTTGTTGATGTTATTGACTGCTTGAAGAGTACCACTACTGGTTGTTTCCTTGATATGATGAGGATCTACCTTAATGTCTGTGGTAGGTTTGAGCATATGAGGTAGGCCTCTGAGTAGTGTTGTCAGAAGCACCTACAGCAGGTGGAGGAGGAGGACCTTTCCAATGCCTCTGAGGAGGAGGAGGAGAATATCTCCTATTTTTCTTTCTTGCCTTTTGCTAATTCTTTGACAGCCACATCAAGGCTGGCATCCCAGGGTATGGAGTAATTTTCTGAAGGATATAATAAGGTGTATCATGTGTGGGATTTTACATGGGAGCAGCAACTAGAGGAGCATTTCTTTTCTTTAAAACTTTCTTCTTGGCAATAGGGCTATCATCAGAATCATCATTATCATCATCATCTTTATCAAAGGAGGATCCCTGAGTATTATCATAAAGATCATCTAGAGCTTTAAGAAGATATGTAGAAATCTGCTTTTCAGCCTGAGGCTGTACTAGAGGTTCTGGAGCTAGAGCAACTGTTTCAGGGATAGGTTCAGCAATTGATACATTTTCTACTTCTATATATGCCATGATTATCTCATCCAAATCAGGAAGAGGACTATCATCCATCTTATAAGTGGGAGCTGAGACAGCCTCTGGAGAAGAAATAACCTTGGGAGCTAATATTGTTTGACTCTCAGTAACTACAAAATTGTCCTTACGTTGCTTGGCAACTGTGGGACATATTGGTGTTGTATATGGTACAATAGCCAAAGAGGGCTTTAGGCAGACAACTGGAAGAGAATTTAAATAGATTGTATCAAAAGAATTTAACAGACTGAAGAGATTAACTGTGGGATTGACAATGCAATCACCAACAGTTATTATTTATATAGTCTCTTAGTTGTATCTGTGCAGAGCATATCAATATCTGTATTTGTTGTATCTAGAACCATATAGATATCTGTATCTGTTTCTTCTACTGCTGCTGAAACTGGAGCGGCTTCTTCACTGAGCATCTCCCCCTGCCTGATTTCAGTGGTAGCTGGAATCAGGGCCCTAGAAGAAGTAGGGACAGAGGAATCACCAATGAGGTAGCTCTAGGCACAATAGCCTCTGGATATAGGTTCATGTAAGCATCTACATTAAAGAATTTATTAGCATTCTCATACCTTTTTAATTCTTCTTTTATGTATTTAGACATTGTAGAATATTGTGATGGATCTTTTCCTTCAGCTTTAGCTTTATTTATCATTGATAATCCAACAAGTTCCTAAAACCTGGCCATTCTAGAAGTTTTCTCTATCTTTGGATCCACAAAGGGAATGGGTGGAGACTCTGGCTTTCTAGGACTGTCAGCTTTTTGTGGTTCACGAGCTTGTTGTTGCTGTTGCTGATGATGTTGATGATGTTATTATTGTTGATGTTGTTGACTGCTTGAAGAGTACCACTACTGGCTGCTTCCATGATATGATGAGGATCTACCTTGATGTCTGGGGTAGGTTTGAGCATATGAGGTAGGACTCTGAGAGGTGTTGCCGGAAGCACTAGTAGCAGGTGGAGGAGGAGGACCTTTCCAATGCCTCTGAGGAGGAGGAGGAGGAGAATATCTCCTACTTTGCTTTCTTGCCTTTTGTTGATTCTTTGACAACCACATCAAGGCTAACATCCCAGTGTATGGAGTAATTTTTTGAAGGATATAATAAGGTGTATCATGTGTGGGATTTGGCATGGGAGCAGCAACTGGAGGAGCATTTCTTTTCTTTAAAACATTCTTCTTTGCAGTAGGGCTATCATCAGAATCATCATTATCATCATCATCTTTATTAGAGGAGGATCCCTAAGTATTATCATAAAGATCATCCAGAGCTTTCAGAAGATATGTAGAAATCTGCTTTTCAGCCTGAGGCTGTACTGGAGGTTCTGGAGCTGGAGCAACTGTTTCATGGATAGGTTCATCAATTGATACATTTTCTACTTTTATATCTGCCATGATTATCTCATCCAAATCAGGAAGAGGACTGTCATCCATCTTATAAGTGGGAGCTGAGACAGCCTCTAGAGAAGAAATAACCTTGGGAGCTGATATTATTTGACTCTCAGTAACTACAAAACTGTCCTTACGTTGCTTGGCAACTGTGGGACTTATTGGTGTTGTATATGGTACAATAACCAAGGAGGGCTTTAGGCAGACAACTGGAAGAGAATTTAAATAGATTGTATCAAAATAATTTAACAAACTGAAGAGATCAACTGTGGGATTGACAATGCAGTCACCAATAGTTATTATTTATATAGTCTTTATAGTTGTATCTGTGCAAAGTATATCAATATCTGTAACTGTTGTATATATAACCATATAGATATCTGTATCTGTTTCTTCTACTGCTGTTGAAACTGGAGCGGCTTCTTCACTGAGCATCTCCCCATGCCTGATTTCAGTGGTAACTGGAATCAGGCCCCTAGAAGAAGTAGGGACAGAGGAATCAGCAATGAGGTAGCTCTAGTCACAACAGCCTCTAGATGCCGGTTCATGTAAGCATCTACATTAAAGAATTTATTAGCTTTCTCATACCTTTTTAATTCTTCCATTCTGTATTTAGACATTGTAGAATATTGTGATGGATCTTTTCCTTCATCTTTAGCTTTATTTATCATTGATAATCCAACAAGTTCCTGGAACCTGGCCATTCAAGAAGTTGTCTCTATCTCTGGATCCACAAAGGGAATGGGTGAAGACTCTGGCCTTTTAGGATTGTTAGCTTTTTGAGGTTCACGAGCTTGTTGTTGTTGTTGCTGATGATGTTGATGATGTTGCTGTTGTTGATGTTGTTGACTGCTTGAAGAGTACCACTACTGGCTGCTTCCTTGATATGATGAGGATCTACCTTGATGTCTGTGGTAGGTTTGAGCATATGAGGTAGGCCTCTGAGAAGTGTTGCCGGAAGCACCAGCAGCAGGTGGAGGAGGACCTTTCGAATGCCTCTGAGGAGGAGGAGGAGAATATGTCCTACTTTTCTTTCTTGCCTATTGCTGATTCTTTGACAGCCACATCAAGGCTGGCATCCCAGGGTATGGAGTAATTTTCTGAAGAATATAATAAGTTGTATCATGTGTGGGATTTGGCATGGGAGCAGCAACTGGAGGAGCATTTCTTTTCTTTAAAACATTCTTCTTGGCAGTAGGGCTATCATCAGAATCATCATTATCATCATCATCTTTATCAGAGGAGGATCCCTGTGTATTATCATAAAGATCATCCAGAGCTTTCAGAAGATATGTAGAAATCTGCTTTTCAGCCTGAGGCTATACCGGAGGTTCTGGAGCTGGATCAACTGTTTTAGGGACAGGTTCAACAATTAATACATTTTCTACTTCTATATCTGCCATGATTATCTCATCGAAATCAGGAAGAGGACTGTCATCCATCTTATAAGTGGGAGCTGAGACAGCATCTGGAGAAGAAATAACCTTGGGGAGCTGATATTGTTTGACTCTCAGTAACTACAAAACTATCCTTACATTGCTTGGCAACTGTGGGACTTATTGGTGTTGTATATGGTGTAATAGCCAAGGAGGGTTTAGGCAGACAACTGGAAGAGAATTTAAATAGATTGTATCAAAATAATTTAACAAACTGAATAGATCAACTGTACGATTTACAATGTAATCACCAACAGTTATTATTTATATAGTCTATATAGCTATATCTGTGCAGAGCATATCAATAACTGTAACTATTGTATCTATAACCATAGAGATATTTGTATCTGTTTCTTCTACTGCTGTTGCTGAAACTGGAGCGGCTTCTTCACTGAGCATCTCCCCCTGCCTGATTTTAGTGGTAGCTGGAATTAGGCCCCTAGAAGAAGTATGGACAGAGGAATCAGCAATGAGGTAGCTCTAGGCACAATAGCCTCTGGATGTAGGTTCATGTAAGCATCTACATTAAAGAATTTATTAGCTTTCTCATACCTTTTTAATTCTTCCCTTTTGTATTTAGACATTGTAGAATATTGTGAAGGATCTTTTCCTTCAGCTTTAGCTTTATTTATCATTGATAATCCAACAAGTTCATGGAACATGGCCATTCTAGAAGTTGTCTCTATCTTTGGATCCACAAAGGGAATGGGTGGAGACTCTGGCCTTCTAGGACTGTCAGCTTTTTTTGGTTCACGAGCTTGTTGTTGTTGTTGCTGATGATGTTAATGATGTTGTAGTTGTTGATGTTGTTGACTGCCTGAAGAGTACCACTATTGGCTGCTTCCTTGATATGATGAGGATCTACCTTGACGTCTGTGGTAGGTTTGAGCATATGAGGTTGGCCTCTGAGAAGTGTTGCCGGAAGCACCAGCAGTAGGTGGAGGAGGAGGACCTTTCCAATAGCTCTAAGGAGGAGGAGGAAAATATCTCCGACTTTTCTTTCTTGCCTTTTGTTGATTCTGTGACAGCCACATCAAGGCTGGCATCCCAGGGTATGGAGTAATTTTCTGAAGGATATAATAAGGTGTATCATGTATGCGATTTTCCATGGGAGCAGGAACTGGAGGAGCATTTCTTTTCTTTAAAACTTTCTTCTTGGTAGTAGGGCTACCGCCACGGCAACGCCTTAGTTTTATTTATTTCCTTTTCGTGCACTTTATTTTATAATTGGAATATAAAATTATCCTATGCTTATGTGATAATTTTATATTCATTGCATGTGTTGTTGTATTTTCAATTTGAACTATTTTAGTTTTGGTGTGCAATTAGCCATTCGGATGGATGAGATTAAATCTCCATCATGAAGGGCTAAGGCTTATTTGTAACTCCTATTAGCCATTCGGATGGATGAGATTAAATCTCCATCATGAAGGGCTAAGGCTTATTTGTAACTCCTATTTTAAGGAGGCTATCATGAAGAGTTAAAGCAATTCGAAAAGAAACCTAAAAAACCCCCTTGTGGAAATTTCGGCCACCATGGAGAAGTCCATAGCCGCCCCCTCCCCTTTGGTGTGAAGCCAAGCCTTGCCTCCTCCATCCCCGTTCGGTGCGACTCCGGTGTGGCTTCCTTCGGTGCGACTCCTTGGAAGAAGGTTGCAAACCATTCGGTACGACGCCGATGGATCCGTGGAGAGAGTGATTCTCCCACAGTTATCTCGTGTGAACGTTTTCCGGTTGTGTAATCTCTTTCCCCTCCCTTGTGTGATTTCTTCTCTTTAGTTGTGGTGGATTTCGCTCATCGTTTTCTCCGGATCTTTAATTTAATTGCTGCAAGTTTTGAATCGAAATCGCCGTTGCAAGGCTTTTTTTTCCGGATCGGGTGGATCCTATTTGCTTGAGCCGATCTTGGCCTATAGCCTTGGTCTTGCTCTCAAAAAGGAGTGCCAACCTTTGTGTTTTCTTGGGGAATAATCCGACTCAAATTTCCGATCGTTGTTTTCGAGTCGACCATTCCTCCTTTGTTGTTTGTGCTGCGTTTTATGATGAGAAAATATTGTGGGAGATAGGTGCTGTGTAGGTGCGGTAGATCTACGACGTGTTGTGCGTAGGGAGAGCGTTAGCTTCGCGGAGATCTCCGTTTCCGGATAACCCTACATCAATTTGGTATCAGAGGCGGTCGTTTCAACTCCCACGTTGAAAACATCCTCTCTGCATTCCTTGTTGGTCGAACGGATCTAAAAAAAATCAAAAAAATTATTTCTGTGGTCTGCCAATAGTGGGCTGAAATCTTTATTTTTCAGCAAAATTTCAAAAAAAAAAATTTTTAACGATTTACGTGTTATTCACTTTGGGAATATATAAAAATATCTTATTTTCAATATAGCTACAGCCCTAGGAAAATTCATCTTGCCCGGGGCCTCCCAAACCTGAATGCGCACAAGGCTAGGAACGGAGTACGCAACCCCGTCTACGTCTAGTATGGCTGCGAACGAGCATGGTGATCCCAACACCGCGGCTATAGAGGGTCTTCGTGCTGAAATGGCTGAGCTTAGGAACGTCTTAGCCCAGATCCTACAAAACCAAGCTAGGCCACCCCCGCCACCCGTTAATGTTGATCGGCCCAACCGACACCAACATAACTCTGATTCGGATTCTGATGGGGACTCCCCACGGGTGCCCCATAGGGGACACCGCCCCGAGCGAGACTTTGACATTACTAGGGCCATTAAGATAAATGCCCCCACGTACGATGGCATGGGAGACCCCCAAATCTTCCTTAACTGGACTGTGGATATGGAGTGTTACTTCGAGTGGCACAACCTGACGGATCCCCAAAAGGTCCAAGTTGCCCGGATGAAGTTAACAAGTCGTGCAAAGACGTTCTGGCTGAATGAGGAGCGAAGATTAGGAACCGGACACGTAGCTCCCCTTATAGGTTGGCCAGTAATGAAGAACCTGTTGACCGATCAGTACGTTCCCGCGTACCATCGGACACAGATGTTCGATGAGCTTGCCACTCTGCGGTAGTGCTCAAGCTCGGTAGCTGAATATATGGGTGAACTTAAGGACCGAATGGTGCGATGTGACCTTAGGGAGATTCTCGAAGTCACTTTATCTAGATTTCGAAAGGGCCTTAACCCCGATATCCAAAGGAAGCTCTTGCGATATGGGCATACGGACTTGAGCACGACTTTCAATGCCGCCTTGCACATTGAAAAACACCTAGCCTCTAAGGCTCACTCCCGTTACGCTCATGCGAAGCACAAGTCCACCACTGGGGCATCTTCTTCCACATATCCTGATAAGGGAAAGTTTAAATCTACCGAGTCGAAGTCAATCGTGATCACCGTTAGGAACTCCAAGAACCCTTCGAGTGAGCGTGTCCCTATCGGGAAGGTTAGCAAGGCTAACACCACTTGTTACTCTTGCGGCATTCAAGGCCACTATTCCTACGAATGCCCAACAAAGACAAAAACTATAGCCTTGTTAGAGCCAACTACCGACCCTGATGATTATGTATACGAGGCCGCAGAAGAGAGTGACCCCGAAGGAGTCCCTAGTGACTTAGAGGACGATCACCCCCTTATGGTGATGCGTTGTATTTTGACCACTCCTCGTCCATTAGATGATTGGAAGAGGACGAGCATATTTTCTCTGATTTTTAAGAGTGGCGAGAAGCTTTGCAAGCTGATTATTGATAGTGGTAGCTTCGTGAACGTCATATCTGAGAACGTCGTAGCACGTATGAACTTGGTCACGG
The DNA here is from genome assembly GCA_039583875.1 of Platanthera guangdongensis. Classification (NCBI taxonomy): domain Eukaryota; kingdom Viridiplantae; phylum Streptophyta; class Magnoliopsida; order Asparagales; family Orchidaceae; genus Platanthera; species Platanthera guangdongensis. Next base: position 92,069,521 of record CM077166.1, read on the forward strand.
AACCACACCCGACCCCATACCAGGTCGCTTGGATCAACAAGCTCTCTGTACCCGTTACCAAGCGATGTCCTGGTCCCACTCTCATTCAAATCCTACATTGATGAGGTGTGGTGTGATGTCCTTCCGATGGACGCTTGCCATGTGTTGTTAGGCCGCCCTTGGCTATACGACCGTGATGTTACACATTTTGGTAGAGCCAACACTTATGAGTTCAAATTCAATGGCAAAACCATCACTTTGAAGACGACCATCCCAAAGGAGCCCGTAGTCTTGGCTAAGCACACCACTATCCCGTTAGAACGGAAAACGTTGAATCTCGTTGGTAGGAAAGAGTTTGAGAGAGATCCGTTCTTTGATGGAATTATGTATGCGCTAGTCCTCTTAAGTGCGAAGCCCGATTCTAGCATTTTGGATGAGCTACCTAGTGAGTTACGGGTACTATTGGAAGAGTATAGGGACGTGTACCCGGATGAGTTGCCGTCCACGTTACCCCCTCTTAGGAATATCCAGCATGCGATAGATCTCATCCCGGGGTCTTCCTTGCCAAACTAGCCCCATTATCGACTCCACCCCACGGCTCACCTAGAGTTGCAGTCTCAGATCGAGGGCTTGCTAGCGAAAAGTTTTATAAGGACTAGTATGAGTCCATGTGCTGTACCAGCCCTACTTGCCCCCAAGAAGGATGGTACATGGAGGATGTGCGTTGATAGCCGGGCTATCAACAAAATCACCATCAAGTATAGGTTCCCCATTACCCTACGCCGTCACGACTCAATTTTTGTAGTTGTGGATGGGTTTTCAAAGATGGCTTATTTCATCCCGTGCAGTAGGACAAATGATGTGTCTCACGTCGCTAAGCTTTATTTTAAAGAAATCGTTAGTCACCGTGGAGTGCCCAAGACCATAGTGTCGGATAGGGACGTAAAATTCACTAGTTATTTTTGGAAGACTCTTTGGATATTAATGGGAACGAAATTATTGTTTTCCTCTGCCTATCATCCCCAAACTGATGGGCAGACGGAAGTGGTTAATCGGAGCTTAGGAAATTTGTTACGATGCCTCGTGAGTGATCACAAGAGCACTTGGGATCTTCTCCTTCCCCATGCCCAATTAGCCTACAATAATTTCAAGAATCGGTCTACGGGTCTGTCTCCAAATGAGATTGTCCACGGGTATAAGGCTCCTGTGCCGCTTGACTTGGTGTCGTTGCCCCCAACGTACAAGGCAAGTCAGTTTGCACAATCCTTCGCCCAGCACATCCATGATTTACACGCACGTATACGGGACACCTTGACTACGCAATACGACTCTTATCAAGCGCATGCTAATTTACATAGGAGAGTATCAGACTTCAAAATTGGCGATCTAGTTTTAGTCCGTTTGGTTCCCGAACGCTTGCCAACTGGCACCGTTAAAAATTTAGCACCAAAGCGCGCCGGCCCTTTTCGGATTATTAAAAAGCTATGTGACAACGCTTTCGTTTTGGACTTGCCTGCTGATTGGGGTATCTCCCCCATTTTTAATGTTTCGGATTTAACGATGTTTGTGTCACCACCACAAGAGTTGATTTCTTTGTCGTCTTCTTCTCCCACTAAAAATTCACATGGGTTGGGGAGTGTTAGTACGGATGATCTCTCTCTTTCGGTCCCCACAGGTATATCATCGGATGGTAAGTTGCCTTCTTTCCTGTCTACTGCTAATATGTTCCCCAGGTTTCCACTGGCGTTCTCCACTCCAGAGATGATACTTGATGCTGAGCCTGTTACCACTGCTGATGGCGACACCCACCGCTTTCTCATCCGTTGGCGTGATCGGCCCCCTTCGGATGACTCTTGGCTACTCGAGACGGAGCTGCAGAGTTTGGATGCCGCTCTCCTTCACCGTTATCGCTTGGACCACGCTACGGAGATGCGTGCATTTGAGCGGGGGAGGATTGATGGTGCGGCCCCTCCTCCACCGGTTGAAGACGATGTTGATGATGTTGTTGATGATCCGGTTGCTAAGGCCATACGACTCAAGGACGTGAGGCGGCACGATGACGCTAACGGACGGCTACGCTACAACCTCTGCCCGCGCCGTGCTACCGCCACGGCAACGCCTTAGTTTATATATTTCCTTTTCGTGTACTTTATTTTATAATTGGAATATAAAATTATCCTATGCTTATGTGATAATTTTATATTCATTGCATGTGTTGTTGTATTTTCAATTTGAACTATTTTAGTTTTGGTGTGCAATTAGCCATTCGGATGGATGAGATTAAATCTCCATCATGAAGGGCTAAGGCTTATTTGTAACTCCTATTAGCCATTCGGATGGATGAGATTAAATCTCCATCATGAAGGGCTAAGGCTTATTTGTAACTCCTATTTAAAGGAGGCTATCATGAAGAGTTAAAGCAATTGGAAAAGAAACCTAAAAAAACCCCTTGTAGAAATTTCGGCCACCATGGAGAAGTCCATAGCCGCCCCCTCCCCTTTGGTGTGAAGCCAAGCCTTGCCTCCTCCATCCCCGTTCGGTGCGACTCCGGCGTGGCTTCCTTCGGTGCGACTCCTTGGAAGAAGGTTGCAAACCATTCGGTGCGACGCCGGTGGATCCGTGGAGAGAGTGATTCTCCCACAGTTATCTCGTGTGAACGTTTTCCGGTTGGGTAATCTCTTTCCCCTCCCTTGTGTGATTTCTTCTCTTTAGTTGTGGTGGATTTCGCTCATCGTTTACTCCGGATCTTTAATTTAATCGCTGCAAGTTTTGAATCGAAATCGCCGTTGCAAGGCTTTTATTTCCGGATCGGGTGGATCCTATTTGCTTGAGCAGATCTTGGCCTATAGCCTTGGTCTTGCTCTCAAAAAGGAGTGGCAACTTTTGTGTTTTCTTGGGGAATAATCCGACTCAAATTTCCGATCGTTGTTTTCGAGTCGACCATTCCTCCTTTGTTGTTTGTGCTGCGTTTTGTGACGAGGAAATATTGTGGGCGATAGGTGCTGTGTAGGTGCGGTAGATCTACGACGTGTTGTGCGTAGGGAGAGCGTTAGTTTCGCGGAGATCTCCGTTTCTGGATAACCCTACATCAAGGATGCTAGAGGTGCAACTTATGGATTGGAATCCGCAATGAGAGAATCTCATCCTCAGCTGTTGTCCTAGTCTTCCCCAGTTAGTAATCTTGTTTAATGATTTCTTTTGTCGTGTCTCTCCCTCTGCACTCTTGTTTTGTTTCGTGTTCCATGTTTCGGGACGAAACTTCCTTTTTGGAGGGGTGACTGTAACGCCTCTGATTTTTTTCGGCAATTATTTAATCCTCTCGGTGACGTCATAGTGGCGTAAGGGGCGTTACGTTCTTTAATGTAGAGTTGACGGCGTGTCGCCGTTAGTGCGTTTTTCGCGTCTATTCGTTTGAGTCGGCCAAATTTGTGAATCCTTGTCGAAAATGGAAAATTTCATGTTGGAAAATTAAATTAATTAATTTTTGACATGCCCGTCAAGTTTCTTCGTGATCCGAGCGATATTCGAGCCTCGGCGAATTTATGAAGTTTTGTAGAATTTATGTTCGCCGTAGACTTTGAAAATTTATATCTCGAGAATGGCTCGTCGGATTTTGGTTTTGACTTCGCCGTTGGGTTCGTATGGACAGTATTCGCCTACAGTGTGAGTTTCGTTCAATTCGGCGCTCGTGTGGGCCTCCTTTTTGATCTTGTTTTTCCTTATTCAAAAATATATAAATATGATTATTTTAATATTAAAGCACTATTCAAAAATGTGTTTTACTATTCATCTCTATAGTTTGATTTTTTGGATATATTTGTAAAAAGGACCTGTTCAGGCAATAGAATTGTCGAGTGAACCATTCTGTTCTCGAGTACAGTTAGGATTCTTGTCGAGTAGTGCATGAATTGTTCTCGAGTACTGCTGTAAAGATCTCGAGTATAGTTCGAATTCTTCTCGAGTAGTGCCTGAAATGTTCTCGAGTCCTGCAATCTTTTCTTGAGTGCTATTTTCTTATTCTCGAGTATGAAATTGTAGTACTCGAGTAGACCTTTTTTCTACTTCTCGAGTACTGTAGGTTCCTCCAGAGAAATTTGTCCCAGTTTGCGTTCGGGCACCTTTTTGAGGGTCAAAACTGCATCGTATAAAAAACTGGTTACCATTGATTTTGTTCGTCTCGACGAGATATACAACTTCCGTGTTGATCACTTTTCTATTTGAAGCCATCGTAAATCTCTAATTCTATTTTCCGCGCACCTACACTTAAATCATCTGTTTTTCTTTCTCTTTACATAAAAGAATTTATATATATATATAAATTTATATATATATATATATATATATATATATATATATATATATATATATATATATATATAAGTACTTATTCTTATACTTAAGGATATATAGAAAAGAACTTCATCTTCTTCTCTTGGCCGAACTAGAGAGCGAGAGTGACGCCAGAGTTTTAAGTTTGTGAATATTCCGGTGGCCGACAACGGAGCTTCGGTGCTCAAAATTTCCAACCGATCATAGATCTGGAAAGTTCTCGTCGAGTGCTACGCCATCATGATAAAATTTTTCCAATTTCTTGAGTTTTTTCATTTTGGTTTTTCGGCCCTATCCTCTATTTCAGCCATTTTTGTTCAGATTTCGACTTCTCACGTCTACTTTTACCCCGATCTACGACGTGGGGTGATTCGGTGGATTTTTTCGGTAAAAACGAGGCAAGTGGTGTTCTTGCTCTCCCTCTCGCTACTTTATTCTAACTTTTTTGCCACATTTAGTTAAGTTTGTCATGTTTCAACTTCATAGAAACTTGTCTGAAGGATGGTATGAAAGATACCACCCAAGGTGTTAGATCTGTTTAACTCTAGAGGGGGGGGGGGGGGTGAATAGAGTATTTTAAAATCTTGTGAGATTTTTATTATGGAATTAAAATAGTGATACTTATAGGTGTAATCAGATAGTGCAGAAAGAAAACTAATCTTATTCAGCAAGCAACACACAATAAAAATAAGAGAGTATCACAGACGACACATGAATTTTATAGTGGTTCCCCTATAACTTGGGTACATCCACTCTTCTACCACCCTGGTAGGAATCCACTCAGGTTTTTGATCAAGTGTCCTGCCACCAATCAGGTTTTTGCTCAGGTGCCTGTCACCACAAGAGCTGCTCGGGTAGATCAGGAAACCCTTCAGGCTTTTGATCAGGTGCCCAAAAACCAAATCAAGACTTTTGATCCGGAGACTTGTAACCAAGTGTTTAACTTTTGAAGGGAGCTAGAACCCTGGGTACAGTGGGGTGAAACAAACAAAACTATATGTTGTCTTCTCTTTTCTCAAAATAACTGAGAAGACTTGTGGATCCTTAATGGTGTCAAAGCTCCCACTGAGATGAAGATCTGTTCAGGAATATTGAGAGCATTACAGGGTGAGTAGGTCTTCTTGAAAAAGTTATCCAGAAAGCTGTAGACAGATTGAAGTTGATTGTCTCTTAGAAGCTTGCTGGAAGAAGAACACTTGATGAAGACATAGCAGAAAACTTTCTCTTGAATGATATCTTGTGTTCTGTGTGTTATCAGTTCTGTCTTGTTATCTATGTCTTCTCTACTATCTCTGCTGTCGACTAAAAGAGAAAATATCTTTTATATGTTCAGTCGAATTCCCCTTTGAATTTTGAATTCCTTTTCATTAAATGCTAACTGCCTGGAGAATAAAATGCGGCTGGAGAGAATATTTACATTAAAGAATTTCCCCAACTGTCCCATTAAAAACATGAAGTAATTAACCTGATGAACACCATAATCAATGCTGCCACTAACGGTTATATTCAGAGAATATAAGAATTAATTATTCAGGAATTACTGCTATAGAATAAGGACAAAATAAGGGAAATTTCCAAGTCTGGAACTACACAGGAATTTTCGACCAGAGAACAGATTTCATCGACCTGAGATCCAAGTTCATCCAGCTGAGAAATCATGTTTGTCGGTTGGAGAAAGTTTGTTCGTCGACCTGAGAACCAAGTTTGTCGACCTGAGATCAGCTAACAGCTATCTGTGGAAATTCTGCCAATTCTGTGGTCCAAGTTGTTTGAGCTGATAACTTGTCTTCATCGACCTGAGTTCAGCGAAAGCACTCTGAAAGAATGTGTTGAAGTTGAACTTCCAGAATTTGTCGACCCAAGCTCGAATATCATCGAGCTCAACTCAGAGAATTTACTCTGAGTTCGTCGAGCGGAGCATGACCTTTGTCAAGCTGAGTTCGATGAATGTCGAACTCACTTCCTGAACTTGATTTTCTTCTAAGTCTGAGCTATCTGTAGTCTTCTGTTGGCTGGTCCATGCAAGGTTGAATCTAAGGACTTAGCCTAAACTCTAGGACACAATGACATGACCTTGGCTATACATGGTTTGTCAATTATCCTTATTAGTGAACCTAGCCCAAATCAAACTAGGGATCCAAAAATCCCCCGCTATTTGGGTGAGGTCACTAATACAAATGAAATAAAGACATTCACAAAGCAGAAAAATATATCAAGCAGAAAAATATATCAAGCAGAAAAATTGAAATATGCAGTAGATATTTACACAGTAGCTTTGTGACATTAAATATATATAAAGTTCATACAAACAGAAACTAAATAAAATGTACTCATTTCTTCTTCTTTTACTTTTCCTTTTGCAAGTCCTCTTTCTCCTGGTTAGCAGGATGTGTAAACTTGATTTCCCTATTTGGATTGGCTGCTTGCCTCTTGGACATAGTCATATCAACAGCTCCAATTATATTAAGGGAGGTAGCTCTAGGCACAACAGCCTCTGGATGTAGGTTCATGTAAGCATCTACGTTAAAGAATTTATTAGCTTTCTCATACCTTTTTAATTCTTCCTTTCTGTATTTAGACATTGTAGAATATTATGATGGATCTTTTCCTTTAGCTTTATCTTTATTTATCATTGATAATCCAACAAGTTCCTGGAACCTGTCCATTCTAGAAGTTGTCTCTATCTTTGGATCCACAAAGGGAATGGGTGGAGACTCTGGCCTTCTAGGACTGTCAGCTTTTTGTGGTTCACGAGCTTGTTGTTGCTATTGTTGATGATGTTGTTGTTGTTGATGTTATTGACTGCTTGAAGAGTACCACTACTGGTTGTTTCCTTGATATGATGAGGATCTACCTTAATGTTTGTGGTAGGTTTGAGCATATGAGGTAGGCCTCTGAGTAGTGTTGCCAGAAGCACCTGCAGCAGGTGGAGGAGGAGGACCTTTCCAATGCCTTTGAGGAGGAGGAGGAGAATATCTCCTATTTTTCTTTCTTGCCTTTTGCTAATTCTTTGACAGCCACATCAAGGCTGGCATCCCAGGGTATGGAGTAATTTTCTGAAGGATATAATAAGGTGTATCATGTGTGGGATTTTGCATGGGAGCAGCAACTAGAGGAGCATTTCTTTTCTTTAAAACTTTCTTCTTGGCAATAGGGCTATCATCAGAATCATCATTATGATCATCATCTTTATCAAAGGAGGATCCCTGAGTATTATCATAAAGATCATCTAGAGCTTTAAGAAGATATGTAGAAATCTGCTTTTCAGCCTGAGGCTGTACTAGAGGTTCTGGAGCTAGAGCAACTGTTTAAGGGATAGGTTCAGCAATTGATACATTTTCTACTTCTATATATGCCATGATTATCTCATCCAAATCAGGAAGAGGACTATCATCCATCTTATAAGTGGGAGCTGAGACAGCCTCTGGAGAAGAAATAACCTTGGGAGCTAATATTGTTTGACTCTCAGTAACTACAAAATTGTCCTTACGTTGCTTGGCAACTGTGGGACATATTGGTGTTGTATATGGTACAATAGCCAAATAGGACTTTAGGCAGACAACTGGAAGAGAATTTAAATAGATTGTATCAAAAGAATTTAACAGACTGAAGAGATCAACTGTGGGATTGACAATGCAATCACCAACAGTTATTATTTATATAGTCTCTTAGCTGTATCTGTGCAGAGCATATCAATATCTGTATTTGTTGTATCTATAACCAAATAGATATCTGTATCTGTTTCTTCTACTGCTGCTGAAACTGGAGCGGCTTCTTCACTGAGCATCTCCCCCTGCCTGATTTCAGTGGTAGCTGGAATCAGGGCCCTAGAAGAAGTAGGGACAGAGGAATCATCAATGAGGTAGCTCTAGGCACAATAGCCTCTGGATGTAGGTTCATGTAAGCATCTACATTAAAGAATTTATTAGCATTCTCATACCTTTTTAATTCTTCTTTTATGTATTTAGACATTGTAGAATATTGTGATGGATCTTTTCCTTCAGCTTTAGCTTTATTTATCATTGATAATCCAACAAGTTCCTGAAACCTGGCCATTCTAGAAGTTTTCTCTATCTTTGGATCCACAAAGGGAATGGGTGGAGACTCTGGCTTTCTAGGACTGTCAGCTTTTTGTGGTTCACGAGCTTGTTGTTGCTGTTGCTGATGATGTTGATGATGTTATTATTGTTGATGTTGTTGACTGCTTGAAGAGTACCACTACTGGCTGCTTCCATGATATGATGAGGATCTACCTTGATGTCTGGGGTAGGTTTGAGCATATGAGGTAGGACTCTGAGAGGTGTTGCCGGATGCACTAGTAGCAGGTGGAGGAGGAGGACCTATCCAATGCCTCTGAGGAGGAGGAGGAGGAGAATATCTCCTACTTTGCTTTCTTGCCTTTTGCTGATTCTTTGACAACCACATCAAGGCTAGCATCCCAGTGTATGGAGTAATTTTTTGAAGGATATAATAAGGTGTATCATGTGTGGGATTTGGCATGGGAGCAGCAACTGGAGGAGCATTTCTTTTCTTTAAAACATTCTTCTTTGCAGTAGGGCTATCATCAGAATCATCATTATCATCATCATCTTTATTAGAGGAGGATCCCTAAGTATTATCATAAAGATCATCCAGAGCTTTCAGAAGATATGTAGAAATCTGCTTTTCAGCCTGAGGCTGTACTGGAGGTTCTGGAGCTGGAGCAACTGTTTCATGGATAGGTTCATCAATTGATACATTTTCTACTTTTATATCTGCCATGATTATCTCATCCAAATCAGGAAGAGGACTGTCATCCATCTTATAAGTGGGAGCTGAGACAGCCTCTAGAGAAGAAATAACCTTGGGAGCTGATATTATTTGACTCTCAGTAACTACAAAACTGTCCTTACATTGCTTGGCAACTGTGGGACTTATTGGTGTTGTATATGGTACAATAACCAAGGAGGGCTTTAGGCAGACAACTGGAAGAGAATTTAAATAGATTGTATCAAAATAATTTAACAAACTGAAGAGATCAACTGTGGGATTGACAATGCAGTCACCAATATTTATTATTTATATAGTCTTTATAGTTGTATCTGTGCAAAGTATATCAATATCTGTAACTGTTGTATCTATAACCATATAGATATCTGTATCTGTTTCTTCTACTGCTGTTGAAACTTGGTGTAGGGATGTTTGTGAGATGGACGTGCTTACGCTAACGGCGGGTTACCCATCACAGAACATAGAAAAAATAAGAGAGTGCTCCGACCAAAAGCGAATGAAAAGGGGTCGGTTGGCTCTCAAAATATGGGACTCGATACAACGTCCTTAGGACCTACTCTCCAACAAGCACACAACTCATGCCTAGCCGAACTCGATACCACGACCTTAGGACCTACCTCTCCAACAAGCACACGTCTCACCGCACCTACACAAGCATCTATTCTTTTCACAATAAGCCGTCAATCGCAGCAAAATATATTTAGGAGCGGCGGTAAACGATAAGGAGGGATCAAGAACAAGTTGAGATTAACTCCCTTGTTAGCACCAAAGCGTGCCCCAACTTGGAGAACAAGTCAAGGCTAGGCCTAGTTTGTACTCCAGCGGATCTTCCAATCCGAAAAACAAGAGGGTCAATAACAACGTTCGATTCAGATTTGCAAGCGAAAAACACTTTAAAATCGCGGAAAAGACGGTTGAATAACCTCCACAAAAATCTCACAGCAAGAAGCACAAAGATAGGGAAGAGATTACCCAACCAAGAAGAAGATCACACAATATTTGTGGGAGAATCACTCTCTCCACGGTTCCACAGGTTTCACACCGAAGGGGGCTGCTTCCTTCTTCCACGGAGTCGCACCGAGAGAAGCCACGCCGGAGTCGCACCGAACGGGGATGGAGGAGGCAAGGCTAGGCTTCACACCAAAGGGGGGGGCGGCTATTGGAATCTCTCCATGGCCGAAATTTCTCTTAGGGGAGTTTAGGTTTTCTTCATCCAATGCATAACTCATCATAATATCCTCCTTTAAATAGGAGTTACAAAAGAGATCTAACCATCCATGATGGAGATGAAATCTCATCCATCCGGGCGGTTACATACACATCAAGGGTTTAATAGCACACCAACATAAAAATAAAAATAATACAAGCCAAATGTTTTAAGCAATTAAAATAAAACTAAGTAAAAGTATTAAGTAAGCTTTGCGCGCCGCGGACGGAGGTTGTATCGCAGCTTTCCGTTAGCGTCCGTGGCATTGTCATGACACCGCAAATCTTTAACTTGTTGCGCCGCAGCAACCGGGTCATCATCAGGAAGTGTTGGAGGGGCCGCGCCATCAATCCTCCCCCACTCAAAATCAGGCATCTCCGATGCGTGGGCTGATAGAAAGCGGCAGAGAAGCTCGACATCCAAACGTTGAAGCTCTATCGCGAGTACCCATGAGTCGTCCGACGGTGGGCGGTCACGCCAACGGATGAGGAAGCGGTAGGTAGCACCGTCAGGAGTAGTAAGTGGCTCAGCAGCGAGTATCATATCTGGATGGAGAAACGTCTTGGGAAACCTGGGAAACATGTCAGCAGTAGGAATAAAAGAAGGCAACGTACCATCCGATGTTATACCTGCGGGGACCGGAGGAGAGAGATCATCCAAACTACCACTCCCCAACCCATTAGAAATTTCAGTGGAGGGAGAAGACGACAAAGAAACCAACTCTTGTGGAGGCGCAACAAACAGCGTCAAATCCGAGACATTAAAAATAGGGGAGATACCCCATTCAGCAGGCAAATCCAATACGAAAGCGTTGTCACCTAGCTTCTTTATAATCCGAAAAGGACCGGCGCGTTTTGGAGCTAACTTTTTAACAGTGCCAGTTGGCATTCGTTCGGGAACTAACCGTACTAAAACCAGATCGCCGACCTTAAAGTGTGACACCTTCCTATGTAGATTAGCGTGCGCTTGATAAGACTCATATTGAGCAGTCAAGGTAGCTCGTATATGTGCATGTAAGTCGTGAATATGTTGGGCGAAGGATTGTGCAAACTGACTTGTTTTGTATGTGGGAGGTAAGGGGACCAAGTCAAGTGGCACAGGGGCCTTATACCCGTGAATAATTTCATTCGGAGACATACCCGTGGACCGATTTTTAGAATTATTGTAAGCCAGTTGTGCATGTGGAAGCAGTAAATCCCAAGTGCCTTTATGGTCGCTCACGAGACATCGAAGAAGATTTCCTAGGCTCCGATTGACTACTTCCGTCTGGCCATCAGTTTGTGGGTGATAAGCCGCGGAGAATAATAATTTTGTGCCCATAAGAACCCACAAGGTTTTCCAAAAGTAGCTAGTGAACTTGACGTCCCTATCTGAGACAATAGTCTTCGGAACGCCACGGTGACTAACGACGTCTTTAAAATACAGTTTCGCAATGTGAGAGGCGTCGTTGGTCTTACTACAGGGGAGGAAGTACGCCATCTTGGAGAACCTATCCACAACAACGACTATAGAATCATGACGTCGCAGGGTGGGGGGAAGGCCTAATACAAAGTCCATGCTCACGTCTTCCCACGGGACGGACGGAATAGGTAGCGGAGTGTATAAACCTACATTGGACTTAGTACCTTTAGAAACTTGGCACGTACGACAACTGCTCAAAACTTTCCCAACCATCGCCTTTAGTTTAGGCCAAAAGAATTTCTCCTCTACGAGCGTTATCGTTTTGTCTCTGCCAAAGTGGCCACTCAATCCACCACTATGTAACTGCCAAATGATGTGGAGTCTCAAAGAGGAGTGGGGGATACACAATTTTCCGTGTTTGAAATAGTATCCGTCTCTAAGTGAATAGGCCGTGATGGTCGCGGGAGAGCTATCCTGGGCAGATAAGTATGGCTCCTGAAAATCAGGGCATGTGGCGTATTCATCCTTTATGCGCTCGAACCCTACCACGTGGACTTGCATGGAGGAAAGTAAGAGGGTGAGGCGACTGAGTGCATCGGCAACTCGATTGTCGGTCCCCTTAAGGTGCTTGAGAGTAAATGTGTATTCTTGCAAGAAGGATACCCATTTAGCGTGGCGCGGGCTGATTTTGTGCTGACCATTGATGAATCGCAACGCTTCATGATCAGAGAGGATCACGAACTCCTTATGAAGGAGGTAGTGCCTCCATTGATGCAAACATCTAACGACCGCATAAAACTCCCTATCGTAATTGGAATAATTTAATTTAGCACCAGCTAACTTCTCACTAAAATAACTAACCGGGTGACCCTCTTGACTCAAGACACCTCCAATCCCTACGCCAGATGCATCACAAGTAAGCTCGAAGACCTTGGTGAAGTCTGGGAGACGTAACACCGGTGCTTCGGTCATAAGCTCCTTAATACGATGGAATGCAAACGTGGCGGATTTGGACCATGTGAATTCTCCTTTCTTCATGCAGTCCGTAATGGGTGCCATAATGCTACTAAATCACGTATAAAACGACGATAAAAGGTAGCTAACCCGTGGAAACTACGCACCTCACGAAGGCTAGTGGGCTCGGGCCAGTCTCTAATCACCTGAACCTTTCCTGGGTCAACACGAATTCCTTCAGAGCCAACTATATAACCTAAGAATTCAACCTCCGAAACATAAAACGTGCATTTCTTTAGATTTAGATATAAGGTTTCAGTCCTTAAGGTGGAGAGGACTACTTTGATGTGAGAGAGGTGTTCGGCGGGGGAGGTACTAAACACTAGGATGTCATCAAAATACACTACAACAAACTTCCCCATATATGGCCTAAAGATGTGCGTCATCATCCGGGAGAAGGTGCTGGGGGCATTGGATAGCCCAAAGGGCATCACAAGCCATTCATACAACTCGTCCTTAGATTTGAACGCCGTCTTCCACTCATCCCCCTCTCGGATCCTGATTTGGTGGTAACCACTCTGTAAGTCCAGTTTTGAGAAGATAGTGGCACCCGATAGGACATCCAAGAGATCATCTAGTTGCGGAATTGGAAACCTATATTTTATAGTAATTTTGTTGAGAGCTCGGCTATCAACACACATGCGCTAGGTGCCATCCTTCTTAGGGGCAAGAAGAGTGGGGACAGCACATGGGCTCATACTCGTCCTAATAAATCCCTTATTTAACAACTCCTCTATCTAGGTTTGTAACTCTATGTGGGCAGTTGGATTAAGCCTATAGTGTGGTTGGTTGGGTAAGGACGATCCGGGGATAAGGTCTATTGCGTGTTGTATATCTCTAAGCGGTGGTAACGACGAAGGCAACTCCTCCGGGTATACATCCCTAAACTCATCCAACAATACCCGTAGCTCTCGGGGTAAATCTTCCAACACGCCACCATCAGTTTTTTCACTCAGAAGTACAAGAGCGTACATGATTCCCCCAATGAAGGGATCCTTCACAAATTCCTTCCTACCAACTAAACTCAAGGCTTTCCTCTCAACTGGGATGGTGGTATCCTTAGCCAACACTACCGGCTCTTTTGGCACAGTCGGTCTCAAGGTGACGATCCGGCCATTGAATTTAAACTCATAAGTGTTGGCACGACCATAGTGCGTCACATCACGGTCGTATAGCCAAGGGCGGCCTAATAACACATGACAAACGTCCATTGGTAGGACGTCGCACCAAACCTCATCCGTGTAGGGTTTGAAAGACAGGGGGACTAGGCATCGTTGGGTAACCTTAATAGTAACCTTACTAATCCAAGCGACCTGGTAGGGGGTCGGGTGCGGCTCGACAGTCAAGGACATACGCTTAACGGCGTTCTCAGAAACGGCGTTTACGCAACTACCACCATCAATAACTAATTTGCAAAGTTTTTCTCCACTCTTAAAGATCAGGGAAAAGATGCTCGTCCTCTTCCAGTCGTCTACAGGACGAGGGGTGGTCATAATGCAACGCATCACCATAAGGCGGTGATCGTCCTCCAAGTCACTAGGGACTCCGTCAGGGTCGCTCTCCTCTTCGGCCTCATAGACATAATCGTCAGGGTCGGTAGTGGACTCTAGTAAGGCTATGGCCTTCGTCTTGGTGGGGCATTCATAGGCATAGTGGCCTTGAACACCGCATGAGTAACAAGTGGTGTTAGCCTTGCTAACCTTTCCAACGGGGATACGCTCACTAGCGGGGTTCTTGGTATTTCTCGCGGTAATCACAACGGATTTCGACTCGGAGGATCTAAATTTTCCTTTATCAGGAAAAGTGGAAGAAGATGCCCCAGCGGTGGACTTATTCTTCGCATTAGAATAACGGGAGTGAGCTTTAGATGCTAGGTTCTTTTCAATGTCCAAGGCGGCATTGAAAGTCGTATTCAAGTCCGTGTGACCATAACACAAGAGTTTCCGCTGAATGTCGGGGTGAAGTCCCTTTCGAAATCTAGATAAAGTTACTTCGGGGATCTCTCGAAGGTCACATCGTACCATACGGTCCTTAAGTTCTCTCATATATTCAGCAACAGACATTGAGCCTTGCCGAAGGGTGGCAAGCTCATCGAACATTTGTGTCCGATAGTACGCGGGAACGTACTGATCGGTTAGCAGGTTCTTCATAACAGCCCATCCAATGAGTGGGACCCCGTGCCCAGCTCCTAACCTATGTTCTTCATTCAGCCAATAGGTTTTGGCACGTCCCATTAATTTCATCCTGGCAACTTGAATCTTTTGGGGGTCCGTGAGGTTGTGCCATTCGAAATAGCACTCCATGTCTATAGCCCAATGGAGGAAGATCTGGGGATCTCCCATGCCATCATAGGTGGGGGCATTTATCTTGATAGCCCTCGTGATATCAAAGCCTCGCTCTGGGCGGGGTTCTCGAGGGGGCATACGGGGAGAGTTTCCCTCAGAATCCGAATCAAAGTTCGGTTGGTGCCGGTTGGGCTGCCCAGCATTAACGGGAGGTGGGGGTGGCCTTGCTTGATTTTGTAGGATCTGGGCTAAGGCGTTCCTAAGCTCTGTCATTTCGGCACGAAGACCTGCTATAGCCTCGGTGTTGGGATCACCATGCTCGTTCGCAGCCATCCTAGACGTAGACGGGGTTGCGTACTCCGTTCCTAGCCTAGTGCGCATTCAGGTTTGGGAGGCCCCGGGCAAGATGAATTTTCCTAAGACTGAAGCTATATAGAAAATAAGATATTTTTATATACTCCCGATGTGAATAACACGTAGATCGTTAAAATTTTTTTTTTTTGAAATTTTGCTGAAAAATAAAGATTTCAGCCCGCTATTTGCAGACCACAGAAAATAATTTTTTTGAGTTCTAACGATCGGATCTCTAATAAGGAACGCAGAGAGGATGTTTGCAACGTGAAAGTTGAAACAACCTCGCTTTGATACCAAATTGGTGTAGGGATGTTTGTGAGATGGACGTGCTTACGCTAACGGCGGGTTACCCATCACAGAACATAGAAAAAATAAGAGAGTGCTCCGACCAAAAGCGAACGAAAAGGGGTCGGTTGGCTCTCAAAATACGGGACTCGATACAACGTCCTTAGGACCTACTCTCCAACAAGCACACAACTCGCGCCTAGCCGGACTCGATAACACGACCTTAGGACCTACCTCTCCAACAAGCACACGTCTCACCGCACCTACACAAGCATCTATTCTTTTCACAATAAGCCGTCAATCGCAGCAAAATATATTTAGGAGCGGCGGTAAACGATAAGGAGGGATCAAGAACAAGTTGAGATTAACTCCCTTGTTAGCACCAAAGCGTGCCCCAACTTGGAGAACAAGTCAAGGCTAGGCCTAGTTTGTACTCCAGCGGATCTTCCAATCCGAAAAACAAGAGGGTCAATAACAACGTTCGATTCAGATTTGCAAGCGAAAAACACTTTAAAATCGCGGAAAAGACGGTTGAATAACCTCCACAAAAATCTCACAGCAAGAAGCACAAATATAGGGAAGAGATTACCCAACCAAGAAGAAGATCACACAATATTTGTGGGAGAATCACTCTCTCCACGGTTCCACCGGTTTCACACCGAAGGGGGCTGCTTCCTTCTTCCACGGAGTCGCACCGAGAGAAGCCACGCCGGAGTCGCACCGAACGGGGATGGAGGAGGCAAGGCTAGGCTTCACACCAAAGGGGGGGGGCGGCTATTGGAATCTCTCCATGGCCGAAATTTCTCTTAGGGGAGTTTAGGTTTTCTTCATCCAATGCATAACTCATCATAATATCCTCCTTTAAATAGGAGTTACAAAAGAGATCTAACCATCCATGATGGAGATGAAATCTCATCCATCCGGGCGGTTACATACACACCAAGGGTTTAATAGCACACCAACATAAAAATAAAAATAATACAAGCCAAATGTTTTAAGCAATTAAAATAAAACTAAGTAAAAGTATTAAGCAAGCTTTGCGCGCCGCGGACGGAGGTTGTATCGCAGCTTTTCGTTAGCGTCCGTGGCGTTGTCATGACGCCGCAAATCTTTAACTTGTTGCGCCGCAGCAACCGGGTCATCATCAGGAAGTGTTGGAGGGGCCGCGCCATCAAAACTGGAGCGGCATCTTCACTGAGCATCTCCCCATGCCTGATTTCAGTGGTAACTGGAATCAGGCCCCTAGAAGAAGTAGGGACAGAGGAATCAGCAATGAGGTAGCTCTAGTCACAACAGCCTCTAGATGCCGGTTCATGTAAGCATCTACATTAAAGAATTTATTAGCTTTCTCATACCTTTTTAATTCTTCCATTCTGTATTTAGACATTGTAGAATATTGTGATGGATCTTTTCCTTCATCTTTAGCTTTATTTATCATTGATAATCCAACAAGTTCCTGGAACCTGGCCATTCAAGAAGTTGTCTCTATCTCTGGATCCACAAAGGGAATGGGTGGAGACTCTGGCCTTCTAGGATTGTTAGCTTTTTGAGGTTCACGAGCTTGTTGTTGCTGTTGCTGATGATGTTGATGATGTTGCTGTTGTTGATGTTGTTGACTGCTTGAAGAGTACCACTACTGGCTGCTTCCTTGATATGATGAGGATCTACCTTGATGTCTGTGGTAGGTTTGAGCATATGAGGTAGGCCTCTAAGAAGTGTTGCCGGAAGCACCAACAGCAGGTGGAGGAGGACCTTTCGAATGCCTCTGAGGAGGAGGAGGAGAATATGTCCTACTTTTCTTTCTTGCCTATTGCTGATTCTTTGACAGCCACATCAAGGCTGGCATCCTAGGGTATGGAGTAATTTTCTGAAGAATATAATAAGTTGTATCATGTGTGGGATTTGGCATGGGAGCAGCAACTGGAGGAGCATTTCTTTTCTTTAAAACATTCTTCTTGGCAGTAGGGCTATCATCAGAATCATCATTATCATCATCATCTTTATCAGAGGAGGATCCCTGTGTATTATCATAAAGATCATCCAGAGCTTTCAGAAGATATGTAGAAATCTGCTTTTCAACCTGAGGCTATACCGGAGGTTCTGGAGCTGGATCAACTGTTTTAGGGACAGGTTCAGCAATTAATACATTTTCTACTTCTATATCTGCCATGATTATCTCATCGAAATCAGGAAGAGGACTGTCATCCATCTTATAAGTGGGAGCTGAGACAGCATCTGGAGAAGAAATAACCTTGGGGAGCTGATATTGTTTGACTCTCAGTAACTACAAAACTGTCCTTACATTGCTTGGCAACTGTGGGACTTATTGGTGTTGTATATGGTGTAATAGCCAAGGAGGGTTTAGGCAGACAACTGGAAGAGAATTTAAATAGATTGTATCAAAATAATTTAACAAACTGAATAGATCAACTGTACGATTGACAATGCAATCACCAACAGTTATTATTTATATAGTCTATATAGCTATATCTGTGCAGAGCATATCAATAACTGTAACTATTGTATCTATAACCATAGAGATATATGTATCTGTTTCTTCTACTGCTGCTGCTGAAACTGGAGCGGCTTCTTCACTGAGCATCTCCCCCTGCCTGATTTTAGTGGTAGCTGGAATTAGGCCCCTAGAAGAAGTATGGACAGAGGAATCAGCAATGAGGTAGCTCTAGGCACAATAGCCTCTGGATGTAGGTTCATGTAAGCATCTACATTAAAGAATTTATTAGCTTTCTCATACCTTTTTAATTCTTCCCTTTTGTATTTAGACATTGTAGAATATTGTGAAGGATCTTTTCCTTCAACTTTAGCTTTATTTATCATTGATAATCCAACAAGTTCATGGAACATGGCCATTCTAGAAGTTGTCTCTATCTTTGGATCCACAAAGGGAATGGGTGGAGACTCTGGCCTTCTAGGACTGTCAGCTTTTTTTGGTTCACGAGCTTGTTGTTGCTGTTGCTGATGATGTTAATGATGTTGCAGTTGTTGATGTTGTTGACTGCCTGAAGAGTACCACTACTGGCTGCTTCCTTGATATGATGAGGATCTACCTTGACGTCTGTGGTAGGTTTGAGCATATGAGGTAGGCCTCTGAGAAGTGTTGCCTGAAGCACCAGCAGCAGGTGGAGGAGGAGGACCTTTCCAATAGCTCTGAGGAGGAGGAGGAAAATATCTCCGACTTTTCTTTCTTGCCTTTTGCTGATTCTGTGACAGCCACATCAAGGCTGGCATCCCAGGGTATGGAGTAATTTTCTGAAGGATATAATAAGGTGTATCATGTATGCGATTTTCCATGGGAGCAGCAACTGGAGGAGCATTTCTTTTCTTTAAAACTTTCTTCTTGGTAGTAGGGCTATCATCAGAATAATCATTATCATCATCATCTTTATCAGAGGAGGATCCCTGAGTATTATCATAAAGATCATCCAGAGCTTTCAGAAGATATGTAGAAATCTGCTTTTCAGCCTGAGGCTGTACTGGAGGTTCTGGAGCTGGTGCAACTGTTTTAGGGATAGGTTAGCAATTTATACATTTTCTACTTCTATATTTGCCATGATTATCTCATCCAAATCAGGAAGAGGACTGTCATTCATCTTATAAGTGGGAGCTGAGACAGCCTCTGGAGAAGAAATAACCTTGGGAGCTGATATTGTTTGACTCTCGGTAACTACAAAACTGTCCTTACGTTGCTTGGCAACTGTGGGACTTATTGGTGTTGTATATGGTACAATAGCCAAGGAGGGGTTTAGGCAGACAACTGCTATAGACAAGCAGATTGCAGATATTTTCACAAAGCCGCTGGACGAGACCATGTTCTCGTTATTCAGAACAGAACTTGCAATACTCAACAAAGAAGATTAGAGAAGGTGGACTCAAAAGAAGGCTCAAAGATCAAGAATCAGTCAAAAGTTGAAATTTTTCAAATTTCTAACTTTTTGACTCTATTAAGAAGTAACCTACTCGAGTAAGTAGTGACCTACTCGAGTACCTGCTTGACCTACTCGAGTACTTCTTCAGCTACTCGAGTAACCTACTCGAGTAGTCAAAATACCTACTCGAGTAACCTACTCGAGTAGTCAAAAGACCTACTCGAGTAGTAAAGTTTCACTCGAGTACTTCAATATCTCTACTCGAGTACTTCCAAAGCTTCACTCGAGTAGCTCCAGCTTACACACTCGAGTACTTCTATATATTCACTCGAGTACTGTCGTCTCTCTCGAGTATTAGGAAGTCATATTTTCTACTTTGATTCAAATTTCATTATTCACAACCCGAGGCTAATGCCCCCAATTCCAAGGTATGTTTGCTTTGTTTATTTCTTAATTAGAGATAAATTAGGGTTATATAAATCGAAAAGTCCGAAATTTCTTTTCTACACGAATCAAATTCTCTCTCTCGAGTAAGCCGAGACGCTTCATCTTCCACCGACAGTTGCAGAGCCCGCGCCATTTTCTTCCCCGCAGAAGTTTTTTCCCAAATCTCTAGATCATGGCGCCCTCTTCTAAAATTGGAATCGGTTCAGAACTAGTTGCCTCCGGAATCGCCGACATTTCAGATGACTTTTGAAACCTTCTGATACTTCTCAACATCGCCGGCCTCACTTTCATTCTTCATTAACCATGTAAGATCTTGTTTCCAGAAGTTGAAGAATTTTTCAAGAATGTCAAAGTCAGGAGAAATGGGACAGTTCTCAAGTCCAAGGTTAACGGAATCAAAATCAAACTCAACAAGACCTCTATTTCTACACTTCTTTGACTGCCTATTGTTGATGAAGAAGATCATTTAGGTCCAGAAGATTCTGATAGGGTTTGTATGTTCTGTGGCCTCTCACCTGAAGCACAGATCATCCGCCGCTCTGAAATGAATCCAGAAGGAAAGCTCTTGGTGGATATCATTGGGAAGATACTCCTTTGCAAAACAAGTTCAATTAGAGACATTTCTACCAATATGTTTGACATCATGACAGCAATCATTTGCAGGAAGAAATTTCAATTTGGTTTGATGATTCTAAACAAAATCAGAGAAAGCATAAAGGTTCCAAGTTATGCTAGGATTATTTCTCTTCTACTTCATGAAATCAATCCAGAAATCTTCAGCTTCTCCAAAGGTACCATTCTCCATCACATGAAGAAAGTCTCCATCTCATCCATTCAGATATGGGACTTGAAGTTACAGAATCCTGTTCAGGCTGCCAAAGCTCATGACCTTCCTACCACTGAGGACAGGGCCCCATCTCCCTCTCCACTTCAGGTTGCCAGCTCATCTATGCAACTGTTGAGGGGGAGCCTGCTCCTTCTGTTTCAGACAGGATTCTTACCGCCCCAGTTGTTACCTCTCCTCCACCTCCAACTCCTAAGCAAATTCCATCAGAATCCCAACTCCAAGAAACCCTTCTATCAACTAAAGAAGAAATCAATGAAATGATTGAAGAATTGACTGCTGATGAGCCCCTTCCCCCTCTTCCAAAAGAACCAACTCTGAAGCATCCAAGCAATCCTCTCTAGTACCATCCCCAACACATACTCCATCCTCTCCAATTCAGTCTCCTGCTGCTGATAAAGAGAAGGTTGACACTATTTTGCTCTCTAATGAGCCAGACCAGTCACCTGAACTAGCTGATGCCACATTGTGAAACCTGGACTTCACCATCCCCATGGTCACTGATGAAGGGGATGCCCTCATCCATACCATCAGAGCTCAGTCACTGTTGAAGAGATTGTTCCATGGTTTGCTCCTCCTCCTCCAGTTCCTACTACCTCTGCTACTGCTCCTCCTGCTGCCAATGATTTGATGAGTCAGTTTGTACATCTGCTACAAGAACAAAGGAAATATTTTGATGATTCTTTCAAGGTTGTAACTGAGAAAGTAATTGCTCTAGAGAAAGAGATGAGCAGAGGATTTGCTGAGATCCAGCACAACACAGATCAGCTCAGACATCTCTTCTAGATTGGTGGAAAAGCTCTAGATCACACTATCACTAGTGTTGGTCAGGTTATGGAGCAAGGTGTGACTCATGCAAATAATCAGATTGAATTAGATAAGAGAGCTGAAGCAACCAATATGAAGATTTGTGAAGAAGTTGGGACTTTCAAAGATGGTGCCATCAATAAACTGACTGTAGAAGTCAGAAATGGGGAGAGTTTAGTGAAAGAATATCTTGAGAAATTAGATGCACTCAAGCAAACTCAGTGGGAAGCTAAGATGAAAGAGATTTATGATGATGTGCTTGGACAGATTCAGAATGTGAAGTTCCATACCTATGACACAGCAGTCTGGATGCACAATCAGTTTCTTCCAGAATTCCCAGCTGATCCAAACATCATTCCTCACCATTTGAATCCCTTAGCTACTGCTGCTCTAGCTCAAGCTCCTCAGCCTACCTTCTCTCCTAGACCTGAAGGCTGTGAAGGTCCTCCTCCAGATTCTTATGCTCAAGTTTGGGAGGCAGACCCATCAGATATATTCTTCGAAGCTCCTCCTGAGATCAACACTTCAAAGAAGAAGAGAAAGTATGGTGATGGTGCCTCAGCTAGCAGGTCAATCCCAGTTCTAGATGCAGCAAAGAGAAAAGCTCCAGAGTTTGTAGAGATCTGGTCTCCAACTTCAAAGTCTCTAATTTTAGATACTCTCAAGCTTGTCATGGACTTCAATGAAAACATGAATGATCATTACAGCTCCCAAGAATGGGAATTGTATGAAAAATCAATGACAAAGAGGAGACTATATGACAAAGAATTTGGTAGGAACAACCCTGCTGCTCCTCCAAATCCTCCAAAGTACTATCTCAAGCCCTTCAGCTACCAAAGAAGACAACAAGAGAAGAAAGACAAGCAACACCACTAAGTCTAAGCAAAGAGAATCATGAGTGTGTGGAAATGATTTATGTAGAAATGATGTTTTGGACAATCATGTTTATATAATTCTTAATTTTAATCATATACTCTTTGATTATATTTTTATGCTTGTTTACACTACTTTATCTACTACACATCTAGCTATTTTTATGTCTATATAATTCACCTTAGTGTAAAGGGTTCTAACTTCTACAAATATGGGGAGATTGTTGGGTAGTGTATCCACATTAATGCAGATTTGGTGAAGTCACCCATGAACTAAGATGAATTAAGTTGTATTTAATGTTTTGTTTAAGTTATGTGTTTGCAGGACTTTAATGTCAAGTGTAGACCAATGTCAGTCTACAATGGGTAATCAAACACAAGACCATATAATGTAATCCCTCATTGTGTGATACATGGTGTTGACTCATGTGTATCCTCTCTATTGGGATACACTTCATTTTCAAGCACTAGGACTGATTGGAGAAAGACTTGTTGCTAAATTCTTTAAAGAAGAGAAAATTCTGTAGAAGAAATTTTTGCTAAGTATTTTACTCGAGTAGTTACTTACATACTCGAGTGAAACACTTAGTCAATACTCGAGTAAGTCTATCTGTACTCGAGTAAGGGAATTAGCTCTCGAGTAGTCAAATTCTAACTCTCTAGTAGCCAAGTCAATTACTCGAGTGGATCATCTCTTATTCTCGAGTTAACAGAATTTACTCTCCAGAAAATTTTCTAAGTCATTTACTCGAGTAGTCATATAAGTACTCGAGTAGATTAGTCTTTTGTCTTGAGTTACAAAAGACGGGATTTCATGTAATTTTACTTCACTCGAGTAGTCAAGTTTATGTACTTGAGTAGTCCATCTACTACTCGAATAGTCCAGATTAAATACTCGAGTGATAAGTTTTTCATCCCTCAAATTATTTTCTAAGTCCATTACTCGAGCAGTAATATCCAATACTCGAATAGTTTATCTCCTCTCGAGTAGTCCAGTTTCACTACTCGAGTAACCCAGTTTCTTCTCCCATAAATTATTCTAAGTCTTTGACTCGACTATTCTTTTTACCTCTCAAGTAGTTAATTTCTATTCTCTCGAGTAGTACCTCTTGTACTCGAGTAGTTCAACTCCACATCTCGAGTAACTATATTAGCACTCGAGTAAGTCTTTGTGTACTCGAGTAGTTGTTCATCATTTCTGGATTTTCTCTAAGTTACTTACTTGAGTAATCTTACTCTATTCTCTCGAGTAATCAGAATAGTACTCGCGTAGGTAATTGCTCTCTCGAGTATTTCAGTCATTCTTTTCAGGAAATTTGCTAAGTCCAGATTTCACGGAAATTTCAAATAGCCTTGACGTGATTGGTCCACGTGTACGTCATTAAGGCTAATTATGACCGTTAAGGATATCTTATATAAGTTCTTGTCAAACCGACTAATCCTAAGAAGTGTTGTAAAGTTTTATTCTAAGTATTTTCTGAATCTCATTCTCTCTGTCTAAAAACGGAAGCCGCCGCCGCCGATCTTCATCGCACATAATCGGCTAGGGTTTTCGATCTAGAGATTCAGATCAAGAAGACTTCCAGATTGAGATCGTATTGTTGGAAAGCAAAACCTAGCTCCGGCGTCACTGGAAGGCACGCATAAAGCAGAAGCAGAAAGTCGCTAAGAAGCAGCATAAAGGTATCTATAAATAAGCCTCATATAAAAGGTTATAAGCTGGAGTATGTATAAATGGGCCTAGATAAATATATAAAATAACACAGGCCTTGAGTGTGTAGCTGGGCATTAGTAGGAAGAGCCCACTAGACTTAAGCGGTGCAATTAATGCCTCATGTATAATAATACTGCTATGGTATGTAATGGAATATACTGGTGGAGGAATAGAAGTAATAAGAGTTGAATAGTAACATTGGTATCAGAGCAGTTGCAGAACGCCATCAGAGAACTTCGGTAGCAGGTTACAGTACCTGAATAGCATAGTGAGTGTCTCTTCCTTATCTCATCATATGGCTAGTACCTCATCAACATCCTCAACTCATTTCAATTATTCACAAACGGGTGTTCCAATCTTTGATGGAGAAGATTATACTCTTTGGCAAGTACAAATGAGAACTTTGTTTCAATCACAAGGTCTATAGACACTTGTAATTGATGGGTTTGCGAAACCCACTGAAAAGCACCCATTGACAACATGGGATGCTACAGCCACAAAAGAATATAATGATAATTTGAAAAAAGATGCAAAGGCACTTCTGAATATCCAGCAAGGTGTCAGTAAAGCTATTTTTCCACGCATAATTGCTGCTGAATCTGCAAAACAAGCTTGGGAAACATTGCAAACAGAATATAAAGGTAATGAAAAGACTATAGTCCTCAAATTACAGGCTGCATGGACTGAGTTTGAAAATATGAATATGAAGCCAGGGGAGAGTATGTCCTCCTATTTTTCACGAATTCATGTAATGGTAAATGATATTCGCTCTTATGGTGATATCATAGAAGAACAGAAAATCGTCACTAAAGTGTTGCGACGACTACCAAAGAAATATAATTATATCGTTGCAGCTATTGAGGAATCAAAAGATCTGCGATATTATTCTCTGATAGAGCTTCGAGGCACATTGTTGGCACATGAAGAGAGGTTTCATGATTATGAGAATTTTCCATCAGAGCAGGCACTACATATCAAATCGTTCTCAAAAAGGGATAATAAAGCAGCTTTATATCCTGAAGAAAAACCTCAGCCTTCACAGAGAAGTAATCGAGGGACTCTTAGAGGAAGATTTCGAGGAAGAGGCCGTGGCCGTGAAAGTGGAGAAAGAAGAGATTATAGAGAAACTATTCCTGAATGTGGTCAAACAAAATTATATTGTGTACTGTGTAAACGCACCAATCATGATATGCGGACATGCTTTTATAAATGTAAAACATGTAAACGAGCTAATCACTTGGACAAAGACTGTTGGTACAAAAATAAAGGCATTCAGATTTCTGAATCCTCAACAACACAGGCAGAGCCCCCAGACCAATTATTTTATATTGAGCAGGAAGAATATTTACCTGCACAGCATGAGGAAGAAAATCCACCTGCACAGCATGAGGTGAATGACAGTCAAGCAAATGATTTGTGGCTACTTGATAGTGGCTATACAAATCATATGTGCAACAATTCAGCCATATTTCAGCATATGAAGAAAGTTAATAAAGCTGATGTGATGATTGGCAATGGCAATATAATGAAAATTGAAGGTCAAGGAGATGTGACTGTTTGCAATTTTCAAGGTATTCCCAAAACAATCCGAGATGTTCTATATGTCCCACAGTTACAGCATAATTTGCTGAGCATTGGCCAACTAATTCAAGCTGGGAATGAAGTTATCTTTAAAAATAATCAGTGTCAAATCATTGCTGCAACTTCTAAACGTGTCCTTATGACAGTGAAGATGGCTCATAATAAAATGTTCCCTTGTTTAATGAGACATCATATGACTCATATCTCTCAAGAGGAGCATTACCTGTCTAGGCTTTGGCACAAACGATATGGTCATTTGAATATGGCAGATCTACAGAAATTGGCCAAATACTCGTTAGTGAGAGGACTCCCAACAATAATGAATAGTACTGATGCATTTGAAGAGTGTGCACAAGGCAAGCAAAGCCAACAGGTATTTCCGAAACATTCAACATGGAGAGCTTCAAAGCCATTACAATTGATCCATATGGATGTATGGGGTCCAGCAAGAACACCATCAATCTCAGGTAACCTTTATTTCTTACTTATAGTAGATGATTACTCACGCATGCAATGGATATACTTCATGAAGCATAAATCAGACGTATATCAGTATTTTCAAGTGTTCAAAGCAATGGTAGAAAAGCAAACAAAGTTTCAAGTAAAAACCATACGAAGTGATAGAGGTGGTGAATTTTTGAATAATGAATTCATCACATTCTGTAACACACATGGAATCACTAGACAGTTGTCCACTCCAATGACACCACAGCAAAACGGTGTTGTTGAAAGAAGGAATAGGACAATACTTGAAATGGCACGAACAATGATGACAGCTAAACAAATACCAAAGGCTCTATGGGCAGGAGCAGTAAATTGTGCAGTATATTTATTAAACAGGGTGCCAACAAAGGCTTTGAACAAAAGTACCCCATTTGAAATGTGGTATAGAAGAAAACCGTTTGTGGCCCATTTCTGAGTGTTTGGGTCTATTGGTTACACTCACATACCAAGTTTTAAACGGGATAAACTGGATGTAAAGAGTGTTGCACGCATCTTAATTGGCTACAGTCAAGAATCAAAAGCATACAAGTTATTTAATCCGATTACAAACAGAGTTCTCATTTCAAGAAATGTCATCTTTCATGAAGATAAAGCATGGAACTGGACAAATAAGGAGGATCAGAATCAAGAAATAACAAAGGTACCCACGGTTATTGAGGATGATGCTATCCTATATGAAGAAGAGCAACACTCTCAACCATCCTGTGAAGGTTCACCTTTACGAGGCACAAGTCTCATTCCTCAACCAGAGGTTGATGCAGCTGAATCATCATCTCCCCCAAAGAAATACAGAAAAGTAGTTGATTTATATAAGCAGCCATTTGTGGCATGTTTGGCAACCGAACCACATACATTTGAGGAAGCACAACAAAGCCCATATTGGATGGAAGCAATGAGACAAGAAATGAACATGATTCATAAACATCATACATGGGATTTAGTCGAAAAACCAAATGATAAAGAAATCATTGGTCTAAAATGGTTGTATAAACTTAAATATAATGCAGACGGTAAATTAGCAAAGTATAAAGCTCGTATAGTTGCAAAAGGGTATGCACAAGTGCCAGGTAGAGACTACACTGAAACTTATGCTCCGGTTACCAGAATGGAAACTGTACGTTTATTTCTTGCTCTTGCCCTGCAATATTATCAGCCAGTATATCAATTAGATATCAAATCAGCTTTTTTAAATGGTGATATAACTGAAGAAGTGTACGTATCTCAACCACAAGGTTTTATAAAGCCAAATGAAGAAATGAAAGTTTGTAAATTATGAAAGGCTCTGTATTGCTTGAAACAGGCCCCACGTGCCTGGAATCATCATATTGATCACTACTTGCATCAAGAAGGCTTTCAAAGATGTCCATCCGAACCAGCAGTATATTGCAAAAGGTATGCTAATGGCCATCAATTACTTCTAGCAATTTATGTTGATGATATCATCTATACAGGAACAAACACTGCTATAGTACAACTATTCAAAGAAAAGTTGCAGAATAAGTTTGAGATGTCAGACTTAGGGAAAATGAAATATTTTCTAGGCTTACAAGTGGAACAACATCCACAGTATACCTTTATCCATCAAGGGAAATATTGCTTAGATCTATTACAACGTTTTCACATGATAGAGGCGAATGTGGTAAAAACACCCATGGTGACATATAACAAGTTACTGAAACGAGATGGTTCTCAAGCTACAGATGCTACATTATATCGCAAAATGGTGGGAACACTAGTTTATTTGACAGCTACACGTCCAGACATACATAATGCAGTAAATATAGTGTCAAGATATGTCAGTAATCCATCAACGATGCATATGATGGCAGTAAAACGCATCTTCCGTTATCTGAAAGGAACTACACACATGGGTTTATACTATAAACACGATCAAACTGCTGCAATAAAAGGATATTGTGACAGTGACTGGGGTGGGTGTTTAGATACTCGCACAAGTACTAGTGGAAATTTGTTCTTTCTTGGTTCCAAATTAATTGCTTGGAGTACCAAACAACAGAAATCTGTAGCATTGTCCTCCGCCGAAGCAGAGTATGTTGCTCTGGCACATGCCGCATCCGAAGCCATTTGGCTTCAACGAATGCTACAGGAAATGAACATGGACACCCAGTCAATAGATTCAAAAACGAAAATAGAAACAGAAAAGATGGATGAAGTATGGAAAAGTGCAATCACATTATATTGTGATAATCAATCTGCCATAACCATAGCAGAGAATCCTGTACAACATCAAAGAACGAAGCACGTCGATCTAAAATATCATTTCATCCGTCAACTGGTGGACTCAAAGCAAATCGTGTTAAACTTTTGCAGATCTGAACATCAATTAGCTGATCTCATGACAAAACCGCTGACTCAAGGAAGATATGAAGACTTACGCGACCGCATTCAACTTCAACGCCTAGAGCTTACAAGGGGGAATGTTGGAAAGCAAAACCTAGCTCCGGCGTCACTGGAAGGCACGCATAAAGCAGAAGCAGAAAGTCGCTAAGAAGCAGCATAAAGGTATCTATAAATAAGCCTCATATAAAAGGTTATAAGCTGGAGTATGTATAAATGGGCCTAGATAAATATATAAAATAACACAGGCCTTGAGTGTGTAGCTGGGCATTAGTAGGAAGAGCCCACTAGACTTAAGCGGTGCAATTAATGCCTCATGTATAATAATACTGCTACGGTATGTAATGGAATATACTGGTGGAGGAATAGAAGTAATAAGAGTTGAATAGTAACACATATTTCATTCTTCATCATCTATCTGATCGTGTGAAGTCAAAGAATTCCAAATCCAGTTCTTGTTGAGCCATCTTTTTTCAATAGTTTCTAAGAAATCCTTAAAGATCAAGAGGAATACCTTGGCCGAGATTTTCAGATCTGTGAAATAAATCTGTTTGTATTTCATATTTACTCCATTTCATTCTTGTAGGAGATTTCTCTTCGAGTGTAGGAGCTTTTTGTCTCCGAGTTGTAGGAAGTTTTATCTTCCGAGTGTAGATCCGTGTTATGGATCGAGATTGTAGGAACTTTGTTCCAAGACGTAGGTTTGGTTTTCAATCCGAGATAGTGGAGTAGCCGAGTCTAGTTATTTGCTAGATCGGTGAGGGAAAGTGGATGTACCCAAGGTTGGGGAACAACTATAAATCTTTTGTCGTCTGTGATTGTTTGGTTGATTTTTGTGTGCATAGATCTCTAAATTTTTATTCCGCAAAAATTCGCACAACTCACCTATTCACCCCCCTCTAGGTGATTAAGGTAGATAACTGAACACTTTCAATTTGGCCTCGGATCGACGATCGGAGCCACGAAGCTTCGTCAATGGCGGAGAAAGAGCTTCTTCTTCCTTCTCCAAACTCTTGCTCTAAACCCTAAATCCCACTTCAAAAGAGAAGAGAATGAAGGTTTAAAACGTTTCAGGCCTTATATGACCTTTGGGCGGAGCATCCTGAGCCATAGGATCATATCCTAAGAGAAAACGGACGGCCAAGATGCCAACTGACGGAACTGCTCCCGTCTATTACCGTCGAGCGGTAACTACCTACCGCGCTGCGGTAGTTTCCGAGTTGACGGTCCCGTTGGGAAGAAAATTCTATCGCCAATGTTAGCCTTACCGCCGCGTGATTGTCACATCCCGCATTTTCTCATTTATAATAATAAATCAGAGCACGAGAAAACTACGAGCTGTGATGCCACGTCAAGCAGGGGATAACTGCTGACGCTCAGGCAACACTCTAAACCTTCAAATCATAAGTTAAAATGAATAGAAAACTGATTTTTAAATTAATTGGCTGTATCCCTCGGCTCAGTGGATCAGATAGTCCACGGTTTGAAAATTATTTTTATACGTAGCGGAAAAATACTTCATTTATGCTAAACATCCTAAAAGAGCGCATAAGCGTCCTAAGAGGACAACTTACACTATGCAAGACCCTAGATTTCAATTTATAATATTTAAAAGGAAAACCATCTTTTACGCATTTGGAAAATAGAGATTGAGCTTTTATAAAACATGTTGATCATGCAATACATATAGTAGTACTTTTATAGGGTTTAAAGTAACTAGCAACCTAGCATAAAACATTCCCAGAGAGCAAGTGAAACTACCACAAAACAGGTAAACTAGCAGCTAAGCAAATACTTAATATCACAAAGGAAAATCACCAACGAGCGTCAACAACCTGACACGAACTCGCTGGTGAGCATGTATGTCTGTACTACTACAAGGCTAAAGAACTACCTCGACAAGCGAGGAAAACACTGCCAAAGCGCAGTCCACAGAGAAACTCCTGAAACTAGCCGCACAGCCGGCTACAGACCTGAACCTGAGGCATTCAAAAGAAGAACACATCAGCAAGAAATAATGAAACAAGTGGCAAAGAAGCATCAGATAATAATTGAATAAAAGGAACAGAAAGAAAAAGGGTTACCAACCCTGCAAGAGTAAATGCCGAAAAACTCAGCTAAATAATCCAAAAGAGGACAAAATGCAGGTGTAATAATCAGTAAAGTGAGAGAAATGCAACAAGTACAGAAACGTACCAAACTCCGCTCAAGCCTGCAGAGACAGAAGGAAACCAATATGCATCAAATGAACAGTAAGAAGGAACTAACAGTCCTAAACTTGTAAATCATTAGCACTGGCACAAATCCCAAACCTGTGTCGGAGACTAAGAACAGTCACAACCGAACAACCAGGTCCAGGTGTCTCAAGAGTACTAAAGGGGCCGCCACAGGGTCCACACACATAGAGTTCCAACCTCTTACAGGAACCCAAAAAAAATATCCAAAGGAGGGAATGGTGGTGGCCACGGCTCGAACTCCCCTGGTACCATACTCCTTCAGAAACCCAGCTACCACATGCTAAGGATCCACGATTCGGCGCCAAAACTAGCCGACAACACCACTTAGAAACTACCAAGTTCTACGACCAAAACCCGCCGAGTATTTCCCCCTACCCGCCGATTTATTTCCCCCTACCCGCCGAGTTATTTCCCCCTACCCGCCGAGTACAACTAAAAATAAAACCGATAACTTCCTAGTTTAGGCCAACCACAAGCCCTAAACTAGGAACATTCCAATTTCACCTATTCTTCGACAAGGAGAAAAGAATAATACGACAAAAATGCAACTCATGGAGGCACGCAAGAGGGGAAAAATCCACTTGCCTCAAATCAACCTTGAAAACGTCACCCAAAATACTCCACCACGTAGATCCGTCCAAAAGGGGACACGCGGAGACGAGATCTACGAAAAAACGGACAACCGGGGTTAGGGCCGAAAAAATCTAAGGCGAAACGGTCACCGAAACGGGAAAAGCTTACCGCGATCTCGAAGCTCTCGCCGAGAGCTTTCCAACGCCGCGATCGGATCGAAATTCCGTCAACCGGATCGGCGGTGGCGGCCGCCGGAAGATTTGCGAACGGAAGGGTTCGTCGCACAGGGGGGGCTGCTGTTCGGGAAAGAAGAAGGGTTTTTCTTCTTTAACTATATATAATTAATAATAATAATAATAATATATTTATTATACAATAAAAAAAATTAAAAAAAACAAAGGGGGGAAATGGTCCGATCGGTGAGAATGAATCTCACCGATTCGGTGAGAATCGGTGAGATTCATTCTCACCGATTCTCTATTAAAACCATATTTTATTTTTTTTATTTTTTATATATAAATTATTTATATAAATATAAATATATATAATAATATATATAATTATTATAATAAGAAAACCTTATATGGTTACGGAGGGCCAAACGCGCGCCGAATCGAACGAAATTCGCACCGTAGGCGAATGACGACGCTACGAATCCAACGGCGAAGTCGAAATCGAATTCCGACGCACCGTTTTCGAGATAATAATTTCTAAAGTTAACGGCGTACGCGAAAACATACAAACTTTAATCGCGCGCCGAGGCTCCAAAAATGCTCGGAACGTGACGAAACTTGACGAGCAAGTCTAACATTAGCCGATATAATTTCCTAATATAAAATTTCCCACTCCCGACGCAAATCCCAAAATTTGGCCGGTCAAACCTAACGAACGCAAACGCGCTACGACAAAGTCGGTAACAAAATCCGACGAACAAAACTCGGGCAAATTCTCCCAAAGCCAAAACACAAGCATTCCCCAAGAGGCTCCACCGAGTCAACAACAGACTCCGGCTCGCTAGGGAATCTTGCTAGCAGGCATCACCAAGCCACATAGGGAACCTAAAGAGCTAAGAGCACGCTCTAACAACGTCACACGACCAAAACACGCTAACATAACGCCCTGACGTCAAGGTACGTCAAATAAGAAATTAAATAAATCACTGAAAAATCGGGGGCGTTACAGTCACTCCCCCTAAAAGAAAGTTTCGCCCCGAAACTTTACGCACAAAACACTTCTACCATAGAAGGAAAAGGAAATAATCAAGGGTTATCGAATGCTTACCGAGCACAACTAGGAGAATAAATGAGGATGCGCCTCCCTCATAGCTGACTCCAACTCCCAAGTCGCGCTCTCCACGTCTTGGTTTTTCCACAGAATCTTTACCATCGGTATTGTCTTTTTCCGCAACACTCGATCTTGCACATCCAAAACACGGATAGGAACTTCCACGTAGGAAAGGTTAGGCTCCAACTGGGGCACTGCATCCAGCACTTGTCTGTCACTTAGCACACACCTCCGCAGTTGGCTTACGTGAAAAACATTGTGTACGCCAGGAAAATTTGCGGGCAATTTCAACTTGTAGGCTGACACACCAATCCGCTCCACAATTTCAAATGGTCCCACATACCTCGGGTCCAACTTATGGTTCTTACCGAACCTCTTCACTCCAACCATCGGGGAAACCTTAAGGAATACCATGTCCCCCACAGAAAATTCCAAAACGGACCTACGCCGATTGGCGTTCTTCTCGTACCGCTCTTGCGCTATCCGAAGCTTCTCTCGAATAAGCTTTACAGAGACTTCCATTTCTTCTAAGGCATCTGGACCTAACATCGGCCTCTCACCAACCTCAGCCCAAAATAGAGGAGTTCTACGTCATCTTCCATATAGCGCTTCGAAAGGAGCCATTTGCAGACTCTCTTGATAACTGTTATTGTATGCGAACTCCATCAACCTCAAGCGTTCATCCCACGCTCCTCCGTGGTCTAATATATAACAACGGATCATATCTTCCACAATCTGATTAACACGCTCCGTTTGACCATTGGTCTGTGGATGATATGCGGTAGAATATCTCAAGTCAGTTCTCAATCCTTCTTGAAGGATCTTCCAGAAACGAGACGTAAACCTGGAGTCTCGATCTGATACTATACTTACGGGTACTCCATGTAACCTGATAACTTCATTCAAATATAGCTCCGCTATCTTCTTCATCGAGTAACCAATCTGAAAGGGTACGAATTGTGCACACTTTGTTAATCTATCAACAATCACCCAAACAGAGTCATGCCCTCGGGGAGATCTCGGCAAACTAGTAATGAAATCCATTGAGATACTCTCCCACTTCCAAGTTGGAATCTCTAAAGGCGCTAACTTTCCACCAGGCCTTCCATGATCAGCCTTAACTCTTTTGCACGTAAAGCATTCTGACACAAACCTTGCAATGTCACCCTTCATCCCAATCCACCAGGCAATCTATTTCAAGTCCTTATACATTTTTGTAGACCCTGGATGATAGGCCACACTTGAACCGTGTGCCTCACTGCACAACTTATCTCGAATATCTCGAAAATTGGGGACGCAAAATCTACCGCGGTACTTTAGAGTACCCGCGTCATTGATCGAAAAGTCAGGCAGCTCCCCCTTCTCAGTTCTATTATGAAGGTGCAGTAGATCAGGATCGTCCTTTTGATGAAGCCTCGTAAGAGAAATCCATGAAGGCTCAGACACTTCCAAACTGCTTGGCGAGTCACATCTACCAACTGAAATATCCATTAAAAGAAACTTTTCTACTAACAACTCAGTGGAGAGATTGAAAATTTCCCTGTCTTCCTGCTTAAGGCGTCGGCTACCACGTTAGCCTTACCCGGATGGTATAAGATCTCCACTTCATAATCAGCCACATACTCTAACCATCTGCGCTGGCGCAAGTTCAACTCCTTTTGAGTGAAGACATACTTCAAACTCTTATGATCTGTATAAATCTTGCACTGCGCGCCATACAACAAGTGTCTCCATAATTTCAATGCATAAATAACTGCTGCGAACTCCAAGTCATGTGTAGGGTAGTTCCTTTCATGAATCCTAAGCTGTCTTGACCCATACGCAATCACTTTTCCTTCTTGCATCAGCACACAACCAAGACCCGCGTGGGATGCGTCCACGTAAACGGCATAGTCTAATCCTTCCGTAGGCAATGTCAATGTCGGAGCAGTGCACAGTCTATTCTTTAGCTCTTGGAACGCTTCTTCGCACTTATCGCTCCACACAAATGCTGCATTCTTCTGCGTCAATTTGGTCAATGGCGCAGATAATGTAGAGAAACCCTCTACAAACCTTCTATAGTAGCCAGCCAACCCTAGGAAGCTTCTTATTTCTTTGGGTGTGGCAGACCTCGTCCATTCCATAACTGCGGCTATCTTTTCTGGGTCGACAGAGATTCCGTTCTTGTTAACCACATGACCCAGGAAAGAAACCTGAGGCAACCAGAACTCGCATTTACTTAGCTTGGCGAACAACTTATGGTCCCTCAAGGCAGATAAAACTAGACGCAAATGTTGGTCATGCTCCTCAACATTGCGTGAATACACCAACACATCGTCTATAAATACGACCACAAACTTGTCCAGAAAGTCTTTGAAGACCCTGTTCATCATGTCCATGAAAGCAGAAGGTACGTTGGTCAAACCGAACGACATCACCAAAAATTCAAAATGTCCATGTCGGGAACGGAAGGCAGTCCGCGGTATATCTGATTCACGGATCCTTAACTGGTGGTAGCCCGAACGAAGGTCAATCATAGAGAACACGGCGCTGCCTCGCAGTTGATCAAACAAATCGTCTATCCTCGGCAACGGATACCTATTCTTGATCGTTACCTTATTTAGCTCTCTATAATCGATGCACAACCTCATCGATCCATCCTTTTTCTTGACGAACAAAACGGGAGTACCCCAAGGCGAAGAACTCGGCCTTATAAATCCGTTCTCAAGCAACTCGTCTAACTGGATACGCAACTCCTCCAGTTCGCGTGGGGCCATCCGGTAAGGCGCCTTGGCAATAGGACGCGTACCTGGCTCCAAATCTATAACAAACTCCACGTCTCGATCAGGCGGGAGACCAGGAAGATTAGCTGGAAAGACATCAGAATAATCACGAACCACCGGGATCTCCTCCAAACACGGCAAACTAACCTTGGTTTCTAAAACCGAAACCAAACAAGCAAAACATCCGGAATCTACAAGCTTCCGAGCACATACCGCCGATATAGTCGGAGAATCCTGGCGCGGATAACCGTAAACACTCCCGGGCTGACCGTTGCCCATCCTGAAGTCCAAGCATTTACCCTTGTATTGGATCACAGCATCATATCTGGACAACCAGTCCATGCCTAGGATCACATCGAAGTCTTCCAGATCCAACAGCTTCAAATCAGCAAACGCGAGGAAATCGCCTAACAAAATCGGACAACTCTGAATACCCTGGTCCGAAACTACAGACTCGCCTGAAGGGAACTTGACACAGAACGCATCACCAACACGATCGAGATCCAACCGGTAACGCTCTACGAAGGCCCTAGCCACAAATGAGTGGGTAGCGCCGGAATCGAACAGAACACGCGCCCAGCAGTTCTTTACCTTAAATCGTCCTATAAAATTGCACACGCGACTAAGGAAGCGAACGCTCAAAACTATAACTATGAGCTAAACATTAAAACTAGGGGAGGATCTAACCTGATATCACTTGCGTGGACGTCTGAGCTTCATCCATAGAGACCACGTTCAACTTTCCTTTCCCCTTGTCCACTTGTTGCGGCGGCGGCAAGGCCTGAAGAGGAACTGGCTGCAGAGTAAGCTGAGCTTGCGGGCACTGATACTTGAGATGACCCACTTGACCGCACAAGAAATAACTTCTAGTCTTCTTCCAGCAATGGGCATCATTGTGCCCCGGCTTCTTGCATACCGAACAAAGCAAATCTTTCTTTTGGACACCTTGGATCGCATGAATCTGCTCTTTCTTTTGAGCTCCTAACCTTTGATAACATCTTTCCAATGGATGACCCGGTCGGCCACAGAAACTGCATACCTCCTTGTTTCTCTTCCTCGGAGCAGCGTCAGGGACCTGAGCACTCTTACCCTCATCAGATTTTCTTTTATCCTTCCTCAGTTGTTGACCTCGATTCTTGGCATTATCAATTGCCTCTACCTTTAAGGCAGCTTCCACCATACCAGCATAACTTGAGGTCGCATAGGCACTAGCTAATTGCTGGACGTCACTCCTTAGCCCAGCCAGAAATCGCTTGCTTCTATTTTCGTCGGAACTCACCAAGTCTGGGACAAATCGGCTTAGCTTACTAAACTCGATTTCGTACTCACTAACCGTGAGCTGCCTCTGCTTTAAGTGCAGGAAATCATTCATCAGACGGTCCCTCTCGACCGATGGCAGAAACTTGCTTAGAAGTAGCTCCTTAAAGGACTCCCAGGAACACCCGTCCTTCAGACCTTCTTTCTCCCTCAGCCACCAGCCCTTTGCCAACCCTTTGAGCTGATACGCGGCTAACATCACTTTCTGATCATCAGTGATCCCGGAGTATGAGAACATCTCCTCGATTGATATCATCCAATCGTCTAAGACCATGAAATCTGCCTTGCCATCATACGTCGGAGGCCTAAGTCGCTGAAACTGAGAAATAAAGGCCATCTCTGGTAGCACCACGACCGGAGGCACCAGAGGAGCGGGAGGAACAGGGACAGCTTGACCCACAACAGGGTCCTGAACTCTCGGAATCTGCCCTGCCACAACTGCTAACAAGGACTGGACCTGGGACTGCAAATCCACTACTTGCTTTGACAAGGCTTCATTGCTTTGTCGCAGACCTTCTATCATTGCGCTGCTCTGCGCACCTGAAGATTCTCCCTCCGATTGGGGAGTCAACCTTGTCGAAGGACGCCTCGACATTCTAATGGAACAACAAAACACTAATTAGACACCTAGCCCACCCACTAGAACCGAACAACATAATACAAACAATACATACTTAAGTACTTGCTCATGCTGCTAACTTGCTCTGGGATTTTCAATAATGATGTTATGCTTAACCTACGATGATTCACTATCATCACACTAACTCTTGTGCCTAGATCGGGAATGCATGAATTTATATTCTTTTTGACTCAAAAATTATGTGTGTACACATGTCATCCTGCAAATCTTTAGCTTGGCACGTTGTGCTTATGCAATGTTATGCTATGCATGATTGTGCTATGCATTCTAAAAAGGCCTTAATGCATGTTATGAGCGGCGTACACATGAAAATGTTATGCATCCCATACTACATAACATTTCCATGCAACGAAAAAGAAAACGTGCTAGCCGCATTCATGTGGTGAGGTTATGCATCCCATACTACATAACCCTCACATGTTGCCTCCTATGGTGGATCCATATACAAACACATAGTATGCATCTCATACTACATAATATGCCTCGTATACTTCATGTCATGCTATGAGTGTAGTGTTCGTGCTTCAGCCAAGACGTGCTGATGACATATCGGTGTGTGTATGATATGACTCTAAACACCTAATACTTATAGGGACAGGTTGCCCGACAATTTGTCAAGCAACCTCCCTATGATACCAACTGTCACATCCCGCATTTTCTCATTTATAATAATAAATCAGAGCACGAGAAAACTACGAGCTGTGATGCCACGTCAAGCAGGGGATAACTGCTGACGCTTAGGCAACACTCTAAACCTTCAAATCATAAGTTAAAATGAATAGAAAACTGATTTTTAAATTAATTGGCCGTATCCCTCGGCTCAGTGGATCAGATAGTCCACGGTTTGAAAACTATTTTTATACGTAGCGGAAAAATACTTCATTTATGCTAAACATCCTAAAAGAGCGCATAAGCGTCCTAAGAGGACAACTTACACTATGCAAGACCCTAGATTTCAATTTATAATATTTATAAGGAAAACCATCTTTTACGCATTTGGAAAATAGAGATTGAGCTTTTATAAAACATGTTGATCATGCAATACATATAGTAGTACTTTTATAGGGTTTAAAGTAACTAGCAACCTAGCATAAAACATTCCCAGAGAGCAAGTGAAACTACCACAAAACAGGTAAACTAGCAGCTAAGCAAATACTTAATATCACAAAGGAAAATCACCAACGAGCGTCAACAACCTGACACGAACTCGCTGGTGAGCATGTATGTCTGTACTACTACAAGGCTAAAGAACTACCTCGACAAGCGAGGAAAACACTGCCAAAGCGCAGTCCACAGAGAAACTCCTGAAACTAGCCGCACAGCCGGCTACAGACCTGAACCTGAGGCATTCAAAAGAAGAACACCTCAGCAAGAAATAATGAAACAAGTGGCAAAGAAGCATCAGATAATAATTGAATAAAAGGAACAGAAAGAAAAAGGGTTACCAACCCTGCAAGAGTAAATGCCGAAAAACTCAGCTAAAGAATCCAAAAGAGGACAAAATGCAGGTGTAATAATCAGTAAAGTGAGAGAAATGCAACAAGTACAGAGACGTACCAAACTCCGCTCAAGCCTGCAGAGACAGAAGGAAACCAATATGCATCAAATGAACAGTAAGAAGGAACTAACAGTCCTAAACTTGTAAATCATTAGCACTGGCACAAATCCCAAACCTGTGTCGGAGACTAAGAACAGTCACAACCGAACAACCAGGTCCAGGTGTCTCAAGAGTACTAAAGGGGCCGCCACAGGGTCCACACACATAGAGTTCCAACCTCTTACAGGAACCCAAAAAAAATATCCAAAGGAGGGAATGGTGGTGGCCACGGCTCGAACTCCCCTGGTACCATACTTCTTCAGAAACCCAGCTACCACATGCTAAGGATCCACGATTCGGCGCCAAAACTAGCCGACAACACCACTTAGAAACTACCAAGTTCTACGACCAAAACCCGCCGAGTATTTCCCCCTACCCGCCGATTTATTTTCCCCTACCCGCCGAGTTATTTCCCCCTACCCGCCGAGTACAACTAAAAATAAAACCGATAACTTCCTAGTTTAGGCCAACCACAAGCCCTAAACTAGGAACATTCCAATTTCACCTATTCTACGACAAGGAGAAAAGAATAATACGACAAAAATGCAACTCATGGAGGCACGCAAGAGGGGAAAAATCCACTTGCCTCAAATCGACCTTGAAAACGTCACCCAAAATACTCCACCACGTAGATCCGTCCAAAAGGGGACACGCGGAGACGAGATCTACGAAAAAACGGACAACCGGGGTTAGGGCCGAAAAAATCTAAGGCGAAACGGTCACCGAAACGGGAAACGCTTACCGCGATCTCGAAGCTCTCGCCGAGAGCTTTCCAACGCCGCGATCGGATCGAAATTCCGTCCACCGGATCGGCGGTGGCGGCCGCCGGAAGATTTGCGAACGGAAGGGTTCGTCGCACAGGGGGGGCTGCTGTTCGGGGAAGAAGAAGGGCTTTTCTTCTTTAACTATATATAATTAATAATAATAATAATATATTTATTATACAATAAAACAAATTAAAAAAAACAAAGGGGGGAAAGGGTCCGATCGGTGAGAATGAATCTCACCGATTCGGTGAGAATCGGTGAAATTCATTCTCACCGATTCTCTACTAAAACCATATTTTATTTTTTTATTTTTTATATATAAATTTTTTATATAAATATAAATATATATAATAATATATATAATTATTATAATAAGATAACCTTATATGGTTACGGAGGGCCAAACGTGCGCCGAATCCAACGAAATTCGCACCGTAGGCGAATGACGACGCTACGAATCCAAGGCGAAGTCGAAATCGAATTCCGACGCACCGTTTTCGAGATAATAATTTCTAAAGTTAACGGCGTACGCGAAAACATACAAACTTCAATCGCGCGTCGAGGCTCCAAAAATGCTCGGAACGCGACGAAACTTGACGAGCAAGTCTAACATTAGCCGATATAATTTCCTAATATAAAATTTCCCACTCCCGACGCAAATCTCAAAATTTGGCCGGTCAAACCTAACGAACGCAAACGCGCTACGACAAAGTCGGTAACAAAATCCGACGAACAAAACTCGGGCAAATTCTCCCAAATCCAAAACACAAGCATTACCCAAGAGGCTCCACCGAGTCAACAACAGACTCCGGCTCGCTAG
Organism: Platanthera guangdongensis; assembly: GCA_039583875.1. NCBI lineage: Eukaryota > Viridiplantae > Streptophyta > Magnoliopsida > Asparagales > Orchidaceae > Platanthera > Platanthera guangdongensis. Next base: position 92,110,156 of record CM077166.1, read on the forward strand.
GGAATCTTGCTACCAGGCATCACCAAGCCACATAGGGAACCTAAAGAGCTAAGAGCACGCTCTAACAACGTCACACGACCAAAACACGCTAACATAACGCCCTGACGTCAAGGTACGTCAAATAAGAAATTAAATAAATCACTGGAAAATCGGGAGCATTACAGCGATAGCCACTCAACGCTTCACGAGCTACCGCCGCGCGGTAGAATCCTATCGCCGCGCGGTAGAATCCTACCGCCGCGCGGTACCACTCAACGCTCTCAATGCCTAGATACTCGGCGCTCTTAACACCTAGATTCGACGAAACAAGGTTATTGTTGGGCGATAGCTACCTATCGTCGCGCGGTGGCTTCCAGAGGCTCAAGATCTGGAAAAATCGGGGTGTTACAGTATGATTAATGTTGAATAAATTCATTCTCATTATCACTTGCATATTGAAGTAATTTTTTTAACACCTGATTACCTAAATTGAAATAGTAAATACATTCTTAAAGTTAGGAATATTTTTATCTCCATTTAGAACTGTGTTGGCTGATAGATCAGTTAATATAATGGCTATAATCTGGGCAAATCCAAAAAAAGTTTAAGTGATGAAAGAAATTGTTTGGAAATCAAGCTAATCAGGTGGAGGCACAGTGAAAATGATGCAGTATCTGCTATACGCACTGTCATTTATTAAAAAATTAATCTTCGATGTCAATTTCGTTTATGCTGTGTTCGTTTGGTAGGTCTTGAGATGTAGGAATTGGTTTTGGCCGAAAACTTATGACGCAGAGGTTTTGGAAATGGGCAAAAAATAAATTGTTGTTTCTTTTGGACAAGAATTTGAGAGAAAAGAATTCTAAGTTGACGCTGCTACCCGATCCCTGTTCATCGTCTTCTCCAAGCTGCTGCCCGATCTTCTACAAGTTTAGGCACTGTTCATGGTATTCAACCGCTGGAGCTGCTATTGGAGGTTCCGTCGGAGCTACTGCCAACACGATGATGTTGCTGCTGGAAGTTCCGATGGAGCTGTTGCCTTCAACCGCTGGAGCTGCTGTTGGAGGTTCCGTCGGAGCTGCTGCCTTCAACCGCTGGAGCTGCTGCTGGAGGTTCCGCTGGAGCTATTGCTGCCAAAACGATGATGAACAGTGCCAAAACTTCAGCCAAAACGACGATGAACATTGTCAAAACTATCCCAAAATCCATCTAAATAGGTAGGTTTTGGGTATACAAGGATTTTTCAAATAGCAAAACTCATGGATTTTGAGCCAAAACCAATTCCCTCCTTTAAATTAAGCAAACGAACACTATATTTGGTTTTGGTCAAACACCTTCCTCCAAAACCTATAGGTTTTTGGTGAATGTCAATTCCTTCCTAGATTTGGTTATGCAGTCTGTTATCCTAAACCCTACGACAAGCACCGCCAAATCCTCTTCTTTCTTGCAAAGGTGTCGTCATTGATTCACGCAAGGCTGTTAGTAATGTCTCCAAAGAAAACATATGAGAAGTTTAATGTTTGCAGCGAGCTAGTTTGGGGAGGATTTGCGATGGGTGATGCATGTATAAGGGCATTGATAACTTTGTGCAAAGAGGGGGGATTAGAGTTTATCCTATCTAAGCCAACAAGGATTTTCAGAAAAAGAAATTATAGAGTTTTATCATAATTGTTAGGTTTGGCCTAACTCAACCTGAAAAACCGGCTCAACAGGTGAGGGTTGCCTTTCCATATAAACAGATCAGACCAGAGCGGATTGGCGGTGTGGAACTATTATTAACATCCCCCCTCGCCCATAGCATGGATTGACCGGACGGAACCGGGATATAAAGCTCATGGGCGGACCGGACGGAACCGGACAGAAACTGGATGGAACCTGACTCTGATACCATGTTAGGTTTGGCCTAACTCAACCTGAAAAACCGGCTCAACAGGTGAGAGTTGCCTTTCCATATAAACAGATCAGACCAGAGCGGATTGGCGGTGTGGGACTATTATTAACAATAATATTGAAATGTCTTTGATAGGAAGAGTAATCAAGTCCACGATCGCTGATCACTAGGTAAGAATCTCTACCTGTGCCCTAACTTATGCGCCGAAACTGCCTGTGATTCCAAAAGGGGAGGAAGAAGAAGTAAGCACAGATGATTATGAACAAGCATTTCAACTGTGTGAATGTCTAAAGATGCCTAATGGGTCTCTACAAAAGAACAAAATGAACACGCCAATGAAGCTTAAGACAGACATTATTGGGAAAGTGTTAATCTGCAAACCTGGTTCTTATGATAGAATTTCCAAAGAAATGTTTGATATCATGACCAGGATTATTCTATAGAAAAGAATTGACTGGAGAAAAATTCTATTTGGCAAAATGAAGGACTCCCTACAAGCTCCAAACTTGGGAAGAATCTTGTCCCTATATCTTTATAAATTTTCTGAAGAGCTTTAGCTGAATCAATCCTTAGGTGCATTAATGCACAACCTGAAGAATATTGATCCTAAGGCTGTAATAAGTGGCCGGGGCAAGCCTTTTCCAAGGCAGAAGAGAAGTTGAAGGGTAGTGCCTCTGGAATCAGCAAGTAGCTTGCGGAAGTAGTGCCAATAGAGTTGGCAGCTCAAGGTGCTAAAGAAGTTGTTGCACATACCCCTGCAGACATTTAGGGGGAGATAACAAGGGTACCAACTACAAATATTATGTATGAACCTGCAGTAGAACCAGCTAAAACAACTGATAGAATTGAAATTCAAGCTATGGAAGATGTGGATTAAGGTGAGCGGGAGACACTCTGAGTCATCTGTCCATGCATGGGCGGAACTAGCCCTGGGCACGGTAGGGCACGTGCCCGACCGGTTTTAGGCGGAACTAGCCCTGGACATGAGGTTCTTCTTCTTCTTCCGGCACGTGCCCGACCGGTTTTGGGCCGAACTAGCCCTGGACAGGAGGTTCTTCTTCTTCTTCTTGAAATCTGGACTGAAATCTGGACTGATTTCAGTCCAGATTTCTGTGAAAGGTTGATTTGAACGCACTATTGTGCTAATATTCGAGCATTTTAATGTTAGGTACACACCATTGTGTTGCTGGAATCCATCGTGAAGGGTTGATTTGGAGCTCCAATCGTCTTTTGTTGTTGGAATACACCATTGGTAATTACTCTTGTTCTCCGGTTTTCTGTTTTAGTTTGCTTAGGAGTTAGGAGGGTCACCCGCCTGCAAAAAAAAAAATTTTGGGGGCGCTGCCCCCGAACCCCCCTAATTGACAGTATTTAGATTGTGCCCGTGCGACTTCAAAATCCTAGTTCCGCCCCTGTGTCCATGAGCCAGTTGCAACTGAGAGAAAGACTCATTTTGAGTTTGTTGCCCACATAATTATCTCTAAAGTACTTGTTGATTTGGTTGAGGGGGAGGCTCAACATAAGCCCTCTGCCCAAGAGGACCTAGATGTTGCTGACGAGATAGTTTCTACTAAAGATGTGACAAGCACCAGAACAGCTCAGGAAGAGCTTGATGTTACAATAGAGGAGTCTCTGCAGAGATCGGATTGTGTTCTCAGGAGAAAAAGAAAAAGAAAGAGCAAAAAGTCCTACTCCTATATGTCTCTCCAGATGTAGAGTATGATGATTCACTCCAGAATGTGACTTTGCATAGAGATGAAAAGGAAAAAGAAGCTGAAGTAGCATGCAGCTCTGGTCCTGTTGCTCATGAAGAACCATCTGGTTCTAATATTGAATAAATGAGGTTTCTACGTGAACAGAGAAAATATTTTGAAAGCTATGTAGATAAGGTAGTAAAGGAAGTCAAGTTGGAATTATCTGACAATATGGATGCACTCAAAGCTAAAATGGATAATGTAAATTCATAGATCACCAACTGGTATATTAGGGCTGGAGGTGTTGTTGAGTAGAATCTCAAGGCCTTGAAGTCCTTAGATGAAATGATGGAAGCTCCTGTGCACAATATTCACGAGGTACATCAATACTTGGGGTTCATGAAAGATAATTTGGAAAGTGATGTCAGCTTATTACAAAATAAAATTTCAGAAAGCCAAACTGAGATCATGAAAAAGTGTGCAAAAAATCGGGAATTTTCAAATCAAGATCTGACTACAAAGCTGGATGACTGCAAGGTAGAAATTTCAGGAATATATTTAAGGAAGTCGGAAAGGGGGTGAAAATAGAAGTTGATCAAGCTCACTGGTTGTTAAATGAATTTCACAAAGCTCTTGGTCACCCACCTTTTTGCCATCAGACCAACAATTTTTTGAGCAAGTGCAGTAGTTCAGTCCATCACAATATAAAGAAGAGCACTATGTGTCCCTAGAACAATATGATAATGATTATGCTACAGTCATCTATTCCAACAAAGGCAAGGGGGAAATCACTGATGCTGATGAAGTTCTATCCATGAAGAAAAGACAAGGAGAAAATGAAAAAGGATACCAACTTTGAAAAATTGGAGCCCCAGTATAAAAATATCATCTTATCCACTCGTGAAGCCTACTGCAAGGAGGATAAGGACAGAGGTAAATTCTATAGCTCAGAGGAGTATAAGAAGCATCAAGATACAAAAAAATAAAAAGAGGCTTCATTTCAAGAACCACAAGGATAAGTATGATGCTCCTCCAGCACCTCTCAGATGTTTTCGAAAGCCGTACAGTTACTTTGAGAGGTAAATGCAGAAGATAGAGGAAGAAGCTGAAGCAAGAGTAGCTAAGAGAGCCAAGAGAATAGAGGGTGCTAGTGATAAGGGAAAAGGACTAATGTAGTTTAATTTGATCGAAACATTTTCATTCTGTTAATATATGAAAATGTGGAATGTTATACATATCTATGTTCATATAAACATATTGTTTATATGACCTAAGTGTAGTTAAACTTTATTTGAGGTCCTGACTTCTTTAAATGTGGGGAGATTATAGGAAAAATTGTCCATAATGTTCATGATTTGAAGAAGTCCTCATAATGAAGATGAACATACTAGGTATATGATGTATGTGTTTAGTTTTGTTGTTTTCATGTATTATATAGTGCAAGGCTAGCATAGGGCTATACTTTGTGTCACCAGACATTCTTTTTCCAATATAATCCCTTATTGTGCAAAACACCATGTCGACTTAAGATCTAGACTATGTTAGACTTGTCATTCACTCATAATCATCATTATGTATGGCCCGCAAAGTTTGTTAGAGCAAAGGATCAAATTTCAGGAAGATAATAATTTGTCTAAGTAAAATATCGGTTATACATCTAGCTGATCAACTACACATCTTGTCGACCGTGTAGAAGAATTAGGACTAATCAGTAGAATGTTTCCTGAATGCAGGAATTCATCTAAGTAAAATATCGAGTAGACATTTAGTCGATCGCCTAAGAATGCCTTATACAAATTGACTAATTGCCTAGAAGATGCTATATAGACTAGAGGAATGCTGTATAGTCCAGAAGAGTGTTGGAAAGGCCAAAAGAATGTTGTATCAGCTAGAAGCTTAGCATATCATATAACGTCCCATTTTGATCTAGAACCATTGTGCGTGTTTTGTGTCACCTTGGGTGGCTTAGGCCCGGTAGGAAAGTTTGAGAGGGAGAGAGAGCCCAAGGTCACAGGGGTGGCTGGTAGGTCCACACGGAATTAGAGAGAAATCCTAAGTAGACTCGACGAATCGTCGAGTGGTATCGACAAATTCGTGGAGTGGACTCGACGAACCCATCGAAAGGACTCGACGAACCCTTTAAAAGGACTTGACGAACCCATCGAATGGACTCAACGTGTTCGTCGAATGGACTCGACGAACTCGTCGAATGGAATCGACGAACTCGTCGAATGGACTCGACGAACTCGTCGAATGGACTCGACGAACTCGTCGAAAGGACTCCATGAACCTGACGAGTGATCTCGACGAACCCGTCGAGAGTACTTGAAAGTTATTTAACTTTAGGTTAGCTAATCACCTAGAGAGGGTGAATAGGTGTTTGAGCTTTTAATAAATCATTTGTTATTTTCAAGTTGTTCTATATAGAGCTTGTCCTTAAATCCTGCAATTACAAATAAAAACAAGCACACACAGCAAACACCAGGATTTATAGTGGTTCCCCAATTGGGTACATCAACTTTCCCTCTCACCTATCCAACTTATTTGTTGGACTCGGCACAAACTCCTCCACTTATGCTCCTCAGAGCTTACACCTCAGGCCCTCAGCCTTACACACAGATTCTTCTCAGAATCCAACTCAGAACTACAAGGGTTCCTTCCTCAGAGCTCTGCAGAACTCCTACAGCTCAGTGATCCACTGATCACCTACCTCAGCCTTATTTCTAAGGCATATACTCAGGCTCTTCAGCCCTACAGCTTCAGGCACATGACCCTACTCTCAGAGTGCTGCAGCACTCCTACAATTCAGTACCCTTTCAGGTACCTACAACTCAGCCTCCTCCAAGGCCTACAATCTCAGTGACAAACTTGTCACCTACAACTTAGTGACTCTTCAGTCACTTACCTCAAGCACAAGGGCCTACACTCAGGCTGGGAGGATAACCCTACCTCAAATCCACACTTGGATCCTACCTCAGAGAGAAACACTCTCCTACCTCAGGTACTTAAGCCCTATAGCTCAGATCTTCACTTGGATCCTACCTCAGTGACAAATTTATCACCTACCTCAGGCACAAAGTTCCATGTACTCAGATTCAGATCTACTGAATCATACATGAAATTTATACAGTAAGTTGAAGAAAATAAAATAAATGACTCAGAGAAATATCTCTGAGTCAACTTTGCTGGACTGAGCAGAATTCAGTCCAGCTCACTTACTGTGGAAGGAAACAGCCTTCTTCTATAGCTATCCCTTTTATTGTTGTACAGATGAGCAGCTTCCAACTTGCTGAAGAGATGAATCAGCTACATTGTTCTGAAGAGAATAAACTTGTTGAACTTTGAAGTGCTTTAGCTATCTCTCTTTGCCTTCAGGCTATCTTGGCTGGAATTTAGCTTTCAAGCTTGAATGGAAGAAAATGTCCAGCCGCCTCTTTTCAATTTTTCTTTTTCTGTGTTTGTTAACCCTAATCCCTTTACAGTTTTCTTTTTACATGCGTTGATTTGAATCAATGATGCAATAGAATGTGTGTCTACCAAGGATTGGTGAGCGTCATCTCCATCAGAAAGGGACAAAACATCTTTCGGCATTGCAGCAGCTTTCCCGCAACGACTTCCTGCAATTTTAACTTTGACGACGTCAGCAGTGGTCATCAACATCTGGACGTAGAAAATGTTCAGAATTCCATCAAACATTGAGTGATGTTAAGACACTCAACGTCATCAGCCTTGGCTCTCAGCGCTTTTTGACTTAGGCATTTCTCTGTCTTTGTCTCAGCGGTTTTGTCTTAGCGGTCTCAGCAATTTTTCATTATTAGTTGAGACATGTCTTTGTCTCAGCGGTCTCAGCGGTTTTTGCTATTCACTGTCTCAGTGCTTCTTTCTTCATTAGAAACGTTGAGTGAACCTACTTTACTTAACGCTTCTGGACTTAGAAAAAATCCAGTCAGTATTGTCTCAGCTGTTTACCTCTTAACAGTCTCTGCGCTTCCTGCCTTATTAGAAGCGTTGAGTGAATCTGCTTCACTCAATGCTTATGGACTTGGAAATTTCCAGCCAATTTTGTCTTTGTTGTCTCAGCCGTCTCAACGCTGACTCAGCTGTCTCAGCGATCTCAACACCTTCATCTCAGCGGTCTCAGCGCTTTTGCCTTAGACAGATTTTTTGTTTTTAGCCGAGTTCGACGATCTGTGGGCTGAGCTCGACGAACTTTGATCTTCTCAGCGGTCTCAACGCTTTTTGGCTTAGTTGATTTTTTTTGGCTTTAGCATAACAAGTGTTGAGCTGAGTTCGATGATTTGTAAGCTGAGCTCGACGAACTTCAAGCTGAGCTCGACGAAAGTTGAAACCTGAACTCTTGTGCTTATCCCACTGAATGTTGAGTTGCGCTCGACGATCAGCGAGCTGAGTTCGACGAACTCTGAACTGAATTCGACGAAATTTGAGTTTACTGCCCAACTCATTTTCTTTACTTGTCCAACCATGGACTACCTGCATGCAAGAACTAGACGCATTTGACTTCTTACAAATATGGGATATTGGGATCAATAGACCCAACAATCTCCCCCTATTTGAAGAAGTCAAAACAATACCGGTCATTGACAACAAAACATTTCATCATAATAAAATTTAACAGTAGTAGAGTGTGGAAGTGTTACCATTTCTCCAGCCTGTGGAGAATAACTTACTCCCCCTGGCATGTTGCCATCCTTACTGTTCCACTTGTCTGTACTTCTCAACCCTTGACTTCTTTCCTCCACCTTTTTGACTTCTGCAATAGGGAGCATACTGATAGGTTTTTCTCCCCCTATCTATCTCACTGTGACTGAAACTAGTTCAGCTGTTGGACTAGCTCCCCCTCAACAGTTGCACACTATCTTCAGTACCTGCCAAAATGAACAGTACAGCATATGGTAGAGGAGAGAATTGAAGCTACACAAGATTCAACATGCCCAATTCAAATTTGAAGGTGTTGAACTTGGCTTCATCTAGTGGCTTAGTGAAGATATCATCCACTTGCTTGTATGTGGAGACAAACTCAAGGGAGATGTCTTCCCTTTCCACATGTTCTCTAATAAAATGATACCTAATTTCTATATGCTTAGTCCTGCTATGGTAGACAGGATTCCTAGCTAGAGAAATTGCACTAGTAGAATCACAAAAGAGTGGAATTCTTCTTATCTGAACATTGTAGTCCTGAAGTTGATGTTAAATCCACAACAACTGAGCACAGCAGGTTCCAGCTGAAATATACTCTGACTCTGTTGTTGAGATTGCAACACTTGTCTGTTTCTTGCTGCACCAAGAGACAAGCCTTCCACTTAGAAATTGACAGGAGCCTGAAGTGCTCTTCTTGTCCTCCTTGCAGCCTGCAAAATCTGCATCAGAATATTCTGTTAGTTCAAATTCCCAACTCCTGGGTACCATAGGCCAAGATCTGGGGTTCCCTTAAGATATCTCAAGATTCTTTTCACAGCAGTATAGTGAGAGTTTTTAGGGCAGACCTGATACCTAGCACAGACACATGTTGCATACATAATGTCAAGCCTACTTGCAGTGAGGTAGAGAAGGGAGTCAACTATACCTCTATACAGAGTTTGATCAACAGGCTTCCCTGGATCATCTTTGCCTATAGGCATACTTGAGCTTATGGGAGTTCTTATGATGGAAGCATTCTCCATGTCATATTTCTTGATAATCTCCTTGGTGAATTTTGGCTGGGATATGGATAGACCATCATCAGTCTGTTTTACTTGGAGTCACAAGAAAAACTTCAATTGACCCATACTACTCATCTCAAACTTTTCATGCATATGTTTTGCAAACTTCATGCAGAGGTTGTCATCAGTAGAGTCAAATATTATATCATCAACATAAATCTGGACTAGAATAATGTTGCCCTTAGATTCTCTAATGAATATGATCTTCTCTATCTCCCCCCTTAAGAGTTTATTCTCAATGAGGAAGGTAGACAATATCTCATACCATGCTCTTGGGGCTTGCTTGAGCCCATAAAGAGCTTTCCTAAGTCTATATACAACAGTAGGAGAGTTAGAATCAATAAAACTTGGAGGCTGCTCTACATAAACCTCTTCCTTCAAGTCTCCATTCAGGAAGGCTGACTTGACATCCATCTGGAATACCTTGAATCCCTAGAAGGCTGCAAATGCAAGGAACAGTCTGATTACTTCCAACCTTGCAACTGGGCAAATGTTTGATCATAATCAATCCCTTCTTCCTGTCTAAACCCTTTGGCCACCAGTCTGTATTTATTCTTGATTACACTGTCATTTTCATCAAGTTTATTTCTGAAAATACACTTAACTCCAATGACATTGTGTCCATCTGGTCTGGGAACCAGCTTCTAGACCTTGCACCTTTTGAACTGGTTCAGTTCTTCCTGCATTGCACTAATCCAAAATTGGTCTTGGTTTGCTTCTTTAAATTTATTAGGCTCTTCTTGTGACATGAAGCTGGAATGGAGTGCAGTGTTGAGACTCCTGCTTCTGGTCTGTACACCTTGGCTAGCCTCACCTATTATCTGCTCTTGAGGATGATCTCTAAGATATCTGACTGTTTGGGACAGTCTGACAGCTTCCTGTTGATTATCATTTTCTTCAGTAGGTTGGTATTCATTTCCAGCTTGACTTCCATTTGCTTCCCCTGGACAGCATCCCTCTCCACAATCTTCTTGCAAAGCTGGGTCTTTATCTTTGATGAAGAGCTTTTCCATCATGACTTCTGTTCCTGCAGAGCTAGGCGAAGAGCTTGACAGCTCACTGTCAATCATACATGACTCATCAAACACTACATAGACAGACTCTTCTATAACTTGATTTGTCAAGTTATAGACTCTATATGCCCTACTATTATTGATGCACCCAACAAATATCCCCTCATGGGATTTGGCAGCAAACTTAGTCAATTTTGACTTACCATTGTCTAGAATAAATCACTTGCAACCAAAGATCTTGAAATATGATATGTTGGTTTTTGCTCTTCAAGATCTCATATGGTGTCTTCTTGTGGCCTTGGTGATAGAAGCCCTATTGAGCAAATGACATTGTTGAAACCGAAAAATCGGTCTCACGTGGAGTTCGACCCTTGGGGAAGGGGTGACCGCGCACCTACTACCCTCAAGCAAACGATCTAGGCACAAGACTAGGAACACAAGGGACAGACCCAAGGTCTCAGCGTGGAGGACCCGCCGCATACCGGAAGACTAACTAACTCTTTCCCCTCCCAAGCCAAGGGCTGAGCTAAGGCACCTTCGGAGGGCTCTCTTGGCCGACCGGAACATCCAAGGAGGATCTCGAGATCCACTCCCAAACTAGAGGTGCCACCTCGGGTCTATACAAAATGCTCCCCGCCTGGTACTGCAACACCTGTACGTCAACGTCTCGACGAGCGGCGGCCAACTAGTCATCGGTCGGCCAACATAAGCGGACCAAACATATTGCGCACACCCCCTTTTTGGGGCTCGTGGCGCGCATTCCCTGCAAGCGGCTAAACAAACAACTTCCTCGGAGTCTTCTCCGGGAACCCCAGAACATCACCAATCCGGCTCACACGTCCGGATGGGCTTCTCACAGCATGCCTAAACCCGTACTCACGTTTCCGGGTACTAATGCAATTAACTGCGGGGACGTACACGTCAACCCGTCGGGGAGCTCCCTTCCCCCCACCCGTTGGTGGAGAGGGGCTTCCATGCAAATATGTAAACTGAAGGCTTCACCTGCCCGAGTTGAAACATCGTTACCCTTGTCGCGTGCTTGGCGGCGGGGGCGGGAGAGGAGCTCCGGGTCGATTCTGCTGCGTGCGGCCGCGTCGGTGGTCGGTCTCCACTCCAGGCCGAGCCTTGCTCCAGGCCGAGTCTCGCTCCAGGCCGAGCCTCGCTCCAGGCCGAGCCTCGCTCCAGGCCGAGCCTCGCTCCAGGCCGAGCCTCGCTCCAGACCGAGCCTCGCTCCAGGCCGAGTCTCGCTCCAGGCCGACCGTGCTCCAAGTGGCATCAAAGAAGTCGATCCCGGCCTCCACGACTTTAGGCGGCGTTGGGCTGCCCGTGTTGGCCGACGGGAGAAAGAAAGGGGGCGGCGTCGGGCTGTCCCAGTTCGCCGACTGGAGAGAGAAAAGTGCAGGGCTCGGCATGCCCTTGTTGGCCGACTGGAGAGAGGAAGGGGGCCTGCTTCGGGCTGCCCCTCTTGGCCGACGGGAGAGAGAAAGGTGGCCGACGTCGGGCTGCCCCTGCTGGCCGGCGGGAGAGATAAAGGTGGCCGGCGTCGGGCTGCCCCTGCTGGCCGGCGGGAGAAAAAAAAAAGGGCCGGGGTTGCGCGGCTCCAGGCAGAGAGAGGGAGAGAGGGGCGGTGGTAGAGGGGCGGCTCCTCCTTGCTGGTGGGTGGCCGGAGGGGGAGACGGCGGCGGGTGGTTCCTGCTGCTCCCGGCCGAGAATCAGAGAAGAGGGGGCGGCGGCGGCGCTGCTTTGCCGGCGACGGGAGAGGGGCGGGGAGTGGCGGCCGTGCCCTATTTTCCTCTCTTTCTCCCCTTGCTGCCCTACCCGAGCCCCAGCATCTCCCCTGCTTTTATTATTTTTTTTCTTCTCCTGCTGTCGTCGTGCCCCCAGCCCCCCTCCTGCTTCTATTATTTTTTATTTCTCCTGCCCCCATCCGCCTATATCACCCTCCCCCTCCATTCTCATAACCTATACATATAATATAGATATATATATATATATATATATAATAATAATATATCTATATATTATAATATATATATTATATAATATAATATAATATATAAATTTATATATATATATATATATAAATTCTAAGTCTGAGAGCACAAGATCTCCGCACGCACGCACGAGTACCCACACGTCCTCGAACGGGACGACACCAAAACGTCACCCATAACACGGCCTAGGCTGATATTTGGGGAGGGTCTCACTCGCCCGGCTACGGGGTTGTACACAATCCCCGCTCTTTTCGAGCTTGGCACAAGCTCAGAAAGAATCATTCCAACCCAACGTATCCGGCGAGTGGGAGCCGACCCAAAAAAAAATTTCGAGGGAAACTGAAATCTGCGCTTGGAGCATCGATCTCTCCACGCCTTTCTGATCTTTTGAATCGCTCGATACCCTTTGGCTCACTGCTATCGAATTGCCCTTATACCATTACTTACAACAAGTACATAATTTCTCGTGATATCGTGAAACAACAAAGCCGTATCCTCTGGTACACGCTGAGCTAATCCTTTCCCCCCAGGTGTGCCTACACCATGCCAGCTAATGAGAGCCTGACAGCGAGTCCACCCGGGCCGAGCAGCACTCGGGTCCCTTACCCCCCAGGTGTGCCTACAGCCCTGCCAGCTAGTGGAAGCCTGACAGCGAGTCTACCCGGGGCCGAGCATCACTCGGGGTCCTGCGAAAAACTCTCCAAGAACCAACCTTTTCCCCAGGTGTGCCTACAGCCCTGCCAGCTAATGAGAGCCTGACGGCGAGTCTACCCGGGGTCCACTACTACCGCCATCGAGTGACTTCCGGCCCTGCCAGCTAGGTGAGAGCCTGACAGCGGGATCTGCTCGAGGCCCACGGATGACACCGAGTGACGTTCGGCCCTGCCAGCTAGGTGAGAGCCTGACAGCGGGATCTTCTCGAGGCCTACGGATGACACCGAGTGACGTCCGGCCCTGCCAGCTAGGTGAGAGACTGGCAGCGGGATCTGCTCGGGGTCCAAAACAACCGCCATCGAGTGACTTCCGGCCCTGCCAGCTAGGTGAGAGCCTGACAGCGGGATCTTCTCGAGGCCTACGGATGACACCGAGTGACGTCCGGCCCTGCCAGCTAGGTGAGAGCCTGACAGCGGGATCTGCTCGGGGTCCAAAACAACCGCCATCGAGTGACTTCCGGCCCTGCCAGCTAGGTGAGAGCCTGACAGCGGGATCTTCTCGAGGCCTACGGATGACACCGAGTGACGTCGGCCCTGCCAGCTAGGTGAGAGCCTGGCAGCGGGATCTGCTCGGGGTCCAAAACAACCGCCATCGAGTGACTTCCGGCCCTGCCAGCTAGGTGAGAGCCTGACAGCGGGATCTTCTCGAGGCCTACGGATGACACCGAGTGACGTCCGGCCCTGCCAGCTAGGTGAGAGCCTGGCAGCGGGATCTGCTCGGGGTCCAAAACTACTCGACTTGATTTTGCTCGAGATGGAGACATCCTATTTACTTAAGAGGTGCTGGAGAGTTAATTGCACCGATGCTTTTACAAATGGAGAACACATTCTATACATAAGAAAGACGATCTGGAAGTCGTCAAATCGGGAAGCTGGCGTCTGAGTCTGTTCCTAATAATTCCTCCAATCGGACGAGAGATGCAATCGGGGAGACATAGGCCGACGTGCAAGGGGGGAGCTGATCTCGGCCGTCAGTGCAGAGGCTCGGTCTTACAATAGCGCTTAGAGTCCCGAGGCATCGTCCCATCATCCGAATTGGGCTATTTAGAAGGAACAGGTTGGACGTTTCGTATCCTGATCTAATGACAAAGATCACTTTCCGCCATGTCACATGTGATTGCTTGAGAGATCGGCCCTTTATCAAATCTGGGAGATTAGCGTCTAGGCTCATTCCTGATAATTCCTCTAGTCGGAGAGAGGTGCGATCGGGGGGACATAGGCCGACGTGCAAGGGGGGAGCTGATCTCGGCCGTCAGTGCAGAGGCTCGGTCTTACAATAGCGCTTAAAGTCCCGCAGCACCGTCCCATCGTCCGAACTAGGCTATTTAAAAGGAACGGGTTGGACGCTTGGCTTCGGAGTCGATCGTGAGGCTAACCCTTGAAGCACTCAGAAGCTCGAGGCGAATCGGTAATAAAGAAAAAACTTGACCGCTACTGAATTACAAGGAAGAGATAACATATTACCGCTAGGGAGGGAACCCTTTCCGGTCACCCCGGCTCCTAATGCCTCTCAGCTGCTCTCTTACTTGATCTTGAAGACAATAACCTCCAGGCTTCTCGTTGATGTAATAAGTGGGGACACACGGGTTATCACGGGTAGAAGCGCTTCAAATAGGTGCAAATCTTACTTCGAATGCTATGAGATTCCAACAACATCTATAGGATGGGCCGACTCCGGGTATGAAGACCTTCCACACAAAGTGTCAGCGCACGACCCTGGTCGTCACCTGGTTCCACTTCTATTGCCATGATGTTCGTCTGAGTTCTTCTGTGCTGGTCACTCTCCACGCTCACCGCACCAAAATGTTGAAACCGAAAAATCGGTCTCACGTGGAGTTCGACCCTTGGGAAGGGGTGACCGCGCACCTACTACCCTCAAGCAAACGATCTAGGCACAAGACTAGGAACACAAGGGACAGACCCAAGGTCTCAGCGTGGAGGACCCGCCGCATACCCGGAAGACTAACTAACTCTTCCCTCCCAAGCCAAGGGCTGAGCTAAGGCACCTTCGGAGGGCTCTCTTGGCCGACCGGAACATCCAAGGAGGATCTCGAGATCCACTCCCAAACTAGAGGTGCCACCTCGGGTCTATACAAAATGCTCCCCGCCGGTACTGCAACACCTGTACGTCAAACGTCTCGACGAGCGGCGGCCAACTAGTCATCGTTTCGGCCAACATAAGCGGACCAAACATATTGCGCACACCCCCTTTTTGGGGCTCGTGGCGCGCATTCCCTGCAAGCGGCTAAACAAACAACTTCCTCGGTCTTCTCCGGGAACCCCAGAACATCACCAATCCGGCTCACACGTCCGGATGGGCTTCTCACAGCATGCCTAAACCCGTACTCACGTTTCCGGGTACTAATGCAATTAACTGCGGGGACGTACACGTCAACCCGTCGGGGAGCTCCCTTCCCCCACCCGTTGGTGGAGAGGGGCTTCCATGCAAATATGTAAACTGAAGGCTTCACCTGCCCGAGTTGAAACATCGTTACCCTTGTCGCGTGCTTGGCGGCGGGGCGGGAGAGGAGCTCCGGGTCGATTCTGCTGCGTGCGGGCCGCGTCGGTGGTCGGTCTCCACTCCAGGGCCGAGCCTTGCTCCAGGCCGAGTCTCGCTCCAGGCCGAGCCTCGCTCCAGGCCGAGCCTCGCTCCAGCCGAGCCTCGCTCCAGGCCGAGCCTCGCTCCAGACCGAGCCTCGCTCCAGGCCGAGTTCTCGCTCCAGGCCGACCGTGCTCCAAGTGGCATCAAAGAAGTCGATCCCGGCCTCCACGACTTTAGGCGGCGTTGGGCTGCCCGTGTTGGCCGACGGGAGAAAGAAGGGGGCGGCGTCGGGCTGTCCCAGTTCGCCGACTGGAGAGAGAAAAGTGCAGGGCTCGGCATGCCCTTGTTGGCCGACTGGAGAGAGGAAGGGGGCCTGCTTCGGGCTGCCCCTCTTGGCCGACGGGAGAGAGAAAGGTGGCCGACGTCGGGCTGCCCCTGCTGGCCGGCGGGAGAGATAAAAGGTGGCCGGCGTCGGGCTGCCCTGCTGGCCGGCGGGAGAAAAAAAAAAGGGCCGGGGTTGCGCGGCTCCAGGCAGAGAGAGGGAGAGAGGGGCGGTGGTAGAGGGGCGGCTCCTCCTTGCTGCGTGGGTGGCCGGAGGGGGAGACGGCGGCGGGTGGTTCCTGCTGCTCCCGGCCGAGAATCAGAGAAGAGGGGGCGGCGGCGGCGCTGCTTTGCCGCGACGGGAGAGGGGCGGGGAGTGGCGGCCGTGCCCTATTTTCCTCTCTTTCTCCCCTTGCTGCCCTACCCGAGCCCCAGCATCTCCCCTGCTTTTATTTATTTTTTTCTTCTCCTGCTGTCGTCGTGCCCCCAGCCCCCCTCCTGCTTCTATTTATTTTTTATTTCTCCTGCCCCCATCCGCCTATATCACCCCTCCCCCTCCATTCTCATAACCTATACATATAATATATATATATATATATATATATATAATAATATATATTATATAATATAATATATATATTATATAATATAATATAATATATAAATTTATATATATATATATATATAAATTCTAAGTCTGAGAGCACAAGATCTCCGCACGCACGCACGAGTACCCACACGTCCTCGAACGGGACGACACCAAAACGTCACCCATAACACGGCCCTAGGCTGATATTTGGGGAGGGTCTCACTCGCCCGCTACGGGGTTGTACAGACATGCATTGTTAACTGCCTCTGTAACACCCCAGTTTTTGCAAGAGGTTCAGTCTGCTGTTCTGGAAAATTTTGGGTTCTGGCAGGAGGCACACGGCCTGCGACACGGGCGTGTCGCAGGGCGTGTCGAGGCCGTGTCGACACTCGGCCCAAGTGTCGACACTTTGTGCTCGACAAAGTGTCGAGAGTGAGGCACACGGCCTGCGACACGGGCGTGTCGCAGGGCGTGTCGAGGCCGTGTCGACACTCGGCCCAAGTGTCGACACTTTGTGCTCGACAAAGTGTCGAGAGTGAGGCACACGGCCTGCGACACGGGCGTGTCGCAGGGCGTGTCGAGGCCGTGTCGACACTCGGCCCAAGTGTCGACACTTTGTGCTCGACAGAGTGTCGAGAGTGGGGCACACGGCCTGCGACACGGGCGTGTCGCAGGGCGTGTCGAGGCCGTGTCGACACTCGGCCCAAGTGTCGACACTTTTGCTCGACAGTGTGTCGAGACTGGGGCACACGGCTTGGGACACGGGCGTGTCCCAGGCCGTGTCACCTCTCGGGTTGGTGTTGGGGCCGTGTCGTTGGA
The DNA here is from genome assembly GCA_039583875.1 of Platanthera guangdongensis. Classification (NCBI taxonomy): domain Eukaryota; kingdom Viridiplantae; phylum Streptophyta; class Magnoliopsida; order Asparagales; family Orchidaceae; genus Platanthera; species Platanthera guangdongensis. The sequence goes on from CM077166.1 coordinate 92,127,431, forward strand.
GCTACACGGCAGGCCACACGGCCGTGTCACTGGGGACACGGGCGTGTCGGATTGAACACGGGCGTGTCGGATGCCCGTGTCTGATTCCAGGCGCGTCGATTTGAGACGGCGAATGAAGGCACACGGCCCTGGACACAGGCGTGTGTCAGGCCGTGTTCGGCCCAGATCTTTTATTTTCCAGGCGAATCGCAGCCAGTCTTTTTCTGGTTTTGGGATCTAACGGTTCAGGCCATCTCCTGGGGAGTTAAGACCGAATTCAGGGTTGGAAACCCTCATTCGTTTCCAAGTTCTCTCTTTCTAAGATCTTGAGAAAACCTAGAGCAAGGAGGAAGAAGAAGAACTCTTGGGCTGTAGGAAGGGTGTCGGAGCTCCGAATCGCGAGCCGAGTCCGGATCCGTGAAGCTTGGAGCATTGCGAAGTGTTCCATCCGGCTATTTTTGCCATGGCAAGGAAGAGGAGTCGGAAGGTAACGACATCTCTCCTCTCGGTCTTTAGGATGCACGTTTTAGCATCATCTAGTTTTCTTTTCTCTAATTTTTGGGCACCAAACTCTCAAATGAGAGGGTTTTGGCTTGCCAAGTTTCAAGAGGAACTTCCGGGTCGATTGAGTCCGTCCCCGGCATATTTTGCATTAGAGATCCGCTTCGCTAGTGGATTAGGCATGGTGGGTGAAGCCGTAGTCGCGACCGTTAGTCCGACACGGTGATGTTGCATACGAACTTAGGGATTCGTAGAGGTTTCCGATGCGGCAAGATGCCGTTTGTGTTGTGGTGGTGATTGTCCCGTTTGCTTGAAAAGAGTACATGTAGTCGAACCCGGACAAGGTTAGCTCCTCGTGGTGGTAGATGGTTTCCTTGACAAGGTTAGCTCCAAATGAGAATGGAGATGGTTTCCTTGGTGGACAAGGTTAGCTCCGCACGAGTTGGAGATGTTTTCCTTGGTGCGCGGGAACGCTGCGGTACAAAGAGGGATTGCGATGTGTTTAGTCTTGGTTGTGTTGTGCCAAGGCGTGGCTATGTCTCCGTGGTCGGCTGGCTATCCCGTGACACGTGCGTCATGTGTGGAGAGTGTCCCGGCGAGACTAGTCCCCTTCTGTGAGACTGACGAGAATGCCAAGCTTGGGGCAAGCCCGGGCAAAGAGGCCATGAGCGGGTGGGGTCCAGCAAGGCTTCTTAGAATCGGTCAGTCTGTGGTTGTTGGAATCCTGACATGAGACGTCAGAGCTTGCAGGCAAGCCCGGGGCTAAGCCCACGAGCGGGTGGGGCCTTGGCAAGATTTCCATGTGGCGGCCTGTGCGCCGTGTGAGGGAGTTGTGTCTCCCTCAATGTTTGCGGCTTTATGCCAATTGGGGAAATGTGAGTACCCAAATGTTGTGATGTTGTGCTAGATGCATACGGTTTAGGGTACCTTGGGTGAAGCCCGGGTGTTGCATTCATGTTGCATAATAGGCCCTTTCTTTATATGCTCAACCAGTAGAGAACATGTTTGTTGATTGAGACATCCAAGCCTGTTTTAATGTTTTTCTATTTATAGAAATTTATATTGCATATGAAGTGCTGACTTGCAGGTTGGAGGGTTCCCCGGGGTCCGTTAGGGGCGGCCGGGAGGAGATGTGTTGTTACACAGTTTGAGGTCAGCCTTTGCTGACCCACGTTACTAATAATTTTTACAGGGCAAGGATCGCACGCAGGAGCTAGCACGCCGGCCAAAAAGGCCTAAGCCCATGAAGTGTTTTCTCTTTTGTAGCACTACTTTGATGATGTATGTTTGAGACTTTTTTTGTCCGGCTTGCATGCCGAGGTAGACTAGGAGTGCTGAGCACATTTCATGTTTGATTGTACTGTATACCCCTTTTGGACATTTGATGTAAGGCCTTAAGGCCATTTGTTTACTCTTTTGGATTAGTGGATAACTTCTAGTTGTGCTTGGTTTTCCGCTGTGTTGTGCAAGTGTTTTGAGTTTGGGTAGCTATATCAACTTTTAATACTAAAGCTGTGGTGTTCGTATGTTGTGGGGCCCCGGCCGGACCCATATTATACGTCTATTACAGGGGAGGTGTTACAATTTGGTATCAAAGCGAGGTTAGATTCAAGGTCAGTGCGTAGAGAAGTTATCCACATAAGAGTAACGCGGGACCATGAGTGTCCTTATGTTTTAGTCTTGAGATTGGAGACTAATCCCTTATTTCTTGTCTTCCTGAAGAGTGCAAGCAACGAGGCGGGCACTTCAAGAGCAAGGGATGATCTCTCGGCGAGCAGTGCTACTGCTCCAGGTCTTTTGGGCACGGGTGTAGACCCGGCCGACTTCTGCCGCATGCTTGCAGAAGCGATGGTGGCAGCTCAGGCTGCAGCAGCGGCTCAGGTGGCAGCCCCTGCCACACCAGATACGGCAACGGCCGTGCCAGGAGCAGAAGCCAGGCGAGTGGAGCCTTTGGCGGAGAGAGTAGTTGTTGGACATGGAGATCGACACATGAAGTACTTCCTGAGTTTCCATCCCCCGTCCTTCAAGGGTACTGGAACGCCAACGGATGCGGAGGACTGGTGGGTTCGTATTCAAGAACTGTTAAGGGCGGCAGAGACGCCAGAGGAAAAGAAAGCTGAGTATGCGGCTTTCATGTTGGAAGGGGATGCCAAGTTATGGTGGGTGGCCCATAGCGGCCGCCAGTTTCCGGGACGCACCCCGTCAGTGGAAGAGTTTGGGGACGCTTTTCTTAAGAGGTATATCCCAGTTTCAACTCGGTTGGCCCTGCAGAGGCAGTTTCTGCATCTAATGCAGCGAGACAAGACAGTGGATGAGTACGTGCAAGAGTTCACCCGATTGGGTCGTTATGCGGGAACGACAATGGTTGATGATGTAGAGAGGGATAACCTCTTCTACCAAGGTTGAGGGAGAATCTGAGGCAGCCCCTCATCTCCATGAAGAGGGCGGGATTTAATGAGTTAGTTGAAGCCGCCAGGAGTTTGGAGAATGATTTGGAGCGAACCCAACGCCGTAAGGGTTTTACTCCCAAGCAAGGGGAAGGGAAGCCTTCCCAATCTCATGGAAAGTCTGATGGGAGTAGGTGGAGGAAGAAGCCTTCCACTTCCAGATCTGGTGAGAGGAGCAACTGGACGCCTGGGGGTTCCCACTCTAGGGGACCGCCGACGTGCTACAACTGCGGGAAGGTTGGGCACATAGCCCGTGCTTGTCAGCAAGGGGGAGCGGGGCAAGAGTCAAAGCAGGAGCAGTCTGTGCGCTCGGGCCCCAGTGCTGCAGAGAAAGGAAAGATGGCGGAGTCGAGCGCTTCTCGGTTCCAACCGGTGCAACCAAGGGCCTACAACCTTGGACAGCAAGAAGCGATCCGCCAGACGGATGTGGTGACAGGTATGAAGAGAATTTAAGTTTAAATTTTGTGCTTCATCCTTTTAGACTTTTGTGTAATGTCTATGTTGTAGGCTTCGTGTTAGTTTCCGGATACCCCGCTAGGGTATTGTTTGATACAGGAGCATCGCACTCCTTTCTTGCGGAGAGCTTCATCCGGAGAATAGGAGTTGAGTCTTTCTCGTCGGGTGCAGAGCTGAAAGTGCGCATGCCCAATGGGTCATCTATGACCACCGGGGCTAAAGGGCGCATTTGTTGGGAGCTAGACGGAGTTGTCTTCGCTCTGGAAGCGGCAGTGTTACCTTTAGTAGAGTTCGATGTCATTTTGGGTATGGACTGGCTTGCAGAGCAGCGCGCCAGTATTGACTGCCTTTCTAAGGTGGTGACCTTAAGGAGTAAAGGGCAAGCAGAAGTCAAGTTTGAGGGCCTTGGTGGAGTGGCCTGTTCCCTGATATCGGCCATGCAGTTGGTGCGGGCGGTTAACCAGGGTGGTGTAGCGCTTGTAGCGTTATTGGAGGTTCGTCTCTCCCAACTGTCGATTGAGGAAGTGCCTGTGGTGGCAGAGTTCAAGGATGTGTTTCCGGATGAACTTCCTGGAGCGCCTCCTCGGCGGGAGATCGACTTCTCGATCGAGTTAGTGCCGGAGGCTAGACCGGTGTCACGTCCTCCATTTAGGATGGCACCAAAGGAGTTAGCGGAACTTAAGGTTCAGTTACAGGAACTGTTGGAGCAAGGGTATATTAGACCCAGTTCTTCACCGTGGAGCGCACCGGTGTTGTTTGTGAAGAAGAAAGACGGTAGCATGCGCCTGTGCATAGACTACCGAGAGCTTAATAAGTTGACCGTCAAGAATAAGTATCCGATTCCTCGGATAGATGATTTATTTGACCAATTGGTGGGGTCGATGGTATATTCGAAGTTGGACTTGAAGTCAGGCTACTATCAGCTACGAATTCGGGATGAGGACATACCCAAAACTGCTTTTGGGACAAGGTATGGACACTTTGAGTTTACGGTGATGCCGTTCGGGCTGACGAACGCACCATCGGTGTTCATGGATCTGATGAATCGGGTATTCCGGGAATACTTGGATTCTTTTGTGGTTGTTTTCATTGATGACATTTTGGTGTATTCCAAATCGGAAGTGGAGCATGAGACCCACTTGAGAATAGTTTTGCAAGTGTTGAGGGAGAATGAGTTGTATGCAAAATTCTCCAAATGCGAGTTCTGGTTAGAGAAGGTGGCATTTTTGGGCCACGTGATTAGTGGTGATGGGGTGGCAGTGGATCCAGCGAAAGTGGAGGCCATCAGAGATTGGCCGGTGTTGAGGACCGTGGCGGAAGTCCGAAGTTTTCTTGGACTAGCCGGGTATTATAGGAGATTCGTGGAGAATTTCTCGAAGATAGCTCTACCCCTCACCTCTCTCACTCGCAAAGACCATAAATTTGTGTGGACCCAAGAGTGCGGTCAAGCATTCGAGGCACTAAAGGAGAGGCTTATGATGGCTCCGATCTTGAGTTTACCGCAAGGGACAGATGGATTTCAAATTTTCAGTGACGCATCGGGATGCGGTTTGGGTTGCGTTTTGGTGCAACATGGGAAGGTGATAGCCTTTGGGTCTAGACAGCTGAAACCTCATGAGAGGAATTACCCCGTCCATGACTTGGAGTTGGCGGCGGTAATCTTCGCGCTGAAAATTTGGCGGCATTATGTTTATGGCGCAAGAGTGGAGATCTTCACGGACCATAAAAGCCTGAAGTATCTCTTAGATCAAAAGGACTTGAATATGCGGCAACGCAGATGGGTTGAGTTTCTTGGAGACTACGAAGTGGCGATTCAGTACACGCCGGGTAAAGCCAATGTGGTGGCGGATGCGTTGAGTAGAAAGTACTCGGGGCTAGGAAATTGGATCGAAGCTCATGATGAGCGGTTGGTACGGGAATGGGAGTCCCTTGGATTGGAATGTGTTGCGAGAGGCGAGTCTAGCGTGGCTCGGTTGAACTGGATTGAAGTGCAAAACGACTTGTCCGATCGTATTCGGGAAGCGACTCGATTAGATGTGGAGTTTCAACCTTTTGTGTTGGAGGCTCAAATGGGCGAGAGCAGCACCTGGGAGATGATCGGGGGAATCTTGAGAAAGGATGGAAGGGTTTGTGTACCGCAGTTTGGCAATCTCCGTGAGGAGTTGATGTTTGAGGCTCACTTCTCAAAGTACTCCATTCACCCAGGCAGTACAAAGATGTACTTGGATATGAAGAAATCCTTTTGGTGGCCGGGGTTGAAGCGAGATGTGGCTTTGTATGTGAGTCGTTGCCAAACATGTGCCTTGGTGAAGGCCGAATGTCAGAAACCGGGCGGGTTCCTGAAGCCCCTTCCAATTCCTGAATGGAAATTTGAGGACATCTCCATGGACTTTGTGCATGGTTTGCCTAGATCGCAGCATGGGAATGATGCTATTTGGGTGATCGTGGATCGCCTAACCAAGGTGGCTCACTTCATCCCGAACCGGAAAGAGGACAGCGTGGAGAAGCTGGTGGAGTTGTATGTTCGCAACATTGTGCGACTGCACGGAATTCCTAAGAGCATAGTCAGTGATCGCGATGGACGGTTTACGTCCAAGGACTGGAGACTGTTCAGAAGAACTTGGGCACGAAGCTAAAGTTTAGTACGGCGTTCCATCCTCAAACTGATGGGCAAACGGAGAGAACGAACCGTACTATGGAGGATATGTTGAGGATGTGCGTTCTTGATTTTGGCAAGAGGTGGGAGGATCACCTCTTCATGGTAGAATTTGCGTACAACAACAGTTTTCAAGCTAGTATAAAGATGGCGCCATACGAAGCTTTGTATGGGAGGCGGTGTCGAACGCCAATGTCTTGGGCAGAGGCGGGAGACACCAAACTTCTGGGAAGGATGCGGTAGTTGACGCTTGTGAGATGGTACGGACCATCCAAGAGCGTATGAAGGTGGCACAAGACAGGCAAGCGAAATATTTTAATGCTCGTCACCGGAAGTTAGAATTTGCAGTTGGTGATTGGGTTTATCTGAAGGTCAAGCCGTTCAAAGGCGTCTCGCGGATTCGCCGACTCAAGAAGTTGAGTCCAAGGTTTTTGGGGCCTTTTGAAATTGTTGAGCGGATAGGAGAAGCAGCCTATCGGTTGGCATTGTCCGCAGATTTGAGTGGATTACATGACGTCTTCCACGTCTCCGTGTTGAGGAAAGCCTTGGTGGAGTCTAGCGTGGTGATTGAGCCGGCATCGGTGCCGATTGAGGAAGACTTGAGGACGCGAGTCCTTCCAATCGCTATAGAAGATTCGGAGATTCGGCAGTTGCGGAATAAAGAAGTTAAACTTGTGAAAGTTCGTTGGGACAACTGCGGTCGTGAGGAGTTCTCGTGGGAGCGAGAACAGGCCATGCTAGAAGACTATCCAGAACTATTGTTGTCAGGTACAATTTAAGTTTTGTACCCTTTTGTTTTGTAATTTCGGGACGAAATTCAGTTAAGTGGGGGAGAGTTGTAACACCCCAGTTTTTGCAAGAGGTTCAGTCTGCTGTTCTGGAAAATTTTTGGGTTCTGGCAGGAGGCACACGGCCTGCGACACGGGCGTGTCGCAGGGCGTGTCGAGGCCGTGTCGACACTCGGCCCAAGTGTCGACACTTTGTGCTCGACAAAGTGTCGAGAGTGAGGCACACGGCCTGCGACACGGGCGTGTCGCAGGGCGTGTCGAGGCCGTGTCGACACTCGGCCCAAGTGTCGACACTTTGTGCTCGACAAAGTGTCGAGAGTGAGGCACACGGCCTGCGACACGGGCGTGTCGCAGGGCGTGTCGAGGCCGTGTCGACACTCGGCCCAAGTGTCGACACTTTGTGCTCGACAGAGTGTCGAGAGTGGGGCACACGGCCTGCGACACGGGCGTGTCGCAGGGCGTGTCGAGGCCATGTCGACACTCGGCCCAAGTGTCGACACTTTTGCTCGACAGTGTGTCGAGACTGGGGCACACGGCTTGGGACACGGGCGTGTCCCAGGCCGTGTCACCTCTCGGGTTGGTGTTGGGGCCGTGTCGTTGGAGCTACACGGCAGGCCACACGGCCGTGTCACTGGGGACACGGGCGTGTCGGATTGAACACGGGCGTGTCGGATGCCCGTGTCTGATTCCAGGCGCGTCGATTTGAGACGGCGAATGAGGCACACGGCCCTGGACACGGGCGTGTGCCAGGCCGTGTTCGGCCCAGATCTTTTATTTTCCAGGCGAATCGCAGCCAGTCTTTTTCTGGTTTTGGGATCTAACGGTTCAGGCCATCTCCTGGGGAGTTAAGTCCGAATTCAGGGTTGGAAACCCTCATTCGTTTCCAAGTTCTCTCTTTCTAAGATCTTGAGAAAACCTAGAGCAAGGAGGAAGAAGAAGAACTCTTGGGCTGTAGGAAGGGTGTCGGAGCTCCGAATCGCGAGCCGAGTCCGGATCCGTGAAGCTTGGAGCATTGCGAAGTGTTCCATCCGGCTATTTTTGCCATGGCAAGGAAGAGGAGTCGGAAGGTAACGACATCTCTCCTCTCGGTCTTTAGGATGCACGTTTTAGCATCATCTAGTTTTCTTTTCTCTAATTTTTGGGCACCAAACTCTCAAATGAGAGGGGTTTTGGCTTGCCAAGTTTCAAGAGGAACTTCCGGGTCGATTGAGTCCGTCCCCGACATATTTTGCATTAGAGATCCGCTTCGCTAGTGGATTAGGCATGGTGGGTGAAGCCGTAGTCGCGACCGTTAGTCCGACACGGTGATGTTGCATACGAACTTAGGGATTCGTAGAGGTTTCCGATGCGGCAAGATGCCGTTTGTGTTGTGGTGGTGATTGTCCCGTTTGCTTGAAAAGAGTACATGTAGTCGAACCCGGACAAGGTTAGCTCCTCGTGGTGGTAGATGGTTTCCTTGACAAGGTTAGCTCCAAATGAGAATGGAGATGGTTTCCTTGGTGGACAAGGTTAGCTCCGCACGAGTTGGAGATGTTTTCCTTGGTGCGCGGGAACGCTGCGGTACAAAGAGGGATTGCGATGTGTTTAGTCTTGGTTGTGTTGTGCCAAGGCGTGGCTATGTCTCCGTGGTCGGCTGGCTATCCCGTGACACGTGCGTCATGTGTGGAGAGTGTCCCGGCGAGACTAGTCCCCTTCTGTGAGACTGACGAGAATGCCAAGCTTGGGGCAAGCCCGGGCAAAGAGGCCATGAGCGGGTGGGGTCCAGCAAGGCTTCTTAGAATCGGTCAGTCTGTGGTTGTTGGAATCCTGACATGAGACGTCAGAGCTTGCAGGCAAGCCCGGGGCTAAGCCCACGAGCGGGTGGGGCCTTGGCAAGATTTCCATGTGGCGGCCTGTGCGCCGTGTGAGGGAGTTGTGTCTCCCTCAATGTTTGCGGCTTTATGCCAATTGGGGAAATGTGAGTACCCAAATGTTGTGATGTTGTGCTAGATGCATACGGTTTAGGGTACCTTGGGTGAAGCCCGGGTGTTGCATTCATGTTGCATAATAGGCCCTTTCTTTATATGCTCAACCAGTAGAGAACATGTTTGTTGATTGAGACATCCAAGCCTGTTTTAATGTTTTTCTATTTATAGAAATTTATATTGCATATGAAGTGCTGACTTGCAGGTTGGAGGGTTCCCCGGGGTCCGTTAGGGGCGGCCGGGAGGAGATGTGTTGTTACACAGTTTGAGGTCAGCCTTTGCTGACCCACGTTACTAATAATTTTTACAGGGCAAAGATCGCACGCAGGAGCTAGCACGCCGGCCAAAAAGGCCTAAGCCCATGAAGTGTTTTCTCTTTTGTAGCACTACTTTGATGATGTATGTTTGAGACTATTTTTGTCCGGCTTGCATGCCGAGGTAGACTAGGAGTGCTGAGCACTTTCATGTTTGATTGTACTGTATACCCCTTTTGGACATTTGATGTAAGGCCTTAAGGCCATTTGTTTACTCTTTTGGATTAGTGGATAACTTCTAGTTGTGCTTGGTTTTCCGCTGTGTTGTGCAAGTGTTTTGAGTTTGGGTAGCTATATCAACTTTTAATACTAAAGCTGTGGTGTTCGTATGTTGTGGGGCCCCGGCCGGACCCATATTATACGTCTATTACAGGGGAGGTGTTACAGCCTCAGCCCAAAAATATTCAGGGAGATAAGTGTCACTCAATAGTGTTCTCCCAGCTTCTATAAGAGTTCTATTTTTCCCCTCAGCTAACCCATTTTGTTGGGGTGTTCTTGGAGAGGAGAACTCTTGATGAATCCCTTGCTTTTCACAGAATGTATTCATAGCAACATACTGAAACTCAGTTCCATGGTCACTTCTCATTTTGATCACAGAGCATGCAAGCTCATTCTGAATTTGCCTGATAAAATTTGTGAAGATTTCAAGGGTTTCATCCTTTCTTCTAAGGAAGAACACCCAAGCAAACCTGGAATAGTCATCAACCACCACAAGGGTGTAGACCTTCCTACCTAGACTATGAACATGCATAGGAAAAAACAAGTCCATATGCAGAGGATTCAAGCATCTCACTGAGTCCTTGGCCCCAATGCTCTTGAAGGAGATGTTACTCTGCTTGCCCTTTTTGTAAGCAACACAGATACCCTCCTTGGAGAATTTTATTTTGGGACCATTCCTAACAAGCTCATCACTGAAGAGCTGATCAATGGTCTTATAATTCAAATGAGCCAGTCACTTATGTCACTGGACACGATATGAGACTTTCTCATCTGCAACTAGGCTTATAGGGGAACTATTTTCTAAGCAAGAAAAATTTAAGCAATAAACATTCTCACTCCTAGTGCTTGTTAAGATGACACTTTGGTCACTTAACCTCATGATGTGGCACTTATCCCTGTGGAAGGAAATGTCATAACTAAGATCACATAGTTGACTTATGCTTATGAGGTTGTGTTGCAACCCCTCTACATAAGTCACCTTTGTGATGGTGATTATGCCATTTGAGATATTACCATAGCCTCCGGTTATCCCCTTGACTGAGCCTCCAAAAATGGCATTGTGTCCATTCTTTACTAGAGTGTACTCCTTCAATATCTCCTTTGTTCCAGTCATGTGCCTAGAACATCCACTATTCAAGTACCATTTAGGGGATTTGGTACTTGAACTAACTTGAAAAGAATGCAAGTCACCTTACCTTAGAACCCCAATTTCTATTGGGTCTTATGTTCACTTTAGTCTTGAAATAACCGTGCCTTCCTGCAGAATTCTTGACAGGTTGGCAACCTCTTGACACTGAGGGATTGTGTCAGCAATCTACAACATAGTGGCCCACTTTACCACAACACTAGCACTTATAGACATTATATCTCCTTTTCTGTTTGGGACCAGCATTTGGCTATACTGCTTCCTGAATAGTGGGGAGATATGTTGTTTTATACTTCTGCCTTATTTTAGGAGTCATTTGACTGAAGGACAGTCTTTCAGCTAGCTGTGTTGGTCTTCCCTGAGAACCAGCAGCTGCATGTCTCTTTTCAGCTAACATGCATCTCATAGACTCTGAGATTGCCATTCCAGCCCTGCCAGAAGACTCACCTTGAGTCACTACTTTTGTTGGATGATTTAGATTTTTTGCAGCAGCAATACCTTTGAGTTTTGGAGATGAGGCACCAATAACAAATGGTTCAGGATGGGCCATTTGGATTTCCTCATGGTCAGCCTTAAAGGCTTTCACATGGTTGTACCCTCCACCATGGCTGGGGCCACATTGGCCCATACTAGTGGATCTGTCATTCTCTCAGTGACCATAATAGCTTTCATGGTCATACCTGTTAGAAGGCAACAACACTCTCTGAAAAGGAATTTGAGGTAGAGAGGCTAGAGGTACAACAGGTGCCTTCCCTTTTCCCTTTCCTCTTGGATTGGAAGGTCTAGCAGGTCCCTTAAATCCCAATCCTTTCTTACCAGCTTGGGTAAGGTGGGTATAAATTAAGGGCAGCACAGTGTTTGGCTTAGAAAATTATGTCACCAGCAATTTCTCATTAAAGAAATCTTTTTTAAGTTTCTGGATAAGTTTCTCATTTGAGACTCTTACCACAGACTCACTGTCAATGATCTCCTTGAGCTGTCCTACATGTGCAGCCATGTCAATGAGGGCTTTTTCTTGGTCTTCACAATTGCTTTTAAGACTAATAAGCTCTTTTGTCTGCCTCTTGGCAAGTAGCCTACATTTCTTGAAAGCCACAAGAAGTTCTCTATATTTGGCAATTATGCAGTTTACATCAACCTCAGAGTCTGAATCTCCTTCATCTCTTGATTATTGAGCTTCAGAAACTAAGTCAGCCTCATAATTAGAAATAAAAGAATGTGGTTTAGCTTGTAACTGAGTCTGACCAGGTAGATCCTGGCTGCTTTCTTCATCTGTCATTGCCATTAATCCATGACATTGAGCATCTCCTTCTTCATCTTCATCCACCTCTGAGTCACTATCTGAGTTTGACAGAGGGGCCCTGATCCCTATTCTAGCAGCAGGGAACTCTTCAGGTTCCTCTTTAGCAACAACATTAAGCCCAATGTAGGCTTCATCTTCTTCACTGTCTGACTCAGAGGAAGAGTTAGACCAGGTCTTCTCCTTCTTGGCCACAAGGGACTTCTCTTTATTCTTTCCCATGTGGTGCTTCTTCACTCTTTCTTCTTTCCTCTTCATTGGGCAGACAGCAATTACATGCATAGGTTTCCTGCACTAAAAACAAATAATGTTAGAGGATGATTGTTTATTAGGGTTAGGTGCATACATGTCCTCCTTAGAGGATTTCCTTCTATGCTGAGAGGAGAAAGATGGCCTTCTGTTCTTCCAATATCCCTTCTTCATGAATTTCTAAAACTGCTTGGAGAAGGTAGTAAGGTCCTCATCATATGTATGGCTATCAGATGAGCTGGACCTGGAGCTCTCAGATTCTGACACATCAATTCTCCTCACTAGAGAGATCTTCCTTCTGCTCCTGGTTGATGCATCAGCTTTGAAAGCCACAGATTTCTCCTTGCTCTGTGACTTGCTGCTCTTCTCTTCTTCTTCCTTCCTTAGAGTAAGCTGCATCTCATAGGACAGTAGCTTTCCAAATAGGGTTCGAGGTGGTATGTCTGCTAGCTTGCCCATCTCCCTAATGACACAGATCTTTGTATCCCAATCCTTGGTGTGGGACCTGATAAATTTGTCATTGAGCTCATAGGTGCTGAAGATCCTTCCATAAGTTCTCAGTTCATTAACAATTCTAAAAAATCTTTCAAAACTTTCAGCAATGCCCTCAGACTTTCCTTGTCTGAAGGCCTCATACTCCTGGTTGAGCATGGATTTCCTGTCATCCCTCACCTCTTCTGAACCCTCCATGAACACCACTAGGGTGTCTGCACATCTCCTTGGAGGTCTTGCAGTGCACCAGATTCTGGAATGTAGAATCATCTACTGTACTGACAATGATATTTTGAGCTCTCTTGTCCATGGAGGCAAGGAGGAGCTCATCCTTGTTCATTTCTTCAAATGATTTAGGAGTTTGGATGTTGGCATCCAGAACTGAGATCTTCATGGGGATGAAGGGACCCTCTTGGACTGTGATGTAGATCCTAGGGTCAGCAGTTGTAACGTCCTGATTCACGCTAGGCCCCCATGCGAGTTTTGAGTCGGGAGGGTAGGCTTGAGTTCAGGAAAGTGGAGGAAAAAGGGCGGCCTTGTGAACTGGAGAAGTTAGTCCAGAGCAGGTTTCATGCCCTGGGTCACGGCCGTGACCCCCAGGGGCGTGACTGCAGGTACTCGAGTAGCTGCCGAGGCTACTCGAGTAGTGTTCAAAACACTCGAGTAAAATGGGTTACACGCCTTGGGTCACGGGCGTGACCCAGGGGCGTGACTGCAGGTACTCGAGTAGCTGTCGAGGCTACTCGAGTAGTTTTCAAAATACTCGAGTAAAATGGGTTACACGCCCTGGGTCACGGGCGTGACCCAGGGGCATGACTGAAGGTACTCGAGTAGCTACCGAGGCTACTCGAGTAGTTTTCAAAATACTCGAGTAAAATAGGTTACACACCCTGGCTCACAGGCGTGACCTAGGGGCCTGACTTAAGGTACTCAAGTAGGTGCCCAAGGTACTCGAGTAGGTGGTTGGTTCTCGAGTGAGAGGGTTACACGCTCTATGTCACGGGCGTGACCATGGGCGTGACCATGGGCGTGACCTCCGTTCGACGATTTTAAGTGAGTTCGACGAATTCTCGATAGTTGAGTTTGACGATTTAGGTGTCACGCCCCATGTCACGGGCGTGACTTGACTGACACGGGTGTGTACGTCCTATCCGCCATTATAGATCGAACCGACAACGTAACCGCCTGTAACGCTTCGCTCGAGAGGGACACGGGTAAGGAGACGGGCGTGTCCCTACCCGTGTCACATTATATATATATAAGGAATAGTGGAAAAACCCTAGACATTTCATTCTTCCTCCCAGCCGTATTTTTCTAAGAGAAGTTGAAAGAAATAGTGCCTAAACACCTAGAGGGGGGGTGAATAGGTGCACTTAATCTTTTTAACTTTAAAGGCAGAAACACTGAATTATTAGACCTGTTTATGCAATTCTCTACAGCAATTCAGCACAGATAACACAGCAATCACAGAATTAATCACACACAGAGTACACACAGATTTTTATAGTGGTTCCCCAAGGTCTGGGTACATCCACTTTCCCGCTTCGCCTATCTAGTAGTGTACTAGATTTGTCCTAACTTCTCCACTTCTTTTCAGATCCTCAGATCTTACAACTCAGAACCCCAAACAGGTTCCTACAACTCAGAGTGTCCCCACTCCTACAACTCAGGCACCAAGCCCTACCACTCAGTCTTCAACAAGACCTACACTCAGGCACAACAGCCCTACCTCAGCCTTCAACAAGGACTACACTCAGAGAAATGATTCTCCTACACTCAGGCTCACATGCCCTACTTCAGTCTTTATAGATTTAGGCTTACAACTCAGATCTATACAAGATCCTACAAAAATTAGAAAATACAAAGTATATAACCATAACTCTGATAGAGAAAGATGAGTTGACTGGCTTCTTGATGAGTTCTTGGAAGAACTTGGCAGAGATCAACCTCCCTTGGCTTTCTTCAAAGCTTCTTGAATTAGAACACAGTAGGGTTGAATCTCCTGAAGATGATCTTTAATCAACTTCTGTCTTGAGATTCAGATCTCAATCTGAATCTAACTTAGCAGCCCGGTTCAGCAATTGCACTTCTTAGAAGGAGCTCTCTCTCTCCAACTTCTTAGATCTTCTGTTGAAGATCTTCTCCAATTTTAATCTTCTGATTGATTACTTCACTTGTTGTTGTTGTGTGTCTCTCTTTCTTTTGCTGTTGAAGGAATAAGCCTTTATATAAGCTTTCTTCATGGTGACCGGCTGATCCAGTTTCTAACAACCTTCTGACAGCTCTGACAGTAGCAGTTGACCGGTTGAAATGGCAGCTGTCAAGTCATCCAGTCACTTCTTGAAATCTCTGTCACTGTCTGAAAGTGTCGAGACAGATAGTCATTATGTGTCGACACAAATAGACTAAGTGTCGACACAAGTAGACTAAGTGTCGACACTAGCCTTCATGGTGTCGACACAACTCCTTGTGTTGATGTAACATCTTCTTGACACTGCTTCTTCAGAATGTGTCGACACTGATCCTGTGTGTCGACACAAGCCTTCTGTTGAATGTGTCGACACTGGTTGAGTGTGTCGACAAAAATACTTCTTCAATACTTAGTTGATTTCTGTTGTGTGTCGATACAACTCCTTTGTGTCGACACATCTTCTTGTGTTGAGACTTTGCTAAGTGTCGACACATCTCCTTTGTGTCGACACATTCCTTCATGTGTTGAAACTTTGCTGAGTGTCGACACATCTCCTTTGTGTCGATACTTGTACTTAAACTTTGTTGAAGTTTGCTGACTGTCGACATAGCTTCCTGGTGTCGACACATGTACTTGAACTTTGTTGATGTTTGCTGAGTGTCGACACAGCCTCCTAGTGTCGATACATGTACTTGAACTTTATTGAAGTTTGCTGAGTGTCGACACAGCCTCCTAGTGTCGACACTTTTGCTGTCGACAAAGTTTCTCTGGGTATCGACATTGCTTCTAAGTGTCGCCACTGATTATGTAGACAATTCTTCACTGTGTGTCGACACTTTCCTTCTGGTGTCGACTCTGCCTTCCTGGTGTCGACACAATTACTCCAAGTGTCGACACAGCTTCTCTAGGTGTCGACACAAGCCTTCTTAAGTGTCGACACTTTTCTTCTGGGTGTCAACACATGGACTTAGAAACTTTTATGCTTTCCCTGCAATTACTTAACCTGCACAAATAAACTCAAAGCACATCAAATACATCTTGATGTATATCATTGAGTAGGGTGAGGCTTCTTCAAATCAGGTACATATATTCCAATGTACACAACAATCTCCCCCTATTTGGAGAAGTCATAACCCTTAGTCAATGATATACACCATACATAATAAATTCTCAGTATGATGTAAAACAGTATTATATGACAGGGAAAATATTAAACATGTATAACCAAAACATGTATAATCAATTATCTCAGAACAATAATGTAATAAATTGAAGATATAACATTGTTCTTACAACTCCAAATATTTTCATTAATCAAAAGTTTACATAGAGTTAAAAGCAAATGATTACAAATTATAAACTTAAGAAAATTTCTATCCTATGGCTGCTCAGGCTCCTTGATAACAATCCTCTTTCCAGATT
Organism: Platanthera guangdongensis; assembly: GCA_039583875.1. Taxonomy (NCBI): domain Eukaryota; kingdom Viridiplantae; phylum Streptophyta; class Magnoliopsida; order Asparagales; family Orchidaceae; genus Platanthera; species Platanthera guangdongensis. Next base: position 92,143,556 of record CM077166.1, read on the forward strand.
GAATCTTTGCTTGAACTGGAGCTTCATTGTCATCAATAGGCTTCTTCCCTTTGAGATCTTTCTTTTTCAGCTCTTCAGCCTTTATCTTCTGCCTTTCAAAATAGTGATAAGGCTTAGGGAAATACTTGCTTGGCTCCTGTGCATTAGGAGGTAGCTTTCCCAATTTAGCCTTCCTTCTATATTGTACTATGGCCTCTTGCCTATTCTCATATTTTCTCCACTCCTGTTCAGAATACCATTTGCCTCTATCCAGGATATTGTCCTTAGCAGCCTTCCAAGCAGTCAATATGATATTCCTGGATGTGGGGCTCCATTGTTCAAAATCTGGCCTTAATTCAGCTTGCTCTCTGAACCTTTTCTTAGATAATTGGGCCTCTTGTTCTTTTAGAAATGTCTCTTGCTCTTTTAAGATTGCCTCTAGCACAGGCTGGACTACCTTCTCAAGAATAATATTCCGATTACCCTCATGAGGACTATACATAGACTGTACCTCGTGATGTATCATGTCAAAATCTGCAGGAGGATATATCACTTGAGCCACTTCAGCTTGCTCTCGTCCAAAGTATGCAGGATTTATTCTAGACTCTGCCACATTGTCATCATCATATAAGGGTGGATATCCAAGGGTAGCTCTGATGGAGTTTGAAATCCATTTGGCATGAACAGAGCCGGCTTTGACTAGTACCCTCTCCCCCTTTATGACTTCTCTCTCTATGTGATCCCTAAGATCATCTTTCTGGAATCTGATTTGAGCATTTAAATAATTAACTCCATCCTTATAAAAAGGTTTTAACCTTTGTAGCTTGTCAGTAATTGCCTTCTGAGAATCTTCAATGGCAGTTTTCACAGCAGTGAGACTCTCTTGTAATTTCTTATCAAATTCTTCTTTGGCAGAGGCACTTACTGCAGACTGTGCAGTAGCTATATTTTTCATTTCAGTTACAATGACATTATGTGAAGCAGTGAGATTATCATTCATCCTTATCTGGTTTTCCATGACATAGCCTTGTTTGACTGCCAGATCATCAATCTGTTTCTTGAGATTCTCTTGATGAGTAGCCAGATAGACTACTGCATTTCCTCCTTTATGGAATCAGCAGTTATTTCCTTTTTGTTTTAATTCACGTCAAATCTTATAGATTTGATGTCTTGTGATAGATCAAATTGCAGGGATTTATGCCCTTCATCCATATACTTTTCTAAAGCTTTTCTTTGCTCATCTAGCTTAATCTGCAAAGCCACCATCAGTGAACTATATTCAGTAGATGGGGCAGGCTGTGGAGCAAGTGTCTGCAGTGCTTTCTTGTAGTTCTGGCTTCTTCTCTTGAAGACTTGAAATTTCCTTTTCTTGGCTCTAGCAGCCTCTTCATCCTCTGAAGCAGAAGTGCTAGCAATATCTACTCTATCCTTAGGACTAGGAGGTAAATCCTTCTCAGTCCTTGGTAGCTCTTCAGCATTCCTATGCTCCTCAGGCTCTTGTCTAGCAGTCTCCTCTACATGCTCCCCCTCAATATTGACTTTCTCCCCCTCAACAGCTGCTATTTCTCTCTCAAGATTTGTTTGTACAAGATCAGGGAACAGCTCTTCTAAAGTAAACTCATGTTGAGGTTAGATTGGTGAATCTCTGTGCTCAGGAGCATCTGTTTCCATTTTATCAGCAATAGATGTGTCCTCTATGACAACATCTTCGGGTGGACTATGTATCTGTGTTTGCTGATTAACATCAGGTAATGAGTCAGTCAAAACTTCATCCTCAAAATGAAAATTGAATTGATTAACTTCAGTGATTACCTCCAGTATTATTTGGGTAGCCCTTTCACTCTCTAGTTGAGTTGGCTCTTCCACATGTAGAGGCTCCCCCTAGAGTGGATCCAGGTGAATTGGGCTAGCTGAGGGTAACTCCCCCTGCCTCTGTGCATCTTCTTGTCTTGCTGGTGACTATCCAACATTTCTTCCCTCTTCATCATCAGAACTAAACACCACTTGCTCTTCTGAGCTACTTGAGGATTCTTGAGCCACAATGGTTGTCTTCTTCTTCTTCTTCTTCTTCTGAGGTGTTGCCTTTTCTGGAGTTAGCATCTCTTTTGTCAATACTCTATCCCACCTAGAGATAATCCTTACATCCATTCTCCTCATGTGGTTTATCTTTGAACCTGCAGCTTGATTCATCACTTCAGGTATACTTCCAGCTAGGTATAGACTCAGAATTCTACCCAGATTGGGTTTCTTTAGGCTCTCTTTTATCTTATCAAACATGATTGCAGACCAATCAGTATTAAGGTTGAAAATTATCCTTGTCATTAGACTGAACATGTGAGCAGATATTCTATTATGCCCGCCAGGCTTGCTCAGTATTACTTTTCCTACTATTTCAGATAGAAACTTTCCTTGTATGTTCATCCCTTTTCTATTGAAAACTGATCCAATTTTCAGGTTTGAGTCTAACCCACACCATTTCAATGCCTCTCTAGTCTTAGAAGCAGATACATCTTCTTACTCTTTTGTTCTTGGTAGTTGAAGTACCTTTCTTAGACTTTTATGTGTGACCTTGACTTTTGTCTCATGGACTCTGGACTTAATCTTGAGTCCAGTATCATCAAGTGAGGCTGCACTCAAGAATTCAAGGACCTCGTTCTTCTAGATCTTGATAGGTTCTGATACAAGATACTCTAGTCCAGACTCAGCAATTAGGGTTACCACACCTTTGATTTCTGGTTCTGTGTCATCAAAGGCGTGACGCACGAGATCATATCATTCGTTAATGTTCTCTTCTAGCTTGGGCGCCATTAGGGTTTGAAGAAATTTTGAATTTAGAGAAGAGAGATGTCGACACACAAGTTTGGTCTCGAAACTAAGGTGAGCGTATCGACAAACAATGTGGAAAACCTATTTATACCTTTCTAAAATTGAAGGTGAAAAGGCATGTTAACATACTTGAATTGTGTCGACACTGTTGAAAAGTGTCGACACTTACTTCTAATGTCTCGACAACTATGTGTCGACACAAATATCGTCGACAGAATATATGTGTCGACACTTATACATATCAGCTCGACACTTAGTCGAGACTCTACTAAACTAATTCATTGTAAATCCTAAGTGTCGACACCATGCTGTATGTGTTGACACCTACACTGCATGTGTCGACACTAATTCTCTGAAGTGTCGACACTGACTTTCTAGATGTGTCAACACCATTTCTCTGAAATGTCGACACCACTTCTATCTGTCAACACAGACAACTCTGTGTGTCGACACTATTTTACTTAGCCAATTTTTATAAACTATTATAAGTTTATCATCCCTAATTCAATTTTAAACTTATTGAATTTGGTTTCATCTAAGGGCTTAGTATACATATCAGCTAACTGATTATCTGTATTTATATACTCTAAGGAAATGTCTCCTTTTTCTACATGTTCTCTTAGAAAATGGTATTTTATTTCTATGTGCTTAGTCCTACTATGGGAGATAGGATTATTTGCAATAGAAATGACACTAGTAGAATCACAAAATAAAGGTGTTCTACTTACTTGAATACCATAATCTTCTAGCTGGTGTTGTATCCATAGTAGTTGTGTACAGTAGCTTCCTACAGCAACATACTCTGACTCTGCTGTAGAGATAGCCACACTTGTTTGTTTCTTGCTACTCCATGACACCAGCCTTCCACCTAGAAATTGACAGGTTCCTGTGGTACTCTTTCTATCTTCCTTGCAGCCTGCAAAATCTGCATCTAAATAACCTGTCAGTTCAAAATCTCCATTCCTAGGGTACCAAGGGCCTAGATAAGGTGTGCCCTTAAGATATCTCAAAATTCTTTTGACTACTGTCAAATGAGATTCTTTAGGGCAAGCTTGGTACCTAGCACAAACATATGTAGCATACATGATATCTGGTCTACTAGCAGTCAGATATAGTAGGGAGCCAACTATCCCTCTATACAAAGTTTCATCTACAGGTTTCCCTGCATCATCCTTGCTTAAAGACATTGTTGACCCCATAGGAGTTTTCATGGTAGTGAATGATTACATACCATACTTCCTTATCAATTCTAGGGTGAACTTAGACTGGCATATGGATAATCCATCTTCAGTCTGTCTAACTTGGAGACCCAAGAAGAACTTAAGTTCCCCCATACTGCTCATTTCAAATTGTCCTTGCATGAGTTTTGCAAACTTTCCGCAAAGACTAATTTCTGTAGACCCAAATATGATGTCATCTACATGTATTTGGACTAAGATAATCTTACCTCTGGATTCCCTAAGAAATAGAGTATTGTCTATTTCCCCCCTTGAGAATTTGTTCTCAATGAGGAAACTAGACAGGGTTTCATACCAAGCCCTAGGGGCTTGTTTTAACCCATACAAAGCCTTCCTAAGTCTATATACATAATCAGGTTTAAGAGAATCTACAAAACCTGATGGCTGCTCTACATAGACTTCTTCCTTCAGGTTTCCATTCAGAAAAGCTGACTTAACATTCATTTGATATACCTTAAATCCTTGATATGTTGCATAGGCAAGGAACATACTTATTGCTTCCAGTATTGCTACTGGAGCAAAGGTTTGATCAAAATCAATACCTTCTTCCTGCCTATATCCTTTTGCAACTAGTCTAGCTTTATTCTTTATAATAATTCCATTCTCATCCAACTTGTTCCTAAAGATCCACTTAGTTCCAATAATGTTGTGGTCCTTTGGTTTAGGAACTAGCTCCCAGACCTTTCATCTTTTGAACTGGTTCAACTCCTCTTGCATGGCCTCAATCCAATGAGGGTCTAGGATTGCTTCTTCAAATTTCTTTGGCTCTACTATGGATAGAAAGCTGGAGTAGAGAACTGAACTTAGATTCCTGTTCCTTGTTTGTACCCCTTGTCTGAGATCTCCAATAATTTGATTGGCTGGATGATCCTTTAAATGCCTATTTGCAGGAGGCAGCCTATCTTCAGGTTGTATACCTTCATTCTCTTCATCTAGTTGCATTTCTTGATCCTCTTTAGCTTCAAGAGTATCTTATACTCCTCCTGGACAGCAGCCACCATCTTCCACTTGCTGACTAGCAGTAGAACCTTCTGTTAAGGTAAGCTTCTCCATTCTCTAAGTTACACCTGTGGAGCTGCAAAAACACTTCTAGGCAATTCATTGTTAATGAGTCTAGCTTCATCAAAAACTACATGAACAGACTCTTCTACAACTTGAGTAATTAATTTGTAGACCCTATAAGTCTTACTATTGTTATTGTACCCAACAAAGATCCCCTCTTGGGATTTGGCAGCAAACTTGGTTAGATAAGACTTACCATTATTAAGGATATAACACTTGCAACCAAAGATCCTGAAATAGGATAGATTTGGTTTTCTGCCCTTCACAATCTCATAGGGGGTCTTCTTGTGGCTCTTGGTGATAGTAGCCCTATTGATTACATGACATGCAGTATTAACTACCTCAGCCTAGAAATATTCTGGGAGAGAAGTGTCACTCAACAGGGTTCTACCAGCCTCTATCAAGGTTCTATTTTTCCTTTCATCAATACCATTTTGCTGAGGTGTTCTTGGTGAGGAAAATTCCTGAAAAATTCCAAACTCTTCACACAGTTTTGTCATACTTTCAGACTGAAATTCAGTACCATGGTCACTTCTGATTTTGCCCACTGTACTGTTCAATTCATTCTGAATTTGTTTAACAAAACTATACAAGATACTTGTTGTTTCAGATTTTTGCCTTAGGAAGAATACACAGGAATACCTTGAGTAGTCATCAACTACCACAAATGTATAGACCTTCCTACCTAAGCTGTGAACTGGCATATGACCAAACAGATCCATATGCAAGAGGTATAGACACCTCACAACATCTTTGTTCTCAAGGCTATGAAAGGTGGATTTGGTCTGCTTGCCCTTTTGACAAGCTGAGCATATCCCAACCTTTATACACTTAACCTGAGGACCATTTCTCACTAACTCTTTGCTAAAGAGTTGGCCAATTATCTTATAGTTAAGATGAGCCAGCCTCTTGTGCCATTTAACATAATGTGAGACTTTCTCATCAGCTATAAGACAAATAGGAGAAACAATGTTCTCACACATAATGTCTAGACAATAGATATTTCTCTTCCTATATCCTGTCAGAATGATCTTTTGATCACTTGACCTACTGATATGACAACCATCCTTGACAAATGAGATGTCATATCCTAAATCACTCAGCTGACTTATGCTAATGAGGTTATGTTTCAAGCCCTTTACATAAGCCACTTGAGTAATTGTAATTAGGTTGCTAGAAATGTTACCAAAGCCTTTGATGATTCCTTTTTCTGAACCACCAAAGGTAACTTTAGGACCATCCTTGATTGGTGTATAGTCCTTCAGCAATCCCCTAGTTCCAGTCATGTGCCTGGAACATCCACTGTCCAAGTACCATATAGGGGCATGGCCACTTAGACTCACCTGCAAAACATATTACTTAACCTTAAAACCCAAATAACTCTTGGGTCCTTGGTGCAAGTTAGTCTAACTTTTAACAAAACTACTTGTAGCTTTTCTAGCAGGCAGTTTGCTACTCTCCTTGACACTTGAATTGTGCCAGCAATCTATGGCAAAGTGGCCTACCTTGCCACAACACCAGCACTCAAATCTGTTGTACCTTTGTTTAGGTATAACCCTGGCTGTTTTATCTACAGCAGGCTTCTTATTGAGTACTGGGGCTTTGCCCTTAGATTTGGACTTTACTGTCCAGGCAGGTTTTGTAAACCCCAATCCAGTTTTACCCTTAGCAGGTACAAACTCATCTATCAAATGTAGAACAGATTTTAGTTTAGAAAAACTTGCTATAATATCCTTCTCCTTCTGAAGTCTAACCTCTAGATTCCTAATTTGATCATTCTTAAATGTAATAGTACCCATCTAAATAACAGTAATGTTCTTCAGCCTGGCTATTTCATTTAGTTTTTGATCAAGCAACTTGTCTAAATCGGCAGCAGCCAATTTAAGACAAGCAATCTCCTTTGCCTGAGTTTTGGCCAAGGATTTGCTTCTCTTCAAGGCCTGCAACAAGTCCCTATATTCATCAATTAACTGATGAATATCTCCTTCAGATTTAGACCCACCCACATCACTTGATGCAGATGTATCTAATTCTGACTCAGTACTAGAAATTGAACTTGAAGAACAACTTAGTACCTTACTTGGTCCAGGCTGATCCTGGATTTTGTCTCCTTCAGATAAGACCATCAGCCCTTTGCACTGATTGTCCTCATACTCATAAATTGAGTTCATTAACTGCATGAACTCATCTTCCTCCTCTTCAGCAAACAATCCAATATATGCTTCAGCTTCTGAATCTGTTTCTGAAGATGACTGATCAGTCAAACTCTTATCCTTCTTGGCAACAAAGGACCTTTCCTTTTTGCCCTTGAACTGAGTCTTCTTCTTGTTAGTTGACTCTTTCCTCTTTTCTGGACAGTCAGCTACTATATGTCCTTGTCTATTGCAACAATAGCAAACTATCTTTGAGGATGTATTTTTACTTGGCTTGGACTTTCTTTTGTCATTCCTTGATGACTTCCTGTTCTGATAATAGTCATCTTTTGTCTGTGAAGTGGATGGCTTAGACCTCCACTGCTTCTTCTTCAGAAACTTTTGAAACTGCCTTGTAAAGGCAGCAAAATCCTCATCACTTTCACTGCTATCTGAGTTCTTGTTCTCTGAATTTTCTGAAGCAGTATCAGCAACTATTTATGGTGGAGATGGAGACTTGCTTCTATACTTCCTAGTGGCTTCAGTCTTGAAGGCCACATCTCTTTCCTAATGCTCCACTCTTGTAGTCTTCTCTTCCTCCTTTCTAACCATTAACTGCATTTCATAAGATAGCAGTTTTCCAAACAAGGTTGGAGGAGGTATATCAGCTAATTTGGCCATTTCCCTAATGGCACAGATCTTGGTATCCCAGTCCTTAGTCAGGGATCTTAAAAACTTGTCATTCAGCTCATAGTTGCTGAATTCTCTTCCATAGGACATCAACTCATTAACAATCCTATAGAATTTCTTGTAGCATTCAGTAATGCTATCAGACTTTCCTTGTCTGAAGCTTTCATACTCTTGATTTAACAAGGACTTCCTGTCTTGTCTTACCTCTTCAGATCCCTCCATGTAAACTATTAGAGTGTCCCACATTTCTTTTGAGGTTTTACAATGTATTAGGTTCTGAAATGTGGCATCATCAATTGCACTTATAATAATATTCTGGGCCCTCTTGTCCATAGTGGCCAGAATTATTTCATCTTTAGTCATTTCTGAATAGCCTTTGGGAGTTCTCTGATTTGCATCTAGAATGGAAATCTTCATTGGCACATATGGCCCTTCTTTGACTGTGATGTATATTCTTGGGTCAGATGCTTCCATAAAGAGTCTAACCTTCTCTTTCCATATGCCAAAAATTTCTTTTCTGCAGATTGGCAATTTCATGGATCCTAGCTCTTTGTGATTCTCAGTTAAACCCATTTTCTTGATTCTTGATTATTCTGATTCTGCCTACAAAATCTTTACTCAGACTGTTATGTCCTTTTTGAGTAACCTCCCTCTGATACCACTTGAAATAAATAGTGCCTAAACACCTAGAGGGGGGGGGGGTGAATAGGTGCACTTAATATTTTTAACTTTAAAGGCAGAAACACTAAATTATTAGACCTGTTTATGCAATTCTCTACAGCAATTCATCATCGATAACACAACAATCACAGAATTAATCACACACAGAGTACACACAGATTTTTATAGTGGTTCCCCAAGGTCTGGGTACATCCACTTTCCCCCTTCGCTTATCTAGTAGTGTACTAGATTCGGCCTAACTTCTCCACTTCTTCTCAGATCCTAAAATCTTACAACTCAGAACCCCAAATAGGTTCCTACAACTAAGAGTGTCCCCACTCCTACAACTCAGGCACCAAGCCCTACCACTCAGTCTTCAACAAGACCTACACTCAGGCACAATAGCCCTACCTTAGCCTTCAACAAGGCCTACACTCAAAGAAATGATTCTCCTACACTCAGGCTCACAGGCCCTACCTCAGCCTTTATAGATTTAGGCTTACAACTCAGATCTATACAAGATCCTATAGAAATTAGAAAATACAAAGTATATAACCACAACTCTGATAGAGAGAGATGAGTTGACTGGCTTCTTGATGAGTTCTTGGAAGAACATGGCAGAGATCAACCTCCCTTGGATTTCTTTAAAGCTTCTTGAATTAGAACACAGTAGGGTTGAATCTCCTGAAGATGATCTTTAATCAACTTCTGTCTTGAGATTCAGATCTCAATCTGAATCTAACTTAGCAGCCCGGTTCAGCAACTGCACTTCTTAGAAGGAGCTCTCTCTCTCCAACTTCTTAGATCTTCTGTTGAAGATCTTCTGTTGAAGATCTTCTCTAGTTTTAATCTTCTGATTGATTACTTCACTTGTTATTATGTGTCTCTCTTTCTTTTGCTGTTGAAGGAATAAGCCTTTATATAAGCTTTCTTCATGGTGACCGGCTAATACAGTTTCTAACAACCTTCTGACAGCTCTGACAGTAGTAGTTGACCGGTTGAAATGGCAGCTGTCAAGTCATCCAGTCACTTCTTGAAATCTCTGTCACTGTTTGAAAGTGTCGAGACAGATAGTCATTATGTGTCGACACAAATAGACTAAGTGTCGACACAAGTAGACTAAGTGTTGACACTAGCCTTCATGGTGTCGACACAACTCCTTGTGTTGATGTAACATCTTCTCGACACTGCTTCTTCAGAATGTGTCGACACTGATCCTGTGTGTCGACACAAGCCTTCTGTTGAATGTGTCGACACTGGTTGAGTGTGTCGACAAAAATACTTTTTCAATACTTAGTTGATTTCTGCTGTGTGTCGACACAACTCCTTTGTGTCGACACATCTTCTTGTGTTGAGACTTTGCTAAGTGTCGACACATCTCCTTTGTGTCGACACATTCCTTCATGTGTTGAAACTTTGCTGAGTGTCGACACATCTCCTTTGTGTCGACACTTGTACTTAAACTTTGTTGAAGTTTGCTGACTGTCGACATAGCTTCCTGGTGTCGACACATGTACTTGAACTTTGTTGATGTTTGCTGAGTGTCGACACAGCCTCCTAGTGTCGACACATGTACTTGAACTTTGTTGAAGTTTGCTGAGTGTCGACACAGCCTCCTAGTGTCGATACTTTTGCTGTCGACAAAGTTTCTCTGGGTGTCGACACTGCTTCTAAGTGTCGACACTGATTATGTAGACAATTCTTCACTGTGTGTCAACACTGCCTGTATGTGTCGACACTTTCCTTCTGGTGTCGACTCTGTCTTCCTAGTGTCGACACAATTACTCCAAGTGTCGACACAGCTGTTGGATCCCTAGTAGATTTGGGCTAGGTTCACTGACTTAGGATGTGACCCATCATGTATACTCTGGGTCAAGTTTTTGTCTTAGAGTCCAGGACAGTCCTCTATCTCAACTTCAGATGGACCAGCCTTCTTCAGGACCATCAGGAACTCCAGATCTATTAGTTTTTCAGACCAAGTGAAAAGAGTTCGACGTTCATCAAACTCAACTCGACGAAGGAAGTTCTGTGCTCGACGATCGTGAGACAATTCGCAGTGCTGAGCTCGACGAACTGCGTTCTTTGCTCGACGAACACCGGGATTTTACATCAGGCTTATCATGACCACTTCAAAATTTCTCTAAGCCCAGCTTCATGCTTCGGTCGACGAATTATATTCTGAGCTCGACGAACTTGGACCTCAAGTTCACAGCTTCTCAGGTCGACGAATGCTAATCTCTACTCGACGATTTGTGTACTCAGAGAATCTGTGTCGACACTTAGGGCTTGTGTCGATACCAGGCGATTTGTGTTGACACCAGGATTTCAGTCGACACCATCTTATGTCGACACCAGAGGATTTGTGTCGACACCAAGATCAATCTGTCGACACCAATTTGTGTCGACACAGCATTTCAGCAGATGCAGAATATTTCGTCCAAGTCCAGAACTTTTCTCAGCTCGACGAATTTGGTTCTCTGCTCAACGAATAATGTTTGTCTGATATTGACGATTGTCTATTTAACGAATGAAGACTATCAGCTCGACGAACTCAGCTCAGCTCGACGAACTCAGCTCAGCTCGACGAACTCAGCTTAGCTCGACGAACTCTTAACTCAACTCGACGAATTATGTTCTTCGGTCGACGATTCCAGACTAGGTCTTCTTCCATTCCCGTCTCATTCCATGGCGCTGATTCCTGGACAATTAATGGTAGTTCTTCACAGTATACTACCGTTAGGATGCACAGTTAATTCTGGATTATTACATGCCTTTTTCCCATGGAAACAGTTGGGAAAATAATTAATTGCTGCTTTCTTTCCAGGCCGTCTGTCATTACTGCTCGATATTCAAAATTCGAATGTTTTCTATGACAGACAGAGACATACAGAAATAGTCAGTAATACAGAGATTCACACATACATGATGCTAAAGATCACGGCAGTGAACCGGTCGCACAAGTAATATAAAATGGGGGTTTTCCCAAGTATCGATCTCACAAGGAACACAGTAAGGTGGAGTTAATTTCGAGGAGGACTTGAGATTGAAGTCCTCAGGTCGGAGCTAACTAAGGGGGGGGTTTGATGTTGCGGAAACAGAAAATAAAAGGCTAACAACTACTCCTATACAACGCCGCTATGCGATGCTTCGTCAGGCGGGATGGAAGACTAGTCGGGCCGCTATGCACCGAATCACTAGGCGGATGGTCGAGAAGGCTAGCGGATGAGGTGGTTAGAACGGCGGAATGAGGGTCGTGAGCACCTCTTCGCAACGCACGCCACTAGCAATTGCTAGTGCGGCAAGGGTGGATGGTGGTGGATGGAATCTGGCGCAACTCAAGTAAATAACGAAAACATACAATCACATAGACATAATTGTATAAAAACATTTTACAAACTAAGCATACTTCATCAATTATAAATAAAGTTAAACACCAATATTCAACAATAAAGCAAGAACAAGTCAAGAGATCGACCGAATCTGAAGCCTTGCTGAGGATTCACGGTTGGAATCGTCGGGTTGTCATTCCGCATCCAAGCTCGGTCCTCAACTGCGTCCGGGATAGAGAAGGGCTGTCACCACCTTCCAATGGCCCGTCTTCTTCGTCTCACGATAGCGGACGAAGTTTGCTAGCTTTCCTTTGCTTGATGGCTATGGCGTCAAACCCTACTTGAAGCTCACAGTGAAGGAGAAGGCCGAGAGGAAGCTCCGGCTTGGATTTGGCGTTGAAAGCTTGCCCGGAGCACCTCCCTAGGGTGGAAGATGAAGGGGAATGGCGGAATCCATCCTCGGAGACGAAAACGGCGGAGGAAAATGAGCGATCTCCGGATCCTCGGATTAGGGTGAGACCTGCACTATTTATACAAAAGCAGAAATGAATAATGCGCACGATCACATGCGCACGACCAGTGGTCGTGCGCACTATGTCCTGTGCTCGTGCGCACTGGCATGGAATAACAGGAAGAAGAACTGGGATAATGCGCACGAGTAGTAGCGCACAACCAGTGGTCGTGCGCACTAAGTCCAATGATCATGCGATTACCCAGACAGGACTCCAGAAATGAGGAATCAATGCACACGATCAGTGGCGCACGACCGGTGGTCGTGCGCAGTATGTCCAGTGGTCGTGCGCTTACCCCAGGCTGATTCTAGAAAACGTAGAGTAGTGCGCACGATCAGGGGCGCACGACCAGTGGTCGTGCGCATTACATCCCATGATCGTGCGTAGTATTCCTGTTTCACAATCATCCCAGAACACGCACACGACCCCTGTACCGAAAGGAAAAACCAATCACTAATCTGTGCAGACATTCCAGACAATCACAAAAGGGAGTACAAACTATAAAAATAACAAAATACACAACCATGAGATAAAATGTGCACTTCCTATGGAAATATAGGCAAGATGAAATATATATAATAATGAACTAAAAGTGAAGTGCAAATGCGTGAAAACTAGCCCTGATGAGTCCGAAAATAGGTATATAAAGTGGACTCATCACACCCCCAGACTTAACTGTTTGCGCGTCCCGAGCAAACAAAATCTAAGCAGATAGAGAAAAATACTAGTTAACAAAGAAATTGCGATACGAAGTACCATGCGAAGTCACATGCTCGCGCGCGTAAAAATATAATAGAAGAAATTTCTAAGTATACAAAATATTTTATACTTTTCACAATGCGTATCAAAATTTTATTATTACACAAAAATGGAATCACGGTGAATCATTCAGTCACGCGTAGGGAGAAAGTAGACTAATCGCTAGGCGAGCATTGCCGAAGATCGGGGCTCTGGATAACCTCCAAAGGAATCCACCAATGTCGGTGACCATATGCTTGCCCTTTCACACTCTCTCCACGGAACTAGTTAGAGTCAAGCACGAATCCGTAGGACTTGGAGTATAATATAGGCTTAGGTGAAGGCGGGGTTTATAAAGGTAAACAAGACGGACACGCACACCCAAAATAAGATCGCCCGAAAACGTACACAGCTAAACTCAATGGACAAACACGTGTGACGCATCACCAGACCTGGACTTTTGACGGTGCGCGCAAGCCCATAATGAACACAACTCAACCACATTGCACAACTCAGCAACAATAGATATACAAATACATTTTTTTTGTATTCCACATTGGGAATTTTCTTTTTATTTACTATCATATTTTTTTATTCCTTTTTTTTATGCAAATAGCCAAAATAAAATAGGAAAACACGGCAACACCACAAGCTGCACAAACACCAACAAAACTGCCCACACAAAACGGATATAAACTACAACAAAACAAACTAATCGAGCGATCACATTCAAATGTGCGAGTAGGAAAGGCTAAATGGCTATGGTAGCGAGGCGAAGGGATTTCAAAGGAAGGGACAGGCTCAACGGGGATAACAACAGTTAGATGTCGGGAATGGTACAAGGATCAAACGAGACAAAGTGACGGCCCACATCACGCACGCACTTGACTAACCATATACCCATGCTTCGAGAGTAGCTAGGGGCAAGTTCTTAGCCAACGATAAAGACTATCCATCCTCACGACTCAAGCAATACGAACCTAACGGCCGTCTACACACATCCCTAAGCTACCGTCAGATTCACATCGGATTTACCAACTTTTGAGTAGAATAAAAAGTATTTACGCAATTAGAAAAATATAAAACTAAAAGCATACAAAAAAATTAAATCTACTCAAATTTCTACACGAGACGAGAGCAGTTGACTAGAAACACAACAAGCCAACATTTTACTCCGTCTCACAATCCTAAGCCAGCACCATAATTTTCCCAAATCTAACGAAGAAATGAGTTTAACTCGCAGCACGCAAAAAGCTAAGCACGCGCTCATGTGGGTGCAGTGGTGTGTGATGCAATGAACTAAGCAAAATAAAACAATAAAGGCTTCTAGTATGCACAAGAAATGTGTGCATGCAATAGGTAACAGATCTCTCCCCCAGACTTAAACTGAACTACACAACATATGATAGAGAAATTAAAAATCATAAAGAGCTAAGGGAAGAGGTTACCCAATACTCAGCCAGTGAGCATACCAGAAGGCGCGTGTAATCCTGAAGCAGGTCCGCCATACGAAGAATCACAACCCCGCAAATGCGATGTTGTCAAGAATACCTGCAGGGGTGAGCTTCGCGAAAACAAAACAAAAATATACAAATTACAAAGAAATACTAAAACTAAATAGACATGAAAAAGAAAATGCAGAAAATGAAAGATAAGTACTGGGGTTATTGTCATCCCAGCACGACTTATTAAATTCTAAACAGTTCTAGCTAATGGGCCTATGAAATAAAAAGTGCACAGGTAACTGTTCCAATATCCGTTTCGGTAACGGGTACCGATACGGTGATAGAGCAGTTACCCCTCTACCTAAATAGTAATACCTGCCCAACACAGGTAGAGGAAATAAGAAATAAGAAGCGGAGGAGCACTGGTCCTCGCTCATCTCACCACAAAACAAATCCTTGCCTAGCAAGGTATCGTCTACCACAAGTTCGCTAGGGGCGAAGGTGACGGCAGGGGCTTCCACTGTGAAGGAGGTAGGAACCTCCTCACACAAGAGGATGCACTCGTCGACAGCCTGAGCGCAAGGCTCAACGTCAACCTAACTTAACTGTGGAGATTCAACCTGCACAGGCTCAGATAAAGAAGAGGGATCAAGAAATAAAGGAGAAGAAGAACTAAAATAATCAGAAATAGGGGGAGTGATCCCGGTCTCACTCTCAGCAGGATCCAAGCAGAGATCATCATCGGTATCATACGAGTCGTACCGAGGAGAATCCGAGAACTCGAGGTACGCGGTGGTAAGAGGAACGACCTCATCCAATAAGGAGGTGCAAACCTCCGCATCGGAAATAGGGTATTCCTCATCCCACCGGGGTGCGTAAAAATGTTCCGAAGATCCACCGTCTCCGTCGGAGATAGAGGAATCATCATCCCACTTCGGCGCAACCTCGGGCGCCGAATCATCAACAAATACAACATCATCAACTGACTCACAAGAAAGAGGAATACCACAATCCGGCAAAAATTGCGGAGGGGCAAGGCTGCTCTCAAAATCAAGCACTGAATGAGCAGGTCCCATCACAAAATCATTCGTTGACGCCACCCCGTCGACGACCGGAACAATCTGATCGTCCCATACAGGAGCGTCCATGAGTTCCTGATCCTCTTTTTGTTGGCTAACACTAGAGTGATCATCATCACTCAAGGAAAGCTCGTAAAAAGGGATCGAGGGACCCATGAAAGAGCTGTATGCGGCTAGAGATTCTTTGGTAATCTCAACGGGTAGAGAACGAGCATAGTGCGTTATGTCAGTGTATGGGCCAGACAACACCCTGGTAGGACTGTCCACAACAGTCTTCCGCGAATGGGAGGTTGTTGTGCACACGCCCTCAGAGGGAGAAGGCTTGCACAAACGAGGGCAATCCTTCAACATGTGGCCCTCACCTTGACATAACAAACACCGAATGCAATGCTCGACATTCATAACAGCAATGGCATCGATGGATCGGTGCAAAGTGTCAAGGATACGACACTCAGCATCAGAATCCATCACGAACAAAAATAATTGCTGAAAAAGTGCTACACAGCTAAAATGAAAATAGCACGGATCTGCTATCTAAATCAAAAATCAGAAAAGGGGAAAAAGAAATAAGAAAAATAAAAATTCTAATAACAAAAGCAAATAAAAAAAATGATATGCACAAATGGAAAAGGGCTTCAATCTATTATCTCCCTCTCCAAAAACTCACACGACTGTGTTCCCCGGCAACGGCGCCAAAAACTTGATGCTAAAGATCACGATAGTGAACCGGTCGCACAAGTAATAAAAAATGGGGGTTTTCCCAAGTATCGATCTCACAAGGAACACAGTAAGGTGGAGTTAATTTCAAGGAGGACTTGAGATTGAAGTCCTCAGGTCGGAGCTAACTAAGGGGGGGTTTTGATGTTGCGGAAACAGAAAATAAAAGGATAACAACTACTCCTATGCAACGCCGCTATGCGATGCTTCGCCAGGCGGGATGGAAGACTAGTCGGGCCGCTATGCACCGAATCACTAGGTTGATGGTCGAGAAGGCTAGTGGATGAGGTGGTTAGAATGGCGGAATGAGGGTCGTGAGCACCTCTTCGCAACGCATGCCACTAGCAATTGCTAGTGCGGCAAGGGTGGATGGTGGTGGATGGAATCTGGCGCAACTCAAGTAAATAACGAAAACATACAATCACATAGACATAATTGTATAAAAACATTTTACAAACTAAGCATACTTCATCAATTATAAATAAAGTTAAACACCAATATTCAACAATAAAGCAAGAACAAGTCAAGACATCGACCGAATCCGAAGCCTTGCTGAGGATTCACGGTTGGAATCGTCGGGTTGTCATTCCGCGTCCAAGCTCGGTCCTCAACTGCGTCCAGGATAGAGAAGGGCTGTCACCACCTTCCAATGACCCGTCTTCTTCGTCTCACGATAGCGGACGAAGTTTGCTAGCTTTCCTTTGCTTGATGGCTATGTCGTCAAACCCTACTTGAAGCTCACGGATGAAGGAGAAGGCCGAGTGGAAGCTCCGGCTTGGATTTGGCATTGAAAGCTTGCCCGGAGCACCTCCCTAGGGTGGAAGATGAAGGGGAATGGCGGAATCCCTCCTCGGAGATGAAAACGGCGGAGGAAAATGATCGATCTCCGGATCCTCGGATTAGGGCGAGACCTGTACTATTTATACAAAAGCAGAAATGAACAATGCACACGATCACAGGCGCACGACCAGTGGTCGTGCGCACTATGTCCTGTGCTCGTGCGCACTGGCATGGAATAACAGGAAGAAGAACTGGGATAATGCGCACGAGTAGTGGCGCATGACCAGTTGTCGTGCGCACTAAGTCCAATGATCGTGCGATTACCCAGACAGGACTCCAGAAATGAGGAATCAATGCACACGATCAGTGGCGCACGACCGGT
The DNA here is from genome assembly GCA_039583875.1 of Platanthera guangdongensis. Taxonomy (NCBI): domain Eukaryota; kingdom Viridiplantae; phylum Streptophyta; class Magnoliopsida; order Asparagales; family Orchidaceae; genus Platanthera; species Platanthera guangdongensis. The sequence continues at coordinate 92,161,125 of CM077166.1, forward strand.
GGTCGTGCACAGTATGTCCAGTGGTCGTGCGCTTACCCCAGGCTGATTCTAGAAAACGTAGAGTAGTGCGCACGATCAGGGGCGCACGACCAGTGGTCGTGCGCATTAGATCCCATGATCGTGCGCAGTATTCCTGTTTCACAACCATCCCGGAACACGCACACGACCCCTGTACCGAAAGGAAAGACCAATCACTAATCTGTGCAGACATTCCAGACAATCACAAAAGGGAGTACAAACTATAAAAATAACAAAATACACAACCATGGGCTAAAATGTGCACTTCCTATGGAAATATAGGCAAGATGAAATATATATGATAATGAACTAAAAGTGAAGTGCAAATGCGTGAAAACTAGCCCAGATGAGTCCGAAAATAGGTATATAAAGTGGACTCATCAATACAACAACAAGAAAAGGATAGACAGTGATTCAGACAACACAAGAAAAAGAATTCATTCTTGGCCCAGAGAGAAATTAATCTAGAAGAAGAAGAAGAACATTACATCAATATCAAGAGTATTCTTCATCTGCTTTCACTCAGGATAACATCAAAAACAATACCTTCATATCAGTTACAAGAAGTTCCTGAAGACTTTCTCTGGACCTGGAATTCTAAGTCTTTGAAGACCTATCACCCTGAAGCAGTGCTCCAGCATTCTTCCTGATCCAACATCTCAGGGGGAGCAAAGCTGCTAAACAACATTCCACAAGTCTTCTCATTTGACTTGAGAAAGAGAAGACCTCATCACCCTCTCACTCCACCTCTGTACAGGGTTTTAATTCCCTTCAAAATTATTCTGGTTGTAAGTCTCCCACCAAAAGACTTGAGGGTTTGGTTTTTGGGAACCTGATCAAAACCCCATTGGTGTCAGGACAACTGATCAACCCCTTCCTGCAGTGGATTCCTACCAGGGTGGTAGAAGAGTGGACTACCCAGATTTGGGGAACCACTATAAAATTCTTGTGTAGTTTGGTTGCTTTCTTTTCCTTTTATTTTCTAGCCTTGCTCTGTGAATGTGCTGTGATTAGTCCATTGCTGCTTTTTGGTTTATTGTATTTGCTTCCCTGCACACACACACCTAAAATACAACATCAGTTGTAAAAGTTTTAAAATCACCATATACTCTATTCACCCCCCCCCTCTAGAGTATATCAGATCTAGCTGCACTTTCAACAGCTTCTCTAGGTGTCGACACAAGCCTTCTTAAGTGTCGACACTTTTCTTCTGGGTGTCGACACATGAACTTAGAAACTTTTATGTTTCCCTGCAATTACTTAACCTGCACAAATAAACTCAAAGCACATCAAATACATCTTGATGTATATCATTGAGTAGGGTGAGGCTTCTTCAAATCAGGTACATATATTCCAATGTACCCAATAGCAGTCCTGTGGAGAAGGATAGTTTACTGGAGGAAGATCTAGGGAAGGAGATCCGCCAACGCCGTAGAGGAGAGGATGCCGCCGCGAAGAATCACAAGGTCTATGGCCGGAAATGGAACCGCTGGAAGTGAGGTGAGTTTCCTAACCTCTCCCTTTGTGCAAGATCTATAGTTATTTTCCTAGGCGAGACATCGGCTCAAGAGAGTCTTGTTGGAGAGGAGGAGTTTTCTAGGAAAGGCCATGCTAGGACTTGTGTCCTAGGTTTTAGATCTCTTCAACCACTCCCTTCTTCTATGTGATGATAGGGGATGGTTTCGTGAAGGGTATTGTCCTCTTTAGGTTGAATAATGGAGGAGGTTTTCTGGAATGACTTGAAAAGATCGCCTTGAGGAGGAAGATGAACCGATGTCATTCATTCTGCCTTAAGATGCGTGTAGAATCTGTATTCTGCGCGCAGCGAACTTCATGGCCATTTTTAGGTGTGATTAGATCTGGGATTTCGGCTAAACATGAAAGTTGAATCCCTTGAAAATACCTTTCCAACGAATGGTTGCACGACTCCAGGCAAAGTCTGTAGCCACAGGAAAGCCTGGACGAAAATGACATCCGATAAATCCTGCATGTAGAATTGTGTTCTATGCGCAGTGGACTTTGAAGCCAAATTAAAATAGGATACATTCAAATCTGGGTTGTGGGCTGAATATGAAAGTTGTAACCCATGAAAAGATCTTTCCATCGAGGGGTTACACGCCTTCGCCGGATTCATGTAGCCTCGGGAATCTCCGGTTGAATTAGTTGTCCAGATTCAATCTGCACTTAAAATTCTGGGTTTTTATATAATATGGATTTGGGTTCGGTGAAATCGATGTTGCAAATTAGCTTGAGGTTTTGATGAAATATTTCATAATTAACCACCGTAATACTATGAATGATGAATCTTGTTAATTAGATTTCATACAACTAATTGTGAAGCAAGCTTTATTGAATGAATTGACTTGATAGAAGTTGGTAAGTTGTTATAGATGCATATCTTGTTATATCATGTTGGAAACAGATTTCTTACATTCGAATTGTGATGCAAGATTACTTGAACAGAATGACTTGATAGAAATAGGTAAATTATTACATGCGCATCATATATGTATTATGTTGGGATCATTTGGGATGTCATATGGGATGATAAGTTATGGCCAGGTGTATGTTCGATTGATGAATGAAATTTAGTAGTCCAATACTTAGATCATTGGCTCCCTATGGGTAGTATTGGGAATGGATGTAAGTGTGGTGTTGACCGTCGCAAGCTTGTATAGCTTGAGATGAGACAAACGGACAGTTGAGCTTGGCCCTCGGTGTTCACGTCCCGGGGCTCCTTCCGTGCCAGGTGGATGGTTGGGCTTGGTCCTCGTGCCTTTCTTCCGAGGCTCCTTCCATACCACGATGATGTGGAATTTGCATGTGGTGTGAGTCGACACGCGGTGTCGTAATCCTGGTTTAAGGATAGTGTGGCAGGTCTACGGGCTCGCCAGTCGTCACACCGACGGGAGTCGACAGTTAGACTTTGGGCGGTTGGGCTTGGTCCTCGGTGTTCACGTCCCGAGGCTCCTTCCGTGCCAGGTGAACGGTTGGGCTTGGTCCTCGTGCTCACTTCGAGGCTCCTTCCGGGTCACACAAGTTCAGTTCGGGGCTTGGTCCTCGGTGCACATCTACCCGAGGCTCCCACTGGGCCATAGTACGCATGGGTTCCGCTGTTGTGTTCTTAGCGTTGAGGCGTACGGAGGCCTAGGTGATGTAGTGTGGATACCTGCCTAGTAGTAGAGATGCCCGCTCTACTGTAACCGCCTGGCCACGACGGCTGATGCCTGAGAGGTTAGCTACTTACTCGAAAAGTGGGAACTAATGGTCTATGTCGACATAACGGTTGCATGGGTGTGCATGGGTGAGTCATTGCATAACATACATACCATTTCATATCATTGCACAACAAGATTCTCACCGTATAAGTTTGTATGGGCACTCTTATACAATGAGTTACATTATGCAAATCGACACTTAACTTATAAGCTTGTATGGGCATCCTTATAAGTTAAGTTACTTACCTGTTGTAGTTTTCTTACACATGATGTTATACTAGCTCTTGTAGAATTGTTAGTTTATACATTGATAGCTCTTGTAGAACTGATAGTTTATACATTGATACTCATGTACCTTGCCACCTTCTTGTACCTTTTATACTTGTTATATATTGTACTATTGTTCCTTTTTCCCCACCCGGTGCTGAGGAGTCGCCGGGGGAGCGGATGTGAAACCACTTTGTCGTTTCGACTAACGGTTGGTACGTCTTCCTTTTTAGGAGGCCACCCCGCAGGTAGAGCAGCAGCAGGCATTGCAGCAGGACAGCTAGGCCAGACCAACAGGGCCTGAGGGGACGGTACGATCGCTACCGTCGGTTACTGATGTTAGTACTTTGATACTCTGATGTAGCCTGTTTGGGCAATGTGTAGCTGTACTCTGATATATTGTAGAAGCATGTTTTAGCTTCTCCTTTATTGATGTATTTGGACTATATGCTTAGTGTGGATTTGGCTTCTCTGCTTATTATATTTTGGTTGGGTTGGCATGTTATATTGATATTGTTATAGCTGGCGGAATAGGCGTCTTGTGGTACAGGTTAGCTCGTGTGCTAATGCTACCGCAAGGCGGATGTTCCGGGCATAAGATCCCCCCCTTCGTGCCGTGTTTTGGGATCCGGGAGGGTGGGGTCTTACAAATGGTATCAGTTTTCCACGATCCTCAACTAAGAAGTCATTCAACAATGGTGCCACCCCCGTTCGATTAGTCAGCTTGGGGATAAACTGACTTAGCGGAAGCAGTGGTATGCCCATATGTAATTCACATTAAGTTTGTCCAACTTTGACCTTAAGTTTAGCCAACCTGACCACAAAGTTTCCGTGTACGTGTAGGTTCTAGTGCATGTTGGGCCGATGGGGGTACTCCTACCCATCCCATACCCACTCAGTTCCAACAGTCTGAGTTGGGGCAGACGCTCACCGTCATTCTTGAGCTTTTAAGGCGCAACAGCCTCCGGTGCAACAACAGGCCCCGGACTCAAACTGGCTGAGCACCTTCCGGGCTCTCTCCCCTCCCGTCTATCTTGGGACGGAGTCAGCCGTATGTACAGAGGAATGGCTCGACACAGTAGAAGAGCTATTGGCTGGTATCCGTTGCCCAGCCAACATGGTCGTGTCATTGGCGGTGTCCGCCTTGGAGTTACATGCTAAGAGGTGGTGGAAGTCCCTTATGGGCTCTACCTTCCATGGCCGAGTCTATACAGAGATAAGTTGAAGGGAATTTTCGGGTGTTTTTTTGGAGCACTTCATTCCTACTTCAGCCCGAGATGAGCTTGAGCAGAGGTTTCTACTACTGAAGAAGGGATCAAAATCAGTTACGGAATACCAGCGGGAATTCCAGCATCTAGCAAGGTTTGCGAACTCTTACGAGTTGGACGATAGAGGTTATGCCAAACGTTTCTACAAAGGGCTGCAAGATCCCCTAAGGCAATCCCTTTTGTTTATAGCGGATGGGAGTTTGGCGGAGATTATTGACATGGCAAAGAGGTTGGAGGCGGATCACTTGAGTAGTGGCAAGAGGCCTGCAGAAGGCATTATGGAGGCCGGTCCGAGCAATAGGAGGAGACAGGATCGTGGAGGAGGAGGGGGATATTAGAGGGGTGGAGGGCGTTTCCACCGAAACTATAGAGTGGAGCACCCAGTCTAGCAGCCGGCCGCGCTGTCTCCACCACCACAGCCTCCGCAATTTCGGCAACCTGAGGGGCGTCGTGGGGTTGGTGTGTTTCGAGTGCAATCAATCGGGCCACATTAGACGCTACCGCCCACAGCTGTATGGGAACGTCCCTCCTGCTCTGCCTCTTGCTCTCCCTCCTGCTCTCCCTCCAGTAGCCCCACGAGGACGGGGATATATATGTGGTCGAAGATGAGGACCTCCAAGAGGAAACCCTGGCCCGGGATCAGGTGTATGCGCTGGACATGGCGCAAGAGCGGAATCCCCGGGATGTTATAGCTGGTATGTGCAATTAACCTTCTCAATTTTCGTCGTTTAATTTAAACTGTTTAGGACATACTAGATACCTAGTGGTTGAGTTTGGTTATTTGTACTTAGGCACCGTGGTAATCGGTGGGAAGACGGCCTATGCGTTGTTCGATACCGGTGCCTCACACTCTTTCGTGTCCGAAGATTTCATTAAAGGTATGGAGGGCATACAATATTTTTCTGGGATAACCCGACAAGTGCGCCTCACGGACGGCTCGGAGATGATCGCTACCCCCAAGTGCGAGTTTGAGATATTTATTGAAGGAAGGGCTTTCGATATGCCGGCCGCGGTCCTGAAGATGTCGGAGTTCGACATCATTTTGGGCATGGCGTGGTTGAATTGGCACTTCGTGAGGATCGACTGTGCGGAGAAGAAGATCTATTTGAGACATGGGGACACCGACATTGTCTTCCAAGGTATTAATTTCGCACCCCGTATGCTCTTATCTTCAGTTCAGGCTGTAAAGGCCCATATGGAAGGGGATGAGGTCTTCATGATCTAGTTTGAGTTAAAGGAGGTAGCATTGGAGGTAAACGATGTTTGGGTAGTGCGGGACTTCCCCGAGGTGTTTCTAGAGAATCTACCAGGGTTACCCCCTCATAGAGAAGTCGATTTCCGGATTAATCTAGTACCGGGTGCCAAGCCTATATCCAAGGCCCCTTACCGAATCGCCCCGAAGGAACTCGCGGAGTTTATAGTTCAATTGCAAGAATTGGTGGAGTCAGGGTTCGTTCGCCCTAGTTCGTCACCCTGGGGAGCCCCTGTATTGTTTGTGAAGAAGAAGGATGGAACCCTGCGCTTGTGTATAGACTATCGGGAACTCAACCGGCTGACGGTGCGGAACACTTATCCGCTACCTCGGATCGACGAGTTGTTCGATCAAATAGTGGGAGCGCATTATTTTTCAAAGCTTGACTTGCGCTCGGGTTACTATCAATTGAGGATACAGGAGGAGGACACCCAGAAAACGGCCTTCAGTTCAAGATATGTGTTGTATGAGTTCACGGTAATGTCGTTTGGGCTCACAAATGCCCCTTCGACTTTCATGAGCCTGATGAATAAGGTATTCGAACCCTATTTGGACGTCTTCGTCATCGTCTTCATCGGCGATATACTGGTCTACTCAAAGACGGAGGAGGAGCATACCGAGCACCTGGCCTTGGTTCTGAAGAAATTAAAAGAGCACGCTCTGTTCGCCAAGTTCAGCAAATGCGAATTTTGTCTCAAAGAGGTTGCCTTCTTCGGCCATGTAATCAATGGAGCTGGACTGGCGGTGGATCCGGCCAAGGTGCGTGCCGTGAAGGAATGGTCGCCCTTGAAATCGGCGTCCGATGTACGGAGTTTTCTTGGACTTGTCGGGTACTACCGCAAGTTCGTAAAAGGGTTCTCCAAGATTTCTCTTCCTCTTACCTCCTTGACGAAGAAGGGTATGCCATTTGAGTGGACACCCCCAATGTGAAGCGGCATTTCAAGAGTTGAAGGATAGACTTACCTCCACCCCCATCCTTGCACTTCCATCTGGGAAGGAAGGATTTCAAGTTTACACATACGCGTCATATCAAGGGATGGGAGCGGTATTGATGCAACACGGGCATGTGATTGCTTATGCTTCAAGGCAACTGAAGAAGCATGAAATCAATTACCCGGTTCACGACTTGGAGTTGGGAGCAGTGGTGTTTGCCTTGAAGGTTTGGAGGCACTATCTATATGGCGTCCATTGTGAGATCTTTTCGGATCATAAAAACTTGAAGTATGTTCATACACAGAAGGAGTTGAACTTGAGGGAACAATGGTGGTTAGAATTTCTATGCGACTATGAGTTTACCATGAACTACCACCCCGGAAAGGCGAACTCGGTGGCTGATGCGTTGAGTAGAAAAGTGCCAGGCTCTATCCCAGAGTCTCGGTTGATGAGCATGGAGTTGGCTCGGATGATTGAAGAGATGGATATTACCTTGATATTCAAGGCTCCTTCGACAGAGTATACAGAATTTTTGGCAAGCATGAGCATAATTTGTGATATTCGGGACCGGATTCGTGTGGAGCAAGGAATGGATGCGGCTTTGGTCCCGACAATTAAATCAATAGAAGAAGGAACTACCGACGAGTATACACTCAAATACGGCCTCATTTACTTTCGCAGTCGGCTCTACATTCCCAAGGGCGGTAAAATCCGGGAGGATATCTTGAGAGAGGCACATAGCTCTCAATATTCAGTGCACCCGGGTATTGCTAAGATGTACGCCGGTTTGCGGAAGACCATGTGTTGGCCGGGAATGAAGAAGGATGTCTGGAATTATGTTACTCATTGTGAAGCCTGTCAAAGAGTGAAGGCTGAATGCAGGAGTCCCGGTGGTTTGTTGCAGTCGTTGCCCATCCCCAAATGGAAGTTCGAGGATATCTTCATGGACTTTGTCCATGGGATACCTCGCTCACGCTCCAGGAATGATTCGGTGTGGGTTATTGTTGATCAGTTGACAAAAGTAGCCCGATTCATTCCCATGAAGAAAGAGGCTCACGTGGACATCTTGGTACGCCTCTTTGTGGAGCAGTTTGTACGATATCACAGCGTGCCTAAGACAATCATTTCTGACCGTGATGGTCACTTTACTTCCAAGGAGTTGAAGGTGGTATAGGCGTATTTGGGCTCACGCCTTACCTTCAGCACTGCATTTCATCCTCAGACGGACGGGCGGTCTGAAAGGACCATTAGGACATTGGAAGATCTACTGAGATTATGTGTGTTGGATAGGGGTGAGCCGTGGGAAGGACTCATACCACTGGTGGAATTCTCCTACAACAACAGTCATCAGGCAAGAATCAGTATAACACCTCATGAAGCGCTTTATGGTAGAAGGTGTAGAACCCCCTTATCTTGGGTGCAAGATGAAGACCCGAAGACCTTGGGTATTGAGTATATTGATGATACCGATGCAGTGGTTAGGCTGATACGAGATCGTATGTTGGAGGATCAAAGTCGACAGACGAAGTATTATAATGCAAAGCACCGAATGGTGGAGTTTCAAGTGGGAGATAAGGTGTTTCTGAAGATCCGGCCGATGCATGGAGTGTCACGGGTTCGTGGTGTGAAAAAGCTCAGCCCAAGGTATGTTGGACCTTATACTATTTTGGAAAGGATTGGCCCGATGGCCTAGCGGTTGGAGTTACCACCAGAACTAGAGAATCTCCACGACGTGTTCCATGTCTCGTCGCTTCGAAAGGCGTTGTTGCGGCCCGATCAATATATTCCCACTACTGATGGTGCAGTGGCTTCAGATAGGTCTGTGCGACTAGAGCCGGTGCGAATTGTGGACAACGAGACAAGAACATTATGCCATAAAAGTGTTCCCTTGTTGAAGGTACAATGGTCCAATCATGGGAAGGAGGAGTTTACCTGGGAGCCGGTGGACTTGATGCAAAAACGCTACCCGGGATTATTTCCTCCAGGTAATTTTATTTAAAGGCATATTTATTTTTTGTATGCTTGTCTTCCCCATAGCCCTAGCCTGATTTCGGGGACGAAATCTTTATTTTGTTTATAGGATTTGTAACGTCCCGATTCGCGCTAGGCCCCCATGCGAGTTTTGAGTCAGGAGGACAGGCTTGAGTTCAGGAAAGTGGAGGAAAAAGGGCGGCACTTGTGAACTGGAGAAGTTAGTCCATAGCAGGTTTCACACCTTGGGCCACGGGCGTGACCTAGGGTCGTGACTGCAGGTACTCGAGTAGCTGCCGAGGCTACTCGAGTAGTGTTCAAAACACTCGAGTAAAATGGGTTACACGCCCTGGGTCACGGGCGTGACCCAGGGGCGTGACTGCAGGTACTCGAGTAGCTGCCGAGGCTACTCGAGTAGTTTTCAAAATACTCGAGTAAAATGGGTTACACGCACTGGGTCATGGGCGTGACCCAGGGGCGTGACTAAAGGTACTCGAGTAGCTGTTGAGGCTACTCGAGTAGTTTTCAAAATACTCGAGTAAAATGGGTTACACGCCCTGGGTCACGTGCGTGACCCAGGGGCGTGACTTAAGGTACTCGAGTAGGTGCCCAAGGTACTCGAGTAGGTGGTTGGTTCTCGAGTGAGAGGGTTACACGCCCTATGTCACGGGCGTGACCATGGGCGTGATCATGGGCGTGACCTCCGTTCGACGATTTTAAGTGAGTTCGGCGAATTCTAGATAGTTGAGTTCGATGATTTAGGTGTCACGCCCCATGTCACGGGCGTGACTTGACTGACACGGGCGTGTACGTCCTATCCTCCATTATAGATCGAACCGACAACGTAACCGTCTGTAACGCTTCGCCCGAGAGGGACACGGGTAAGGACACGGGCGTGTCCCTACCCGTGTCACATTATATATATATATATATATATATATATATATATATATATATATATATATATATATATATATATATATATATATATATATATATAAGTAACAGTGGAAAAACCCTATCCATTTCATTCTTCCTCCCAGCCATATTGTTCTGAGAGAAGTCCTGTGGAGAAGGAGAGTTTACTGGAGGAAGATCTAGGGAAGGAGATCTGCCATCGCCATAGAGGAGAGGATGCCGCCGCGAAGAATCACAAGGTCTATGGTCGGAAATGGAACCGCTGGAAGTGAGGTGAGTTTCCTACCCTCTCCCTTTGTGCTACATCTATAGTTATTTTGCTAGGCGAGACATCGACTCAAGAGATTCTTGATGGAGAGGAGGTGTTTTCTAGGAAAGGCCATGCTAGGACTTGTGTCCTAGGTTTTAGATCTCTTCAACCACTCCCTTCTTCTATGTGATGATAGGGGATGGTTTCGTGAAGGGTATTGGACTCTTGAGGTTGAATAAGGGAGGAGGTTTTCTGGAATGACTTGGGAAGATAGCCTTGAGGAGGAAGATGAACCGATGTCGTTCATTCCGCCTTAAGATGCGTGCAGAATCTGTATTCTGCGTGCATCGAATTTCGTGGCCATTTTTAGGTATGATATGGCCAGATCTGAGATTTTGGCTAAACATGAAAGTTGAAGACCTTGAAAATACCTTTCCAATGAATGGTTGAACAACTTCAGGCGAAGTCTGTAGCCACGGGAAAGCCTAGACGAAAATGACATCCGATAAATCCTCCATGCAGAATTGTGTTCTGTGCGCAGCGGACTTTGAAGCCAAATTCAAATTGGATACATTCACATCTAGGTTGTGGGCTGAATATGAAAGTTGTAACCCATGAAAAGACCTTTCCATTGAGTGGTTACACGTCTTCGCCGGATTCCTGTAGCCTCGAGCATCTCCGGTTGAAGTTGCTGTCCAGATTCAATCTGCACTTAAAATTCTGGGTTTTTATATAATATGGATTTGGGTTCGGTGAAATCGGTGTTGCAAATTAGCTTGAGATTTTGATGAAATATTTCATAATTAACCACTGTAATGCTATGAATGATGAATCTTGTTAATTAGATTTCATACAACTAATTGTGAAGCAAGCTTTATTGAATGAATTGACTTGATAGAAGTTGGTAAGTTGTTATAGATGCATATCTTGTTATATCATGTTGGAAACAGATTTCTTACAATCGAATTGTGATGCAAGATTACTTGAACGGAATGACTTGATAGAAATTGGTAGATTATTACATGCGCATCATATTTGTATTATGTTGGGATCATTTGGGATGTCATATGGGATGATAAGTTATGGCCAGGTGTATGTTCGATTGATGAATGAAATTTAGTAGTCCAATACTTAGAGCGTTGGCTCCCTATGGGTAGTATTGGGAAGGGATGTAAGTGCGGTGTTGACCGTCACAAGCTTGGATAGCTTGATATGAGACAAACGGACGGTTGGGCTTGGCCCTCGGTGTTCACGTCCCGGGGATCCTTCTGTGCCAGGTGGATGGTTGGGCTTGTTCCTCGTGCCTTTCTTCCGAGGCTCCTTCCATGCCACGATGATGTGGAATTTGCATGTGGTGTGAGTCGACACGCGGTGTCGTAATCCTGGGTTAAGGATAGTGTGGCAGGTCTACAGGCTCACCAGTCATCACACCGACGGGAGTCGACAGTTAGACTTTGGGCGGTTGGGCTTGGTCCTCGGTGTTCACGTCCCGGGTCTCCTTCCGTGCCAGGTGAACGGTTGGGCTTGGTCCTCGTGCTCACTCCGAGGCTCCTTCCGGGTCACACAAGGTCATTTCGGGGCATGGTCCTCGGTGCACATCTACCCGAGGATCCCGCTGGGCCATAGTACGCATGGGCTCCGCTATTGTGTTCTTAGCGTTGAGGCGTACGGAGGCCTAGGTGAAGTAGTGGGGATACCCGCCTAGTAGTAGAGACGCCAGCTCTACTGTCACCGCCTGGCCACGACGGCTGATGCCTGAGAGGTTAGCTACCTGCTCGAAAAGTGGGAACTAATGGTCTATGTCGACATAGCGGTTGCATGGGTGTGCATGAGTGAGTCATTGTATAGCATACATACCATTTCATATCATTGCACAACAAGATCCTCATCGTATAAGTTTGTATGGGCACTCTTATACGATGAGTTACTTAATGCAAACCGACACTTAACTTATAAGCTTGTATGGGCATAATTATAAGTTAAGTTACTTACCTGTTGTAGTTTTCTTACACTTGATGTTATACTAGCTCTTGAAGAATTGTTAGTTTATACATTGATAGCTCTTGTAGAACTACTAGTTTATACATTGATACTCATGTACCTTGCCACCTGCTTGTACCTTTTATACTTGTTATATATTGTACTATTGTTCCTTTTTCAACGCCCGGTGCCGAGTAGTCGTCGGGGGAGAGGATATGAAACCACTTAGTCGTTTCGACTAACAGTTGCTACATCTTCCTTTTTAGGAGGCCACCCCGCAGGTAGAGCAGCAGCAGGCGTTGTAGCAGGACAGCCAGGCCAGGACGACAGGGCCTGAGGGGACGGTACCGTCGCTACCGTCGGTTACTGATGTTAGTACTTTGATACTCTGATGTAGCCCGTTTGGGCAATGTGTAGATGTACTCTGATATATTGTAAAAGCATGTTTTAGCTTCTCCTTTATTGATGTATTTGGACTATATGCTTAGTGTGGATTTGGCTTCTCTGCTTATTATATTTTGGTTGGGTTGGCATGTTATATTGATATTATTGTAACCGGCGGAATAGGCGTCTTGTGATACAAGTTAGCCCATGTGCTAATGCTACCGCAAGGTGGCAGTTTTGGGCATAAGATCCCCCCCTCCGTGCCGTGTTTTGGGATCTGGGAGGGGGGGGGGTCTTACAGCAGCTTCCATGAACAGCCCGACCCTTTCCTTCCAAAGCCCAAACCCTCATTTCTGCAGATTGGCAACTTCATGCCTCCCAATTTCTTGTAGTTTACACCAGACTCAATTCTTTATCTTATAGCTAACCTTGGAGGTATACTCAAATTGTTAAATCCTTTTCGAGTAACCTCTCTCTGATAACACTTGAAAGTTATTTAACTTTAGGTTAGCTAATCACCTAGAGGGGGTGAATAGGTATTTGAGCTTTTAATAAATCTTTTTCTATTTTCAAGTTGTTCTATATAGAGATTGTCCTTAAATCCTGCAATCACAAAGAAAAATAAGCACACACAGCAAACACCGGAATTTATAGTGGTTCCCCAATTGGGTACATCCACTCCCCCCCCCCACCTATCCAACTTATTTGTTGGACTCGGTGCAAACTCCTCCACTTATGCTCCTCAGAGCTTACACCTCAGGCCCTCAGCCTTACACACAGATTCTTCTCAGCGTCCAACTCAGAACCACAAGGGTTACTATCTCAGAGCTCTGCAGAACTCCTACAGCTCAGTGATCCACTGATCACCTACTTCAGCCTTATTTCTAAGGCTTACACTCAGGCTCTTCAGCCCAACAGCTTCAGGCACACGACCCTACTCTCAGAGTGTTGCAGCACTCCTACAACTCAGTACACTTCCGAGTACCTACAGCTCAGCCTCCTCCAAGTCCTACAATCTCACTAACAAACTTGTCACCTACAGCTCAGTGACTCTTTAGTCACCTACCTCACGCACAAGGCCCTACACTCAGGCTGGGAGGACATCCCTACCTCAGATTCATACTTGGATCCTACCGTAGAGAGCAACAATAACCTACCTCAGGCACTTAAGCCCTACAACTCAGATCCTCACTTGGATACTACCTCAGTGATAAATTTTTTATCTACCTCAGACACAAAGTGCCATACACTCAAATTCAGATCTACTGAATCCTATAGGAAATTTATATAGTAAGTTGAAGAAAATAAAATAATTGACTCAGAGAAATATCACTGAGTCAACTTTGCTAGACTGATCAGATTTCAGTCCAGCTCACTTGCTGTGGAAGGAAACAGCCTTCTTCTACAGCTATCCTTTTTACTGCTGCACAGATGAGCAACTTCCAACTTACTGAAGAGATGAAACAGCTACAGTGTTCTAAAGAGAGCAAATTTGCTGAACTTTAAAGTGCTTTAGCTATCTCTCTTTGTCTTAAGGATATCTTGGCTGGACTTTAGCTTTCAAGTTTGAACGGAAGAAAATGTCCAGCCGCCTCTTTTCAATTTTTCTTTTTCTGTGTTCGTTAACCCTAATCCATTTACAGTTTCCTTTCTTTATGTATTGATTTGAATCAACGACACAATATAATGTGGGCCCACCAAGGATTGGTGAGCGCCATCTCCATCAGAAAGGGACAAAACATCTTTCGGTGCTGCAGCAGCTTTCCCGTAACGGCTTCCTGCAATTTTAACTTTGATGACGTCAGCAGTGGTCATCAACATTTGGACTTAGAAAATTTTCATAATTTCATCAAGAGTTGAGTAATGTTAAGACACTCAATGCCATCAGCCTTGGACCTCAGCGCCTCTAGACATAGAAATTTCCCTGGCTTTGTCTCAACGGTTTTGTCTTAGTGGTCTCAACATTTTTTCATTATTACCTAAGACAAGCCTTTTTCTCAGCGGTCTTAGCGGTTTTTGCTTTTCACTGTCTCAGTGCTTCCTTCTTCATTAGAAGCATTGAGTGAACCTGCTTCACTCAACGCTTCTAGACTTAGAAAAAATCCAGCCAGTATTGTCTCAATTGTTTACCACTTAACACTCTCAGTGCTTCCTGCTTTATTAGAAGCATTGAGTGAATCTGCTTCACTCAACGCTTCAAGACTTAGAAATTTCCATCCAATTTTGTCTTTGCTGTCTCAGTCATCTCAACATTATCTTCTCAGCTGACTCAGCTGTCTCAGCGGTCTCAACACCTTCTTCTCAACGGTCTCAATGCTTTTGCCTTAGACAGATTTTCTGGCTTTAGCTGGGTTCGACGATCTGTTGGCTAAGCTCGACGAACTTTGATCTTCTCAGCGGTCTCAATGCTTTTTTTCCTTAGTTGATTTTTTTGGCTTTAGCTTAACAAGTGTTGATCTAAGTTCGACAATTTGTAAGCTGAGCTCGACGAACTTCATGCTGAGCTTGATGAAAGTTGAAACCTGAACTCTTGTGCTTATCCCACTGAATGTTGAGTTGAGCTTGACGATCAGCGAGCTGAGTTCGACGAACTCTGAGCTGAGTTCGACGAAATTTGAGTTTACTGTCCAACTCATTTTCTTTACTTGTCCAATCATGGACTACCTGCATGCAAGAACTAGTGCACACATCAAATACATTATGTGTGTATGTCATTGACCCGTTTGACTTCTTACAAATCTGAGATATTGGGATCATAGACCCAACAGTACTCGATGAATGGACTTGTATGACGCATTGATGGTATGACCCCTTGTCTTTCTGATGTATTATTTATTAAATATTACCAAGTATGGTCCAATAGAAGAGCGACACGTGACATGGTAGTCATTCCAAGGCATGACAGTCATTAACCTTTTGTCAAATCAGCCCATTTTCTCTCTCTTTTCAAGACTTCATACTGAACGATACTTCCTCATCCGATAAAGGAGTTTTCTTCTTCTTCTTCGTGCTGACCGCTCTTCCCTGAAAGAACGAAGGAACGGAGCTAGGTCGTCGGAATCCAAAAGTTGTCATACCGCCGAGTAGAAGAACCCGATCCATGGCGTAAAATTAAGTGAACTCCCTACCCTCTCCCTTGGAGCTAGATCTTTAAATCTGAAATTAGAAGAGACATCGACTCAAAAGAATTTGACTTTGGGAGTTTAACGGAGTTTCCTAGGAGAATACCACGCTAGAACTTTCGTTCTACGAAAATATCTTCAATCACTTCCTCACTTCAATACGAAGGCGACAAACGTGATTTCGTGAAGAACGGTGGTCTATTAAGGGAAAAAAGGAGGAAAGAAGCTAAATGCATCTTGTACATTGGCCGGAGGAAGAAGATGAATAGTTAATATTCATCTATCTTTATGATCCGTGCGGGAATTTTCTTATACTACTTAGACAGAAATCTATTGTGTACGTGTAATGTACTTCAAGCCAATGTTTAGACATGATCCTGTCAGATTGAGATCTCAGGTTCAACATGAAAGTTGCAGCTCCTAGAATGACCTTTCCAACGAGTGGTTGCATATTTTCTGGGGAGCTCTGTAGCTTCCTAAAAATGGATTCGAAATTTCTGCCCTAAAAAAAATTAAGCTGTAAGTGCAGGACAGATTCTGTCCAGATCTGCGTAGCTGGGTTCAAACCCGATTTTAGGTATGATAGACTTAGCTCTGGACCTAGGACTTTACAGGAAAGTTGTAGGCCTTGGAAATATCTTTTCGTAATTGGGTTAAACTTAACTTTTGTTGGTCTGTAGCTCTGGGAAATCCAGTTTCCGTAAGCTGTGTCGTAAATGTATAGATTTTGATGACTTATGAATTTCTCTAAAATTGTTTATCGGAAGCTTTGAAAAATCTGGTAGATAATTGCTTGATGACAATTTGGACTCCCTTCTTTAGTTTCATAATTTTGATATATATTTGATGTGAACTGTCAATATTGTAAAAACGAGCTAAATAAAAGCAAATTTTATTGCTCCAAAATGATAATTATTACATAGGTATGCCCCCTTATTTATAGAAAATGGGAGAGATGAGAGAATACTACAAATGATGTGGAACTATATACAATCCGCGCAGCCTATGCGGTTTGACAATGTCAAAGCGCACACTATACAATGAACAATCACCCAACAATAACTGAGGAAAGCCGCCAGACCACTAGGGAAGACTGTCGGTGCAGGCCACCAGCCCGCAACTGCGGGTAGCCACCAGACCGCAACTGTGGGTTGCCACCATACCGCAGTTGTGGCTAACCATCCGACCGCTGAGCCAAATCGCTGAGAGTAGCAGACCACTGCGGCTAGATATAAAATCATCCGGTCTCCTCAAGCTCCAGCATACCGCTGCTGCAATTAACTATCAGACTGCTATTGTGGGTAGCTCTCAGACCGCATCTGCTAAGACAAGCCACTAGACAACCAGACAACCTGGACAAACCGCCATACCGCCCGATCAGTTAACCACCCTACTAGACTATGAAATCGCCTAACGCTAACACTCCCCCTCAAGCTGGAGCGTATATGTCAACCATGTACAGATTGCTACAAATATCTGAAGCGAAAACTAGTTTCATGAAGAAGTTGCCAGTTATTTATCAGAAGTGACAAAGGAAGTACATATCTGATTCTTCAACACCTCTTCCAAAATGAAATGACAATCAACTTCAATGTGCTTTGTCCTCTCATGAAAGTCTGTATTTTTTTATATGTAAATGACGGCTTTATTATCACATAACATAGGAAGATGATGATCATAGACTTCTCCCAAGTCAATCATAAGCGCTCGTAACCACTCCAACTCACAAGTTATTGAAGACATGATCTTATACTCAGCTTCAACAATTGACCTTGAAACCATCGACTGCTTCTTGCTTTTTCAGCTAATAAGGTTTTCTCCTACAAAGGTGCAAAAACTTGATGTAGACTTTCTATCTTCTTTGTTATCAGCATAGCTCGCATCAGAATACACTTCAATCTTCAAATGATTATGCTTCTGAAATAACAAGTCCTTTTTGGGAGTCTCTTTCACATACTCCAGAATTTTCATGGCCGAATGTAGATGGAGCTCTCTAAGATTCTGTATAAACTGACTAACCTTCCCAACTGCATAACAAATATATAGTCTAGTAACAGTCAGATATATGAGTTTGCCTACAAGTCGCCTGTACATAGTAAAATCTAGGAGAATAGGCTAATCTTCAGTCCCCCCCTTATAATCCCTAACAGCTATCGGGCAACGAGCAGGTTTTGTGCCAAGAAGACCAGTTTCCTTTAATAGATCTAGCACATACTTTCTCTGTGAAAGTGCCATAAAGTTCCGCTTTCGTGAAATCTCAATTCCCAGAAATTACTTCGGAGTTCTCATATCCTTAGCAACAAAATGTTGTTGAAGATGTCATTTTGCCATATCAATACCTTCTTTATCATCACTAGTAAGAAGGATATCATCAACATATATAAAAAGAACCACAAGGCCTTTAGTAGTCTTGCGTATAAATAGAGAATGATCAGCAGAACTTCGATTGAACCCAATAAGAGAAATAACTCCACTAAACTTTTCAAACCAAGCTCGTGGACTCTGCTTTATAGCATAAATCACATTCCAAAGCTTGCACATCTGCGACTCCCCCTAGAAACATACTCAGGAGGTTGCTCCATGTAAACCACCTCTTGCAAATCACCATAGAGGAAGTCATTTTTTTACATCTAACTAAGACATCTCCCAGCCTCTATTAACGGCTACAGAGAAGAGAACGCATATAGTGCTGATGCGAGCAACGTGAGAAAAAGTATCAAAGAAGTTTACCCCATATGTATGAGTAAACCATTTGGCCACAATCCTCGCCTTATAGCGATCAACAGAACCATTTGGAAGATACTTAACAACAAAGACACGCCGAGAGCCAACCACATCAATGCCCAGAGGTAGGGGAACAAGAGTCCAAGTACCTCTCTTAGTTAATGTGGTCATTTTTTCATCTAATGTGGATTTCCACTAAGGAATGTCAAGAGCCTCTTGATACGTAGTCGGTATAATAGTAGAAGTGATAGTAAGAGCAAAATGTATGCCAACCAGGGAAAGCTGAGCATAGGATACAACAACATCAATAAGGTGCTTAGTGCATTGTCGAACGCCCTTCCGCAGGATAATGGGACGATCAAGATCACTCCTATCCAAAGGAGGCAAGTCACTCTCAGAAGAAAGAAGAGGCCCGGGAACAGGTACAGAAGGATCCAAGGGCAAAGAATCAGGCTCGAGAGAAAGAGATAGTGCAATAGGAACAAATGAGGAAAGAACTGGTTCCGGCAAAGGTGCTGAGATAATAGACATTGAAGAATGAAAGTGCAACTAGATCTGATATACTCTAGAGGGGAGTGAATAGAGTATATGGTGCTTTAAAAACTTAAAAAAAATTTTACAACAATTGTTGTAATATGTGTGAGCAGGGAAGCAAAAATAAATCTAATCACAGCACTAAGCTAAGCAAAAACTAAGCACAGAAAAAATCAAGGCCAGAAACAAAAATGAAAGCAAGCAGAACCAGAAGACACAAGAAAATATAGTGGTTCCCCAAACTTGGGTACATCCACTCTTCTACCACCCTAAGTAGGAATCCACTGCAGGATGAGTTGATCAGGTGTCCTGGGCACCAATGAGCTTTTGATAAGGTGCTCAAAAACCAAAGTAGATTTTTTGATCAGGTGTCTTGCCACCAATGAGCTTTTGACAAGGTGATCAAAAACCAAGCTCAAACTTTTGAAGGGAGTTTGAAAAACCCTTTACAGAGTGGGGGTGAGAGAGTGATGGAAGTCTTCTCTTTCTCAAACAACTGAGAAGACTATGTGGATTGATGTCAAAGCTCCCCCTGAATCCTTGAAATCTTCAGGAAGAAAAGCTTTGCTGAGGGTGATAGGCCTTCAAAGATTGAACTCCAGCAATGGATGATTTCAGCAATAGATAAAATGTTGAGAGTCTGGAGTCTTGAAATATATTGGCCTTGAACACTTTGAAAACTAAAGAGATCTGAAGATTTCAAAACTTGGTATCCTTGGATGAGTGTTCTTCTGAATTCTTTGAGACAGAAGATTTTTGAGAGTGTCTTTTTAATCTGTATTGTGTGTGTGTGTTCTTCTATTAGAGAGATTCAGAAATCCTGTCTTTTATTCTCTGGTACAGAATAGAATATCATTCTCTGTCAAGTATAGCCGTTGGCCTGCATTAATTGCATCCTTAATTGCATAATCTCTTCTGGAGGAAAGTCCACAGAAACATTCCTTGAAAAATCCCTTGAAACTTGGTCCAGAATTGAATGAAAACGGCTAGCAAATCTCTGAATTAATTACAGAATAACTCCTAACTGATTTGAATTTGAATTCTGGAAGTTATCTGAAATCATCGAACTGAGCTCTGCTATCGTCGAGCTGAGCTCAGTGATCAGGAAATCTTAAGCAGCAAAATATCGTCGATCTGAGCTCAAAGATCGTCGAACTGAGCTCAGAGATAAAGATCCAAAGCATAGTCAAAATCATCGACCTGAGCCCACCGATCGTCGAATGGAGTTCGACGATATTATGAAGTTGAGCTCAGCGATCGTCGAATGGAGTTCGACGATCTGTCGAAGTTGAGCTAGACGATCGTCGACCGGAGTTCGATGAATCGTCGTGCTGAGCTCGACGATATGACTTAGTCTCCAGACTGAGAATCCTAGTCTTCAGGGCAGCTTCCAAACCTAGACTTCTAACCCTTAGACTCAATTCTAATTGACCTATTAAGCTATACAGAAGCGCAAGCAAAGGTTCCTAGAGATATAGTGATCCTGACCCAAATTAGTAATAGGGTGTTCCAACAATCTCCCCCTATTTTGGTTAGGATTACTATTTACAGACTTTGGAAAAATTGAATAACAACAAAAAATCAGAAGAACATAAAAACAATAACTAGACATGCAGAAACATCACAGAGATATATATATGGCATCCAGATAATCAGAAATTCTAGAAACTGTCACCTTACAATGTCATTTCTTCTCTTTGCCTTTTATCATTTCGATTTCTCTTTTTGGATTTAGGGCTTCCTTGTTGGACCTGGTGTCATCTGCTGCACCCAAATAAGTTTGCTTTGAAGGCCTGGGAACCACAGCTGCAGGATGTAATTCCATGTATCTGTCAGCATCAAAGAATTTACTGGAAGCATATCTCTCTAATTCTTTCTGTCTTTGCTCAGACATTGTAGAAATGTTGGAGGAATCCAAGCCTTGATCTCTGGCCTTCTTAATCTGATCCAGTGCAGCTAATTCCTTTAACCTGGCAGTCCAAGCAGCTGGGTTATTTTCAGGGTCCTCAAAAGGTATAGGTGGCTCATACCTGTTGGAAGGATTGTCTTGAGGAGGCCTGGCAGACACAGTCTCTTTTAGCTTATAAGAGAAAGGACCTGATGATGTATCAGATGAGATATGTCCTCCCCTAGAATATGGGTGCTGCCTGGAGTACCCTTTGGAATATACCTGAATATCTCTATGATTACCTCTATATCCTCCTCTCCTAGAATATGAACCCCTGGATTGGCTTTCCCTTTGATAGGATCTGGCATGAGGTTGATAGGGAGCCTGGCTTCTAGCTGGGGGTTGACTTGCAGAGCTTCCACCTGCACCTGCATCAGGAGGAGGTGGTGGAGGAGGATGAGGGTGCTGGAATTGGGATGAGCCCTTCTCATATTTTCTCTTTTTCTTCATGGCTTTCAGCTGGTTCTTGGAATACTGCATCCAGTGTTCAGAGATTGGGCAATTATGAAGGATATAATAAGGAATATCATTATTATCCTTAACTTTAGCAGGAGGAACCCTTTTCATAGCCTTGCTCCTTGCCTTCCTTTTCCTGGCAATGGTAGCAGATGAGTCATCAGAGTCTGTTTTAAACTCATCAGATTCAGAACTTTGATCATCATATAAAGCATCTATTTTCTTCATCAATTCTTTCTTTAGCTGAATAGAGGCAGATGAGGCAGAAGCTGAAACAGCAGCAGTAGTAGGGGTTGAGATGGTAACAGCAGGGATAGCAGCAGATGGAGAAGGTGCAACAACAGCAGTAGCAGGCTCTGGGCAGGTGACAACAGCAGCAGCTTCACTAACAACAGCAGATTCACTATCAGCAACAGAAACTGGAGAGTTGATAGCAGCAACAACTTCACTGACAATAGCAGAAACATCATCAAAAACTGCAGCAGGCTCAATTTCAGTGGCCTCTGACATCAGAATGTCCTTGGAGATTGGCTCATCAGAAGCAGTAAAAACTTCAGCAGCAGCAGCATCAAAATTCTCAGAAGCAGCAGTATCAGTCCTTTCTTCAGAAGCAGCAGTAATGACTGAATGTACAAAAGAAGTGAGGATGCTAGGGTCACAGCAAGACAATGGCACAAGTGCCTTGGATAAGTCTTCTGGAGGCTGGACAGCATGGACCTCTGGCAAACAGCTAAAGAAAGCAGAATCAAAAGCTGAGAGCAAAGACCTTAGGTCTATTGCAAGAACTGCAATAGGAGACACAGCAGCAGCAGCAGCAGCAGCAAGAGGAGGAGCAGTAGTCACAGAAACAGCAGCAGCAACAACATGAAGAGTCTCTTCATATGGCATCTCCCCCTGCCTAGATGCAGATACATCTGGATCAAGGCACCCTGCTGGAGGTGCTGCCTGAGGAAGGAGGGAAGAGAGCCTGGCAGAAAGGGCTGCCACAGACAGGTGTAGAGGAGCCAAGGAGGTCTCCAATAGTAGAGAGAGCCTGGGGGCAATCAGCTCATACAGCCTGTCAGCTAGGGCTGAGAGGTCTACTTGCTCAACAGCTGGAGCAGAGGTAGATGGTAAGGAGGCAGCTGGGAATGCTGGAAGGGAATTGGAGAATTGTGGAATGGAGGGCTGAGGTGTTGGTAGGGTGGATATGGAGGATAGGGGAATGGATATGGATGGGGTGAATGTTGGTTGGTCTATGATGTGGTGGAGAAGGTCTTGGAATGAAGTGGAGGAGGTAGGTAAGTCAGGAGGAGAGGATGGGGAATCATCCATAAAGGAATCATCCAGTAGGGTGAAAGATGGAATGGATGGTGAGGAGGTGACATCAGGTAGAGGGTAGGAGAACAGTGGTTGGAATTGGTCTGCTGGTGGAGGTAGAATGGGTTCTGGAGATGGAGTTGATGTTGGAGATGGGCTAGATATGGTAATGGTGGATGGAGCTGGAATGGAGGAGGGAATTGGAGGAGGAGGAGAAGAAGCAGCAGCAGCAGCAGCCAGGTCATCTGCAGGGGCAGAGACCTGTGGAGAAGTGACTCTTTGAGTCCTGGTGCCTGAAGGAGCACTGGAGGAGGGCCTGCTAGGCTTGCTTATTTGCCTGTCCCACTTGCCAAAGAGGGCACAAGTTAGTCTCTTGGAGGCATTTATGTGAACTCCAGAGGAGACCAGCAAGGCAGGGCACCTGGTCTGCAGGAAAACTCCAATAATTCTTCCAAAGTTAACAAAACTCTTGTTTATTTTCTTCTTGATGAGGTCAAAGAAAACCTCTCCCCAGTGCAGATTTTTCTTATCTACAAGAGCTCCCATGAGACAGAGCTGATGTCTGGATATAGTATCATGGGCTGAGTGCTTTGCCAGTAGCACTTTTTCCACCACATCTGCCAGGAACCTGTATTCAACAGACAGATTCCTCTTGAATAGCTTGCTAGGGTTTCCCTCTGGATGACCCATCCTGGCAAGCAGGTCAGAAAACTCCTCTCCAGATAACTCAGCAGATTCTTCTCCATTTCTCAATCCAAAAACTTCTGTTAAAATTGTGGGGGTCAAGGGTACCTGATTTCCAGCAATAGACCCAACTATTGTGTTGTTATCTTGATTATGAGCAGTATAGACCCATTCCTTGATCTCATCTGAAGCCAGCTTTATCCTGGTGGTCATGATAGCAGACAGATTCTGATCCTTGAACAGACCCAGTATGTCTTGGAAAATCTGGCCAGTGGTGCTGAATGATTCTATATCAATGTCAAACCCAGCATCGAACTTCATTGCAGCAAGAACAGCAACTGACACAGCCATTGTACCTGCAAAAACTCAACAAACAAAACGACCAAGAGTAGAACTGTTTGGAGGGAAAGAAGATTCTTGCAGAGAAATCGAAAGCGCAAAAGAGAACGACGGCGAAAAAAGAGTTTTATATTAGGGTTCGACGCAGAATTGGAAAGATCATTGAACTCAGTTCGACGATCGAGGCTTTTAAAGGAATCTGAAGAGTTTTCAACATCATCGATCTCCGTTCGACGATATTGGAGAGCGTCGAGCTCCGTTCGACGATCATTCAGAGAACATAATCGTCGAGCGTCGTTCGACGATCGTTGACCGGAAGAGATAGTTCATACTATCTGAGAGGCGCTGAACTCAGTTCGACGATTTTGGAAATCGTCGATCTCCGTTCGACGATCTTGGGGTAAATCGTCGAGCGCAGTTCAGAGATCAGAAAAGTTCTAGACACTAAGAAAAATCAGAATGTTTGCCTAGTATTGGTCAATTTTTAAGCTTTCAAAATCTTGGAGATTATTTAAGACTTCCTCCATCTAACATTCCTAACTGATTTAGGAAGAACGTGTGTTTCTTTTCATCCAAGGGCTTGGTGAAAATGTCTCCCCTTTGTAAATCAGTTGGGATATAATGTAATTCAATTTTATTCTTTTCAACATTATCCCTTAAGAAATGATGCATAATCTCTATGTGTTTTGTCCTACTATGGAGGACTGGATTTTGAGCTATGGAAATAGCACTTGTATTGTCACAAAATATTTTAGACTTCTCTAAGTTGTAACCATAGTCTAGGAGTTGATTTTGAATCCTCAAGATTTGTGAGCAACAACTGCCAGCAGCCATATATTCAGCTTCAGCAGTTGAAGTTGACACAGATGTTTGTTTCTTACAAAACTAAGAGACAAGTCTGTCACCAAGGAACTGACAAGTTCCACTGGTGCTTTTCCTGTCAATTCTGCATCCAGCATAATCAGCATCAGAAACTCCAGTTAAATCAAATGCTGAGTCTTTTGGATACCAGAGACCTAGATTTGGATAACTTTTAACATACCTGAGAATCCTCTTTACTAAAGTGAGGTGTGACTCTCTAGGGCTTACTTGGAACCTAGCACATATACATGTAGCAAACATTATATCTGGTCTACTAGCTGTAAGATACAGTAAAGAGCCAATCATTGCTCTATATGTTGTCTGATCAACAGGTTTCCCATGTTCATCAGCATCCAATACAGCATTAGTAGGCATGGGTGTTTTCATACAAGATGCCTCAGACATACCAAATTTCTTAACCAATTCATTTGCATATTTGGTTTGAGAAATAAAGATGCCTTCAGCATGTTGTTTGACTTGCAATCCTAGGAAGAAAGATAGCTCACCCATACTACTCATCTCAAATTTAGAATGCATCAGGTTAGAAAACCATCTGCACAATTTTGAGTCAGTAGAACCAAAAATGATATCGTCTACATAAATTTGTACTAGCAGGGTATGGGACTTATGGGTTCTAATAAAAAGAGTTTGGTCTACTCTACCCCTTATAAAACTATTTTCCAAGAGAAAGCATGCTAGGGTCTCATACCATGCTCTAGTAGCTTGCTTGAGACCATATAATGCTTTGTTCAGTCTAAAAACATAATCAGGATAAGTTGGAGAGATAAAACCTAGAGGTTGTCTGACATAAACTTCCTCTTTGATGTCTCCATTTAAGAAAGCACTTTTGACATCCATCTGATATACTTTGAAGCCTTTGTGAGCTGCATAAGCTAGAAATATTCTGATGGCTTCCAATCTTGCAACAGGTGCAAAGGTCTGGTCGTAGTCAATTCCTTCTTCTTGAGAATATCCCTGAGCAACTAGCCTTGTCTTGTTCCTTATAATTACTCCTTGATCATCCAGTTTGTTTCTGAATACCCATTTTGTTCCAACAATGGAATGATCCTTAGGCTTTGGCACTAGTTCTCATACTTTGTTCCTCTCAAATTGATGCAACTCCTCTTGCATTGCAATGATCCAGTGTGGATCTTACTATGCATCTTGAATGGACTGAGGTCCAATTTGAGATAGGAAGCAGGTGTGCAACAGGTTTTGGTTGACCTGATTTCTGGTTTGCACACCAGCTGAGATTTCTCCAATTATTTGGGAAATTGGATGGTCTCTTGATGTTACTAAATCAACAGGAGGTGTTGATTGTTCACCAGCCTGTGTTGTTGTTTCCTCTTGTGGTACAACAACTGGCTCTTCAAGTTGTACTTCAATATGTTGAGCATTCCCTTCATCTTCACTGCTTTCATCCTCTTGAGTAACATGTAACTTGTTCATATCTTCAACTAGAGAATGTTCCTGCAATGGTTCTATGGTAGAAGAATTCTTCTCCTTAAAAGACATGTTAGCTTCATCAAATGAAATGTGAACAGATTCCTCAATTTTCAAAGATGATTTATTATAGACCCTATAGGCCTTGCTGATCATAGAGTATCCCAGAAACACTCCTTCATCAGCTTTGGCTTGAAATTTTGCTAGATATTTCTTGTCATTATTGTGAATGTAGCAAATACAACCAAAGACTCTAAAATAGTCAACTTTAGGTTTCTTCCCTTTGAGTAATTCATAGGGAGTCTTTCCCTTTAGTTTATGTATCAGACTTCTGTTCAGCACATAGTTGGAGGTGTTCACTGCCTCTGCCCAAAAGGATAGAGGTAGATGAGCATCTGACAACAATGTAGTGGCAGATTCAATAAGGGTTCTATTTTTCCTTTCAGCTACCCCATTTCGTTGAGGAGTTCTAGGAGCTGAGAAAGTATGCTTGATCCCTTCACTCTGACAGAACTCTTGCATAAGAAGAGAATCAAACTCTGTCCCATGATCACTTCTGATCAGGGCAATGTGAGTATTGAACTCAATCTGTATACATTTGAGAAACTCTGTCAGACACTTAAAGTTATCAGACTTCTTCCTTAGAAAGAACACCCAAGTGAATCTAGAGAAGTCATCTACAATTACTAAAGTGTAGGATTTCCCTCCTAGGCTTTGTACTGTGATGGGTCCAAAAAGATCCATGTGTAACAGATACAATATCCTAGGTGAATCACTCTTATTAAGTGACTTAAAACTGTTTTTAGTTTGCTTGCCTAATTGACAAGCCCTGCAGAGTCCTTCCTTCTTGTAGGGGCCAGAAGGTAGTCCTCTAACAAGGTTGTCCTTGGATAGCCTAGCAATAGTTTTAAGGTTTAGGTGTCCTAATCTCTTATGCCATAAAACATTGGGTCTACAGACAGAGTTAAACAAGCAGATATCTACAACAGTTGAAAGAAAATCTACTAGGTAGATGTTACCTTTCCTTTTACCTGTCAACACAGTTGTGTTGTCCTCTGACTTGATTTTGCATAAGGCTTTGCTGAAGGTCACCTGGTAGCCTTCATCACACAGCTGACTGATGCTGATTAGGTTGTGCTTCAGTCCTTCCACATAGGCTACCTTCTTGAAGGTTACTAAACCAATCTGGACTGCACCATATCCTTTAGTCTGTCCAAAGTTTGAATCACCAAAGATAACTTTGGGTCCAAGCTTGGCTCTGAAGGATGTGAGGTTGTCCTTGTTCCCTGTCATGTGCTTAGAGCACCCACTATCCAAGTACCATTGCTGGTTAGATGTTGGATAGGTCTTCACCTGCACATAAGACAATTTATTTGTTTTTGACCCACTTTACCTTGGTCCTAGGTTGATAACCTTTAAATTCAGAAATGAAAGACATACCAGGTTGACTCTTATATCCTTCAGGATGATATCTCCTTGTAGGTAAAATCCATTCAGTATAAGGGTTAAAGGTTTGGGATGAAGAACCCTTAGGATTCAATTTTGATTTGCCTTTGAAAAAGTTTCCAGAGTTCTGACCTCTGTTCGACGATCTTGGAGCTGCGTTCGACGATCTTGGATTAGATCGTCGAGCTCCGTTCGACGGTCGACTATGGCTGAGGTCAGGTATATGAGATCGTCGACCTGCGTTCGACGACTTTGGCTGAGATCGTCGATCTGCATTCGACGATTTTTCCTGAGATCGTCGAGCTGCGTTCAGCGATCGTTGATCTTCATTCGACGATCGTCGACCTCTGTTCGACGATTTCTGCTGGGACTTGGTTTTCTGAGGCAGATTAGAATTTTTCCTAGCAACCTCTACAACTCCCTTTCCTTTGTCAGAAATGAATTTGATTGGGGTTGTTAGAATAATAGGTTGGCTGGATGAGGCACCCAAGCCCAGTGTACTGTTAAATCTAGAGTTCACTGTGCTTGTGATGTCCATCAGCTTGATGCTTCTCCCATTAAGGGATTCTTCAAGCTTCTTGGCCTCAGAGAGCTCACTTTTCAGTGAAGCTATCTGTTCCCTACAGCACTCCAACTCCTGAGAGAGTTTGAGGTTTTCTGACCTTAGAGCATTGTGTTCAGATAATTGATTTCTGAGAGAGATAATCTCTTTCTCAGACTTTAGCAGGTCTAAACACAGTGCTTTAAATTCAGATTTAAAATCTTCTGAACTAAAATCAAAAGAGCTAATTACCTGATCTTCTTCAGGTTGAGTCTCTGAGTCTGACTCTGACTCTTCTTCCTCTGAATTGTGCTGTGAGGCATTAATTGCCATCATGCAGAACTCCTTTTCTTCTGCATCATCCTCATCATCACTGGAGCTAGAAGAGGCTTCTGACTCCTCTTCTGTCTCACTCCAGGATTCAGCAACAAACCCTTTTCTTGTATGCTTATTTTTGCTTGAAGAAGGTTTGCCATTGTCATTCCTTTTGGAGTCTTTCTCCTTTCTTCTTTCTTTTCTGTCCCTTCTGTCCTTGTTCTTGTTCTCTGGACAGTCAGGAACTATGTGCCCTGGTTTTCTGCAACCAAAGCAAATAATGTCTTTATTATTACTAATGGACTTGTCATACCTTGGCTTGTCCTGCTCCTTGTATGATCTTCTTCTGAAGTCCTTTCTGGCCATCTTGTAGAATCTTTTGGCCAGCAGACTGAGTAGTTCATCATTCCCTGTGGCTTTGTCTTCAGGCAGATCCTTAGTAGCCTTGAATGCTATGGTCTTCTCTTTTCTTGTGGCTGGTGAGGCAGCCTTTTGTTCTTCCTCTCTATTCTTGATGAGTAGCTCATAAGATTTGAGCTTACCCAACAGGGCTTCAGTGGTGATCTCATTCAGACTTCTGGCATCCTTAATTGGCCAGATTCTTGAATTCCAAGTGCTGGGGAAGCACATTAGGATCTTGTCATTAAGTTCAGTTAGAGAAATCTCTTTGTCCAATGTCCTTAATTCACTGACAATTAGACTTAGTCTGTTGTACATGTCTCCCACTGACTCAGTCTCTCCCTTCTTGAAATTCTCATATTGAGAGATGAGATGGGATCTTCTGTCTTTTCTCTCATCAGCTGAGCCTGAGACTATTTCTGAGAGCTTGTCCCAAATTTCTTTTGCTGAGTTGCATTCAGCTACCTTTTGAAATATGTCATCTGACATTGTCTGGGCTAGGATGTTCATAGCCTTGGCATCAGCTACCTTCCATTTTTTTATATCAGCATCTGTTCCTGATGGATGTGGAACAACATTTGTACTTGTGCTCTCTGGGGGTCTTGGACACACTGTCAAAACAGAGTTGAAGATATCTTCGTCAATAGAATTCATGTAAAGTCTAATCCTTGCCTTCCAAAGTGCAAACTTGGAAAGATTGCACACTGGAGGTCTGGTGCTAGCATAATCTTTGTTCTGGGCCATGATTTGTGCAGACAAAATCTAATAATACACTACAAAAGAAGAACAGATCTAGTTTGGGATCTTTGGGTTCAGGTGTTAGCCTGTACAACCAATCAGGTATGGTATGTTTAACCAACCTCCCTTTGATACCAATTGAAAGTGCAACTAGATCTGATATACTCTAGAGGGGGGTGAATAGAGTATATGGTGCTTTAAAAACTTTTACAAACTTTTTACAACAATTGTTATAATATGTGTGAGCAGGGAAGCAAAAATAAATCTAATCACAGCACTAAGCTGAGCAAAAACTAAGCACAGAAAAAATCAAGGCCAGAAACAAAAATGAAAGCAAGCAGAACCAGAAGACACAAGGAAATATAGTGGTTCCCCAAACTTGGGTACATCCACTCTTCTACCACCCTAGGTAGGAATCCACTGCAGGATGAGTTGATCAGGTGTCCTGGGCACCAATGAGCTTTTGATAAGGTGCTCAAAAACCAAAGCAGATTTTTTGATCAGGTGTCTTGCCACCAATGAGCTTTTGACAAGGTGCTCAAAAACCAAGCTCAAACTTTTGAAGGGAGTTTGAAAAACCCTTTACAGAGTGGGGGTGAGAGAGTGATGGAAGTCTTCTCTTTCTCAAACAACTGAGAAGACTATGTGGATTGATGTCAAAGCTCCCTCTGAATCCTTGAAATATTCAGGAAGAAAAGCTTTGCTGAGGGTGATAGGCCTTCAAAGATTGAACTCCAGCAATGGATGATTTCAGCAATAGCTGAAATGTTGAGAGTCTGGAGTCTTGAAATATGTTGGCCTTGAACACTTTGAAAACTAAAGAGATCTGAAGATTTGAAAACTTGGTCTCCTTGGATGAGTGTTCTTCTGAATTCTTTGAGACAGAAGATTTTTGAGAGTGTCTCTTTAATCTGTATTGTGTGTGTGTGTGTGTTCTTCTATTTGAGAGATTCAGAAATCCTGTCTTTTATTCTCTGGTACAGAATAGAATATCATTCTCTGTCAAGTATAGTCGTTGGCCTGCATTAATTGCATCCTTAATTGCATAATCTCTTCTGGAGGAAAGTCCACAGAAACATTCCTTGAAAAATCCCTTGAAACTTGGTCCAAAATTGAATGAAAACGGCTAGCAAATCTCTGAATTAATTACAGAATAACTCCTAACTGATTTGAATTTGAATTCTGGAAGTTATCTGAAATCGTCGAACTGAGCTCTGCTATCGTCGAGCTGAGCTCAGCGATCAGGAAATCTTAAGCAGCAAAATATCGTCGATCTGAGCTCAAAGATCGTCGAACTGAGCTCAGAGATAAAGATCCAAAGCATAGTCAAAATCGTCGACCTGAGCTCACCGATCGTCGAATGGAGTTCGACGATATTATGAAGTTGAGCTCAGCAATCGTCGAATGGAGTTCGACGATCTATCGAAGTTGAGCTAGACGATCGTCGACCGGAGTTCGACGAATCGTCGTTCTGAGCTCGACGATATGACTTAGTCTCCAGACTGAGAATCCTGGTCTTCAGGGCAGCTTCCAAACCTAGACTTCTAACCCTTAGACTCAATTCTAATTGACCTATTAAGCTATACAGAAGGTCAAGCAAAGGTTCCTAGAGACATAGTGATCCTGACCCAAATTAGTAATAGGGTGTTCCAACAAAGAAGAAGTATCAGAGAGCAAGAAAGAAAAAGCAGGAGAAAAATACGGTGTGTCTTCAAAGAAGGTAGCATCATCAGACACGTATTGTTTGCACAGAAGAGGATCAAAACAGTGATATCCCTTCTGAGTCAGACATTAACCAAGGAATATGCATTTAACAAAATGGGGAGAAAGTTTGCCACGACCAGGAGAAGGTATGTGAACAAATGTCATACATCAAAAAATTTTAAGAGATAAATGAAATGGCTCGGCCTCGGGATACAAAATGGAAAATGGAGTCATGCCCTGAAGAATAGATGAGGGAATCCGATTAATGAGATAATAGGAGAGAAGGACAACATGACCCCAATAAGACCGAGAAACATTCATTTGTAACATAAGGATGGGAGCAACATCCAAGAGATGATGATTCTTGTGTTCAGCAATGCCATTCTGTGGAGAGGTATTGGGCCAAGAAGTTTGATGAATCAAACCATGGCTCGCACAAAAATTAGAAATTGACGGCTGATATATTACTTGGCATTAACTGTACAAAGAACTTGAATAGGCACCTTAAACTGTGTCAAGATCTCATTATAAAAGGTGGTAAACACAATGTAAAGTTCAGAACGATTTTTCAAGAGATACAACCAAGTACACCTGGAGAAATCATCAATGAAAGTAATAAAGTATAAGCTACCTCTACCAATAGTGGCAGTAAGCGCAGTACCCCAGATGTCAGAATAAACGAGTTCGAAAAGACGCGAAGAACTACATACCGTTTGTACTGAGAAAGAAGAGAGAGATGTTTGCCAAGCTGACATGCTTCACAATTCAAAGGGGAATCATCTTGATGAAGATCTAAAAGAAGTTGGTGGATGGGGAGAGCAGGAGGGTGGCCAAGATGATGATGTCATTGCTGAAGGGAAGAAGAAGAAGAAGAAAGTGCAACGACATTGTCAAGAAATAAGAGGACACCACTCGCAGTCCCAATAGCAATTGTAGCCTTAGAGGCAGAATCCTAGAAAGAATAAGTAGTGGAAGTAAAAGTAACCTTGCATTGCAACTGTGCGCAAAAAGCATGAACATGCAGTAAATTGCACAGAAAAGTGGGAACATAAAGAGTGTTTTCAAGCTGCAAAGATGAATCGATGTGAACAGTACCTACACCATGCATAGGAGTTGAAGTACCATTGGCAATAACCACAAGAGATGCCCATTTCTGGTTATTCAAACATGAGAACAAACGAGAATTGTCTGTCATGTGACAAGTGGAACCATAGTCAATAAGCCACTTATTGGAAGAGGCCACAAGAGCACAAGCTGTAGAGGAGACAATAGAAACTGTCCTCATGGGGACAGAAACTGGAAAGAGGAATTTCTAACTGCACGGTTAGAAACAAGCCAAAAAAGAATAGGCCGACAAACAAGTCGCAGAAAGATAGCGACCAAGAAAAGAAGACCGGCAGAGACTCATATCACACAGTTTGAGTAAGAATCCAAAATAACAGGTAGCAGAAAGAAGAGAGCCCACACGACTAGAGAAAACAACCCGCGCTAGAATAGAAGAGAAAACGAGAGGAAGAGACCGCGTGAGTAGAGAAAACAACCCGCACGAGAAGAGACAAGCTGCAGGAAGAAATAACGCAAAAGCCGCACAAACAAGCAGCCCCAAGCAGGAGAGAGCAAGGAAGAGAGGCTAGCAAGGAAGGCGGCACAAAAAAAAACAAGCCGCAAAGCAAACCGCGCAAATAGAATAATTCGCAAGGCAAACTGCGCGAACAGAACAAGCCGTAAGGCAAACCGCGCGAACAGAACAAACCGGAAGGCAAACTGCTCGAACAGAATAAGTGGCAACGGAACAACGACAACCAATGGATGGCAGGGCGGGAAGAAAACCAGAAGAAGTTTGAAAGAAACAGGTCGAAGCGGTTAGACAAACAAACTGCTATCTAAATGGAGCAAAGGATCACATGGCTCTGTGAAAAAGAGATAAATAAAGACAAATTTTATTACTCCAAAAAGATAATTATTACATAGGTATGCTCCCTTATTTATAGAAAACAGGGGAGATAAGAGAATACAACAAACGATGTGGGACTATATACAATCTGCGCACCCTATGCGATTTGACAGCGTCAAACCGCACACTATACAAAGAACAACTGATCACCCAATGAAAACAAAGGAAAGCCGCCAGACCGCTAAGGAATACCTCCGGTGCAGGCCACCAAACCGCAGCTACGGGCAGCCTCCAGACCGCAATTGCGGGCTGCGACCATACCTCAATTGCGGCTTACTATCAGACCGCTGAGCCAAACAGCCAGACCGCTGAGTGTAGCAGACCGCTGTGGAAAGATATAAAACCGTCTGGTCTCATCAATCTCTAACATATCACTATTGTGGCTAATTACCAGACCGCTATTGCGGGTAGCTCTCAGACCGCATCTGTTAAGACATGCAACCAGACAACCAGATCGCCTGGAGAAATCGCCATACCGCCCGATCAGCTAACCGCCTGACTAGACTACCAAATCGCCAAACTCTAACAAATATTTTGTAATTAATTTTGGGGCCGTAAATGGTTATCGTGATGATCTGAATGAGCTGAAGTTTTTTGTAAATGCTCAAGATGTTAACCAAGACACAGAGAAGAAATATTCAGTGGATTGGGTTGTCATAACCACTTAATTAATCAATTGTTGGTGATGGTAGGATACATTGTATTCTAGGTTCTATTGTGTAAGGATGCGGTTGAAAGTCCTTGGGAGCTTCTTGGCTCGTTAGTACATAAGGATTACATGAGTGTATGTCGATACAAGGTTGTTGAATAATCCCGAGTTGAGGATTACTTATGGCAAGTCTATAGGCTTACCGATCATCACACCGACGGAATCTTTCTGATAGAACTTGGTCGGTTGGGCTGGGTTCTTTGGTGCTTAATTCCCAAAGACCCCTTCTATGCCAGTTGAGCCGGTTGGGTTGGGCTCTTTGGTGTTCACTTCCTGAAGACCCCTTCGGTGATGTTTAGGCCAGTTGGGTTGGGCTCTTAGTGTCTACTTCCCAAGACCCCTTCTGTGTCATAGTGTAACACCCCATATCCATCACATAGCATATAGCAGTAGGTCCGGCCGGGGCCCGATGCCAAATTCCACAGACAGACCGAAGGGTTACACAATGAAACCATCCTTCCAATAACCAACGTCCTACACAGAGCACATTCTAGCGGAATCATTTTAAATGTTGCAAAATAAGAACCCAGCCACAGCATGAATGTCCACTAACAATAACCCAAAAGGAATAAACATACAAAATAAACAAAGTACTTGGCCATATGGCCTTACAAGAGTTTGCTTTAAACAAATAGTGTCTTACAAACATCGGCACGCAGGCCGTTCACACATGAGAATAAAAAATAAACATTAGCAAAGGCCTTCGGGAGCCAGCTCAGCAACAAGAGCTTTTGCCCGCTATTTCTCACTAGGCTCCGCAGCACCTGCAAGCAACAATCCACCGAAGCGATGGCAAACAAAAGCAATGGTCAGCTAAATCTGACCAAATTATAACGACTCCGCCCCTAAACTCGGGGCGACGATGCTCCTTCCCTGAACTTTATTAGCATAGCCAAATAGTAGTGAAATTACAATTCATCACAGGCGTAGGCACGCACGACAACACACCCCGTGCTCTCAGGACATATTCTAGGTGAACCTAGTCAAAATCCGCGGTCTCACTACCACCCCTTGGACGGCAAATCTCGTGAGCATTATGGTCTTTCCGGCCTAAGCCTAAGACCCTCCATCTATGCCAATGGCAAGTACCACGTACCTTAGGTCTCTTTAACCGAATGATATAGAGCGGGTACAGTTCTGCCTAACCCGTTGCTCACACCGCAACATTAATTTAAGATATATGAGCGGGTTAAGCTTCCCCGAGTCCCAATTTGATCACACACTTTACATAATCCAGTTATGTGCAAGTTGGCTCCCAGGCCACCAAGATGGCATAATCACGCTTCTGTCCAGTTTTCTGGGTGCACCTTGGAGTTAGTCCCCAAGGTTCCCTGTAGCAATCTATCGCGTAGAAAACCCAAAAAACAACCATCAGCATGGAGTCTTCTCCGGCCATTCATGCAATGAAACATCACCATTCCAGACAAACTTGTCCGAGTAGGCTTCACACACCATGCCTATGTTCGTACTTCGATTCCGGACTCTACATGTAAAACAACGGCGACTGTTCATGTCTACCCGAAGGAATACCTCACACACACCGCACACTCGCGAGAGCGGGCTTCCTATGCAAAAATAAAAGAGGACTTCACATGTATAAGATGAGAATCGTTACCCTTGTATTTCTCTTTGGCGTCATGAAGATCTAGACGGATGAAAAGCACCGTAACGACCTCCCCTCCGTAGATCTGAACTCGGCTTGCGATTTGGGGCTCCGAAGATCCACTGGCGTCCATAACTCTCCTCCTCCTTCTTCCTTGCTCTCCCCTCTCTCTAAGGTTTTTAGAAAGAGAAAACTCAAAAGGAATGAGGGTTTCAAACCCTATTCCCGGATTTAACCCAACAGGAACAGCCCTGGGCCCTTGGATCCCAAAAGAAGGAAACAAACGACCATGATTCGCACTTAAAATCAATTTCCTGTGCCGAACACGGCTTTTGACACGCCCGTGTCCAAGGCCATGTGCCTTAATCGGCGCCAAAACTGTCACATCTCGACCAGGACACGGGCTCTCAACACGCCCGTGTCAAACTTTACATGCCCATTTCAATCAGTACACGCCCGTGTTGCGGGGCGTGTTCCTCCATCGACACAGGACCAAAAACAACCCGAAGAGGACACGGGTTCTTGACACGCCCGTGTTGATTTTGACACGCCCGTGTCAACCCAAGCATGCCTAGGCTCTAGGCTGTGTTCCTCCCCCAACACAGCTCAGCTAACAGCCCGAGCAGGACACGGCCCTAGACACGCCCGTGTCTCAGGTCGTGTTCGCTGTCTCGAGTGTATTTCGTCGACCACTCGAGAAGTTCGTCGAACCCGAGCACAACACGGCCCTAGACAGGCCCGTCTCCCAGGCCGTGTGACCCTTAACAAGCACCAAACTCGGCCCTAAATGCTACCCGTCCCTCTTTTGAGTTTTGGGGCGTTACAATTCTCTCCCTCTAAAAAGAATTTCGTCCCGAAATTACATAAAGGAAAAGATACTCAAAACTTAAACGGTACCTGAGTGGAATAACTCTGGGTACTCCTCAAGCATGGTCTACTCTCGCTCCCATGAGAGCTCCTCTCGATCGCAGTTGTCCCAATGGACCTTGACCATCCTGATGTCTTTGTTACGCAGTTGCTTGACTTCCGATTCCTCAATGCGAACGGGTTTGACCTTCGTCGCCAACCCATTATCAACCGGTACTTGATCGACCGCAATAACTTGCGAAGGCTCTTGCACCACCTTTAGCAACACCGATATGTGGAATACGTCGTGTAGACCACTCAGTTCTACTGATAGCTTTAATCGATAAGCTGTTTCACCAATTCGCTCCAGAACCTCAAACAGTCCAAGATACCTCGGGCTTAGCTTCTTCAAGCGCCGTACCTGTGAGACGCCTTTGAATGGCTTAATCTTCAAATACACCCAATCGCCAATAGAGAACTCAACGTTCCTATGCTTGGCATTATAATACTTAGCTTGCCGGTCTTGAGCGATTAGCAATCTTTCTCAAATAGTTCGTACCAACAAGGTTGCATCTTCCACTTCTCGCCGCTTGTACAGCTTCGACTCACCCGTTTCCAACCATGACAACAGCGTGCGACATCTCCTACCATAAAGGGCCTCGAAGGGTGCCATTTGAATGCTCGCTTGGTAGCTGTTGTTATATGCAAATTGCACCAAGCATAGGTGATCTTCCCACTGCTTCCCGAAATCCAAGACGCACATGCGAAGCATGTCTTCCATCGTCCTGTTGACTCTCCCGGTCTGACCATCCGTCTGCGGATGAAAGGCCGTGCTGAAACTCAGCTTGGTTCTCAACATTTGTTGCACCAACCTCCAGTCATTGGACATTAACCGCCCATCTCAGTCACTCACGATGTTGCGGGGCACACCGTGAAGTCGAACAATGTTATCCACATAACGTTTTGCCAATTTCTCCACTGAATCATCCTTCCTATTTGGAATGAAGTGTGACACTGTCGTCAATCGATCTACGATCACCCAGATGGCGTCGTTTCCCTTCTGCGACCTTGGCAACCCATGCACAAAGTCTATTGTAATATCATCGAACTTCCACTCCGGGATAGACAAGGACTTCAAGAAACCTCCAGGCTTCTGGCACTCCGCATTCACTAAGGCACACGTTTGACACTTTGCCACATAAAGTGCCACATCCTTCTTAAGTCCTGGACAAGTCCTGGACACGAGAACAATTTCTTCATATCACGGTACATCTTCGTGCTCCCTGGGTGAATCGAGTACTTGGTATGATGAGCCTCGTATATCAATTCCACCCGCAGTTTGCCCACATTTTGGACGCACAGACGACTGCCCTTCCATAATAATCCATCCACAACATCAAATTGGGAATTTGACCCATCCAAGCCTCAAACATGATTTGCTTCATGTGGCTATCCAAATCCAAAGCCTATCGAATCCGATCAACCAGGTCATACCGAACTTCTTTCCAGTTCAATTGTGCTTCGACAGTAGTCTGCTTATCAACACAAGAGATCTCTAATGCATCCAACTCCCGAACCAAACACCCGTCATAAACCGACAACTAGTTGGCTTGCGCTGGGTCCGTGCGACTCAACACATCCACAACCGTATTATCTTTCCCAGGTACATAATGAATCTTGAATGTGTAGTCCCCCAGGAACTTCATCCATCTCCGTCGCCGCATGTTCAGATCCTTTTGATCCAACAAGTACTTCAGGCACTTGTGGTCGGTATAGATGCAACATCCACCAAACAACTAGACCCTAGGGTTTTGTTTTTTTCATGACTAGGTCATGACAAAACAACCAAAAGCTCAAAGGACCAAGTGAACAAGGGTCAAGGTAAAAATCACCTTGGTCTGCCTATAGCTCAGCCTCAACAATTAAACCTAAGGTTTGACCTTAGGGATACACCTTGATCCCAGGACCCTACCACAATACCCCAAACACCTTGGGAAGTCCATAGGGTCACTAAGGACCCACTGTGGGCAGTCAAAGTGGTTAAGTTTACCTAAGTCAATCCTAACCCTAAAGTGAGGCCAATTGGTCACCAAGGACACATTAGGGTCAACCCAAGAGTCTAGGTTGACCAAAGTCAACTCTAGCCCTAATTTGGTCAATGTACCCTTCCTAAGGGTAGGTGACCTCCAAGGTGCCAAGACAACCCTACCCAACCCTTCCTAGACCTTAAGGGAGTCCAATGAGTTACTAAGGACCCATTTTGGTCAACCCAAATGGTCATGTTGACCAAGCTCAACTCTATTCTAGTGTTAGGTCAAATTAGCCTAAATGGGCTAACCCAAGCTCAACCCATTTCCTCCACTTGGGCTAACCTCATTTTTATTATTATTATGAGTTAGTGGGCTGCCAATAGGCTAGAGGAGACACTAACAATTCGGTCTTGATGACCAGGAGAGAGAAAACTCCATCTTCCCTTTAATGGAGGAGAGAGGTAGAAGAAGGAGAAGGCCATTCATGCATGGGAAGGCCGAGGGCCACCTTTTGTGGTTGGATTCAACTCCTCTGGAGGAGAGGAGAAGTTTCCAGCCAATTCTTGGCCACTAGAAGGCAGATTCACCCCCCCCCCCCCCCCCATCACCATGGCCGAGCCTAGCCATTCATGGCCATTAATGGCATTGATGCCATGACACCCCCCCCCCCCCTTCCCCATCTGATGATTTTAAAAGCTTCAGTGGGCTCCAAGGAGTCACTTTCACTCTTACCACGACGATTTAGAGCCACTTCCCTGTGTAGTTGCAGAAACTCGAGCGGCACCGCCACCACCATGGCTTCCCGACGATCAATGCGTCTCCAGGCCACAAGCAAGGTCCTCCCCTTCCTCTCTCTCTCTGTGGATAGATCGTAGGGATCTTTTAGAATGAAAATCGGGCTCAATTGAGGCCGATTGAAGCTCGCGTTTTCATGATTTTTTCGTGAAAAATGAACTCTCGGGATCGCCGGAATAGGCCTCTCCGGCGGCTGTGCCGCCGCCTGGCGCTAGCCACCACCTCAACAGAGGTGGTGGTGGCGGTGGCCGGCCGGGGAAGTGGCTGGATTGTCAGCGGTAGCGTTTGGAAGAAGCTCCAAGCGGTATGAATCGAGGCCGTCGGCTGGAGCTTGAAGATGACGGGATGCCGTCCAAGGCGCGCCAAGATTCGTGTCATATTAGACTTTAAACTATAGGATATAAATTTCTGATTATTTAATTATGTCACACATTTTGTATTTTATGGTTTTATTTTTTACAAATACTTGGGAGTTATTTCATAAAATGTGGTCAACATAAAATTTGTAGCCTGGAGAGTCTAGTATACAGCAAAATTGATTTGAACCCATTTGGGTGCCTGGTTTGACAAAGGCACCCATTTTGGTGGGACCTATTACTAGAGCTATCCTGAGATTAAAAAGGGTGCCCACTCTTCATCCCTTGTCCAAATGAGCTGAATTTTGGGCAGGGGGTCACCCTTAACCATTTTGAAGGTTTATCCAAAAATGAGAATTTTTGGAGATACGTTTGCTATA
Organism: Platanthera guangdongensis; assembly: GCA_039583875.1. Classification (NCBI taxonomy): domain Eukaryota; kingdom Viridiplantae; phylum Streptophyta; class Magnoliopsida; order Asparagales; family Orchidaceae; genus Platanthera; species Platanthera guangdongensis. The sequence goes on from CM077166.1 coordinate 92,200,810, forward strand.
TTTTTTATCTTTTATTTTATAATACTAGGGTAATTTAATTAGATGGTCTAATGACTTCCAAACCCTCCCAAATTTTGGTGAGTGGTCCTTGGGATCTTCACAAGGCTTTGGTTAAACTTGCATCTCATATGGAGATGGTTTGAGTTGAAAACAAACAAACCCTAGCCTTGACATAATAGGGGCATTTTGGTCAAATGGGCAATTTAGGTTTTTAGTGGCCATCTCACCTCAATAGAGGATGAAATTGGGGCCACTGACTTGGCATGACTTCTATCACCCACTCCTTGAAAATGGGTTAGATTGGAGTGAATTTGCCTTAGGACTTAAGGTCAAACCCTAAGGAAGGACTTTTATGCCTTGTGAAGGGAATGAGGTCAAATGACCCTAATTTAGCTTGAAATATGGTAGGGAGGATGATAGGTTACCTAAAGCCCTCTGCTAAAAATATTATGGGATTTGGGAAAGGATAGACCCTCTAAACCCTAACCCTAGTTTAGGGCACAAAACTTGTAGAGATAAAATAGGTTACTAAAACTCATTGAACAGTGATGAAACTTGGGTAGAGTAGTCTTAGGGTCAGTAGGAGCTTCTGAAAATTATTGTATGGTGTTTGGAAGACATTAGCCTGTACTTGTAGTTATAACCCTTGTATTGCCCCTAAGGATGATTTTGATAAAATCATGTTTAAACTAATTTACAATGTTATGAAACTTGGACAGTGAGGATTTAAGATCATACTATAGCCTTGGTAAAGTTTCTGTAATTTTTGGATAATATTTAGGGCACTTCTCTATTTATTTCCATTTATTATGTTTTTATTGAATTAATTATTTAGGGGCTTACATCTTGTTGAAGAGTTGAGAAATTTTGGATTTTATGTTCAATAGTCATATTATATTTATCATAAATAAATTTTGTGGAGGATTTACTTGTCTGGTGTTGGTACATCGTATTCAAACTTGGGGTTTTTGGATTACCAGAATAATTAAAAAAATAACCAGATAAATTAGAAAAAAAATATGAATTTCTCGATTTAGGCCAAACATATCATGATAGAGCCCCAATAATTATTATAGGGATACTGGATGAATATTTTGAGTACTTCTTGTTTTACACGTCATATAGCTTGGGTTGGTCTGCATTTAGTAAAACTGCAGAATTTAATTTGGAATATGAATTTGGGCACATGAGTTGGGGTTAGATGTTTGCTGGTTGGATAATTAAAAATGAGTTTACCATTGGAAGATAGGATGAGTAGTGTGTTGGTTTGGCTAGTGTTAGGTGGTGCTCGTGATCGACGAAAATCGTCTTTCCCGTGGGGAGGAAGTGTCAAATACTCTAGGGTTAGATCCAGTACAACAAGTAAGTGTTTTGGGAAATTTGATAGCAACCAATAATAATAAGGGCCTTGCGAAAGGGAGCTTTGGGCGTCATCCCATCGCAGTTCCTAGTGCCTTCGAGAGCCCTTCACGGGGAATACCTTGGGCAGTCCTTAGCTAACCTAAACAGTAAGAATAAAACATTTCAAGAGCAACTAGTATAACTAGAGTTACACATTCACACACCCCGATAGCTCGGGAGGTTGTTTCGGTTGTTTTGATTGCCATCCGGACGGTTCATTCGGTAGGTAGATGCACAGACGGATAGTCCGGGGAGCCAGTGGCTCAAAAGGTTTTGGATACAAAATAAGGTTGTGGGTCATCGGTATCGGACGGTCGTTCACACCGACATCGATATGTTGACTCGGCAGTGTGGGACACTTAGCCAAAGAAAGTCTGGTCGATATGGCCAACATTAGTATGCGGATACTCTAGGTTGTGTTCTTCTAGGTGCGTACAGGAGGGCTAGGCCTGGTAGTGTGGATACCTGCCTAGGAGTGGGAGGCCCGACCCACTGTCTCCGTTTGCCACTACGGAGGTTCCTGGGAGTGAAGCTAGCTGCCTAAATAGTGGGAACTAAAGGTTTGTGCGCATAGAGTCGTGTGCGTAGGTTGCACTTGCATGAATCATGACATAACATATCACTACACTCATACTTGCATACAACTGACACCCCAACGTATAAATTGGTATGAGACTTTTTATACGATGGGAGACTTGCAGAAGACCCCTTAACTTATATGTTTGTATGGGCATTCATATAAGTTAAGGTTACTTACTTCCTACCTTGTCTTTTTACATATGTTGCTTACTCTACTTACTTACTCTACCGGCTTTCTCTACTTGCTTACCTTACTGCATACTATTATATAACTGCTAGACTAGTTCCACTTTCACCTGCCACTTTGTACTCTCCACCTTTATAGCTTCCCTTTCCTCCTCCCCGCTCGGTGCCTAGGAGCTATAGGGGGAGGGGTAGGGGATGATAGGGCTTAGTATTTATGACTAATGGTTTTCGGACCACAACATTACAGGGGATCCGGATGGGAGACAGGGACCAGCAGCACAGGGACCAGCACCAGTGGAGTACGGTGCGCATGGAGATAGGCCAGTCTAGTACCGGAGCACCAATGACCAGCTCCGTGAGTGAGTCTTTTTATAGCTTCCACGAGAGATTGTAGCGAGGATCTGATGTACTGTAACGTCCCGAATCGCTCTAGGCCGCTAGTGTGTGTGTTTTGAGTCAGGAGGGTTGACTTGAGTCCTGAGAGTGCAGGGAATTGGACTGCACTTGTGGATAAATGGAGAATCAGTGTAAAAAGGAAGTAACACGGGTAGGGACACGACCGTGTGCCTACCCGTGTGCGTCGAGTTGAGCTCGACGACGCGTGTCGAGATTGTCGAGCTGTGTCGACACCAACGGACACGGGTAGGGACACGGCCGTGTGCCTACCCGTGTGCATCGAGTTGAGCTCGACGACCGTGTAGAGATCGTCGAGCTGTGTCGACACCAAGGGACACGGGTAGGGACACGACCGTGTGCCTACCCGTGTGCGTCGAGTTGAGCTCGACGACCCGTGTCGAGATCGTCGAGCTGTGTCGACACCAAGGGACACGGGTAGGGACACGGCCGTGTGCCTACCTGTGTGCGTCGAGTTGAGCTCGACGACCCGTGTCGAGATCGTCGAGCTGTGTCGACACCAAGTGACACGGGTAGTGACACGGCCGTGTCCCTACCCGTGTGCGTCGAGTTGAGCTCGACAAGAAGTGTCGAGACGCAACCCGAGAAGTACACGGCCAAGGACACGGCTATGCACACGGCCGTGTCATGTGGACACGGGTCGGGACACGGGCGTGTCCCAACCCGTGTCAAGTGTTGAACCGACATGGAAACTGTCGTTGCCGCTTCGCCAGGCAGGACACGGGTAAGGACACGGCCGTGTCCCTAACCGTGTCACATTTTATATATATAGGGGAGAGAAAACCCTAGCCGTTTTCATTCTCTTTTCATCCCCTATTTTCTGTGAGATCTCCTGTGAGAGGGAAAACTGCAGGAGCAAGTCCTACCGGAGGAGATTCGCCATCGCCGTGAAAGGGAAAATGCCGCCAAGGAGAACTACGAGATCCATGGCTAGAAATGGTGGTACCGCTGGAGCCGATGTGAGTTTCCTACCCTCTCCCTTGGTGCTAGATCTATAGTTATTTCCCTAGGCGAGACATCGACTCAAGAGAGTCCTGATGGTGAGGAGGAGTTTTCTAGGAAAGGTCATGCTAAGACTTGTGTCTTAGGTTTTAGATCTCTTCAACCACGCCCTTTTCAATGGATGATAAGGGATGGTTTCGGGAAGGGTTTTGGCCTCTTGAGGGTGAATAAGGGAGGAGGTTTTCTGGAATGATTTTGGAAGATCGCCTTGAGGAGGAAGATGAACCGATGCCGTTCATTCCGCCTTAAGATGCGTGCAGAATCTGTATTCTGCGCGCAGCGAACTTCGTGACCATTTTTAAGTAGGATATGGCAGATCTGGGCTTCTGGCTAAACACGAAAGTTGTAGCCCTTGAAAATACCTTTCCAACGAGTGGTTGCACGACTTCCGGTGAAGTCTGTAGCCACGGGAAAATCCAAACGAAAATGGTGTTTAATAAATCCTTCATGCAGAAACTGTGTTCTGTACGCAGCGGACTTCAAGTCCGATTTCAAATAGGATAATGTCAAATCTGGGTTGAGCTCTGAATATGAAAGATGTAGTCCATGGAAATACCTTTCCATCGAGGGGTTACACGACTTCACCGGATTCCTGCAGCCTCGGGAATCTCCGGTCGAAGTTGCTGACCAGATTCAACCTGCGCCTAAATTCTGGGCTTAATGGAAAAATGGATTTTGATTCGGTGAAATTATTAACGCAAGATACTTGCCTTGGATGAACCCTTATGATTAATCATTTGTTGTGTGATTGAAGTATCTTACTAATCGCATTTCATATTACCAAATTGTGAAACAAACTTGTTTAAAAGAATTGAACTGGTAGGAATTGAAAGATTGAATATGGTGCACTTCATGTTTAAGTTATGATATTACTAAAAAGGAAGATGTGATAGATCTTATATGCGCATCACGTTATTTTACATTGTCATCATTTGGGAAGTCATATAGATGATTAGATCATGGCCATGGATATGTTTGATTAATGAAATGAGTCTAGTGGACCAATACTTAGAGCGTTGTCTCCCTACGGGTAGTATTGTGAAGGGATGTAAGTGCGGGGTTGACCGCCACTTGTTTTGGTTGTGTTGAGATAGGGTGCGGATGGATGGTTGGGCTGTGCCCTCGTGTTTACTTCCGAGGCCCCTTCCATGTTGTGTTGATATGGTGTTTGCATGTGGTGTGAGTCGACACGCGGTGTCGTAATCCCGGGTTAAGGATAGTGTGGCAGGTCTACGGGCTCGCCAGTCGTCACACCGACGGGAGTTGGCAGTTAGACTTGGTCGGTTTGGGCTGTGTCCTCGGTGTTCACGTCCCGAGGCCCCTCCGGCCATGTGAACGGTTGGGCTGTGTCCTCGTGCTTTCTTTCGAGGCCCCTTCCGGGTCACGCAAGGCCAGTTCGGGCTGTGTTCTTGGTGCACATCTACCCAAGACCCCGCTGGGCCATAGTACGCAGGGGCTCCGCTGTTGTGTTCTTAGCGTTGAGGCGTACGGAGGCCTAGGTGAAGTAGTGTGATACCCGCCTAGTAGTAGAAGTGCCCGTTCTACTGTCACCGCCTGGCCACGGCGGCTGATGCCTGAGAGGTTAGCTACCTGCTCGAAAAGTGGGAACTACAGTCTGTGTCGACATAGCAATTGCATGGGTGTGCATGGGTGAGTCATTGCATAGCATTCATAGCATTTCATATCATTGCACAACAAGATCCTCATCGTATAAGTTTGTATGGGCACTCTCATACGATGAGTTACTTTTATGTAACCCGATCCTTAACTTATAAGTTTGTATGGGCATTCTTATAAGTTAAGTTACTTCCTGCTCTTACTTATACTTGCTAGTTTACTTGTAGCTCTTATATAAATGCTGATAGTGATACTGTTTCTCTTACTCTACTGCCACCTGTTTGTACCTGTCGTACACTTATAAATATTGTACCCTTGTTTCTCTTTCTCCGCCCGGTGCCGAGGAGTCGCCGGGGGAGCGGATGTGAAACCACTTAGTCGTTTCGACTAACGGTTGCTACGTCTTCCTTTTTAGGAGGTCACGCCGCAGGTAGAGCAGCCGCAGACTACGCAGTAGGACAGCCAGGCCAGGACGACAGGGCCTGATGTGACGGTGCCGTCGATACCGTCTGTTACTGATGTTAGTATTTTTATTACTCTGATGTAGCCCGTTTGGGCAATGATTAGTTGTACTCTGATATTTTGTAGAAGCATGTTTTAGCTTCTCATTATTGATGTTTTGGACTTTATATACTTAGTGTGGATTTTGACTTCTCTTGCTTATTTATTTGGTTGGGTTGGCATGATATATTGATATGGTTTCAGCCGGCGGAATAGGCGTCTTGTGGTACAGGTTAGCCCGTGTGCTAATGCTACCGCAAGGCGGCTGTTCCGGGCATAAGACTCCCTCTTCGTGCCGTGTTTTGGGATCCGGGGAGGGGGGGTCTTACAAATGGTATCAGTTTGCCACGATCCTCAACTAAGAAGTCATTCAACAATGGTGCCACCCCCGTTTGGTTAGTCAGTTTGGGGACAAACTGACTTAGCGGAAGCAGTGGTGTGCCCATATGTAATTCACATTAAGTTTGTCCAACTTTGACCTTAAGTTTAGCCAACCTGACCACAAATTTGTCGTGTATGTGTAGGTTCCACTGCATGTTGAGCCAATGGGGGGTACTCCTACCCCTCCCATACCCACTCAGTTCCAACAGTCTGAGTTGGGGCAAACGCTTACCGCCATTCTTGATGCTTTTAAGGCACAGCAGGCTCCGGTGCAACAACAAGCCCCGAGCTCCAACTGGCTGAGCACCTTCCGGGCTCTCTCCCCTCCCGTCTACCTTGGGACGGAGTCAGCCGTACGTACAGAGGAATGGCTAGACACGATAGAAGAGTTGCTGGCTGGTATCCGTTGCCCGGCCAACATGGCAGTGACATTGGCAGTGTCCGTCTTGGACTTACATGCGAAGAGGTGGTGGAAGTCCCTCATGGGCTCTACCTTCCAAGGCCGGATCTACACAGAGATAAGTTGGAGTGAATTCTCGGGTGTTTTCTTGGAGCACTTTATCCCTACATCGGCCCGAGATGAGCTTGAGCAGAGGTTCCTTCTACTAAAGCAGGGATCAAAGTCGGTTACAGAATACCAGCGGGAATTCCAGCATCTCGCAAGGTTCGCAGACTCTTATGAGTTGGATGACAGAGGTTATGCCAAGCGCTTCTATAAAGGGCTGCGAGATCCCCTAAGGCAGTCCCTTTATTTATAGCGGATGGTAGCTTGGCAGAGATCATTGATATGGCGAAAAGATTGGAGGCGGACCACCTGGGTTGTAGTAAGAGGCCTGCGGAGGACGTGATGGAAGCCGGCCCAAGTAATAGAAGGAGACGGGACTTCAGAGGAGGAAGAGGTTATCAAAGAGGTGGCGGGCGTGTCCACCGAAACTATAGGGTGGAGCATCCAGTTCCGCAGCCGCCTGCGTTGCCTCCACCCCCACAGCATCAGCGATTTCAACAACCTGAAGGGCGTCGTGGTCTGGTGTGCTTCGAATGCAACCAGCCGGGCCACATCCGGCATTTTTGCCCGCAGCTATATGGGAACGCCCCTCCTGCCCTCCCTCCTGCTCTCCCTCCTGCTCTCCCTCCAGCAGCTCCACGAGGGCGGGGTTATATGCGCGGTCGAGGACGAGGACCGCCAAGAGGAAACCCCGGACCGGTCCGGGATCAGGTGTACGCGCTTGACATGGCGCAGGAAAGGAACCCACAAGATGTGATTGCAGGTATGATTTAATTAATTTACATATTTGCATGATCTAGCTTGAATTGATTAGAACTTACTAGCCACTAGCAATAAGTTTTGGTTGTTGGTACTTAGGCACCGTGATTATTGGCGGGAAGACAGCCTATGCGCTGTTCGATACCGGTGCCTCACACTCCTTTGTGTCCGAGGATTTCATAAAAGACATGGGGGATGTACAGTACTTCACTGGCATAGCCCGACGTGTACGCCTTCCGGACGGCTCAGAGATGATCGCAACCGCCAAGTGCGAGTTGGAGTTATTTATTGATGGGAAGGCCTTTGATACGCCGGCCACGGTTCTGAGAATGCCGGAGTTTGACATCATTTTGGGCATGGCATGGCTGGACTGGCACTTCGCGAGGATCGACTGCGCGGAGAAACGGATCTATTTGAGGCATGGAGACTCTGACGTCATCTTCCAAGGTATTGGCTTCGCGCCACGTATGATATTATCTTCTATTCAGGCTGTAAAGGCTCATATGAAGGGGGATGAGGTCTTCATGATCTGGTTCGAGTTGAAGGAAGCAGCGTTGGAATTAAAGGATGTACGGGTAGTGCGGGATTTTCCTGAGGTATTTCCTGAGAAGCTACCAGGATTACCTCCGCATAGAGAGGTTGACTTCCAGATCAATCTAGTACCAGGTGCCAAGCCTGTATCCAAGGCTCCGTACAGAATGGCTCCGAAAGAACTCGCGGAGTTTAGAGTTCAATTGCAAGAACTGGTGGATTCAGGGTTCGTTCGCCCCAGTTCATCACCATGGGGAGCCCCTGTGCTGTTCGTGAAGAAGAAGGATGGAACACTGCGATTGTGTATAGATTATCGGGAACTCAATCGGTTGACGGTGCGGAACACTTATCCGCTACCGCGGATCGATGAGTTGTTCGATCAACTAGTGGGAGCACATTGGTTTTCTAAATTGGATTTGCGCTCCGGATACTATCAGTTGAGGATACATGAGGGGGATATTCAGAAAACAGCATTCAGTTCGAGATATGGTTTGTATGAGTTCACAGTAATGCCGTTTGGGCTCACAAATGCCCCTTCGGCCTTCATGAGTTTGATGAACAAGGTGTTTGAACCGTATTTGGACATCTTCGTCATTGTTTTCATCGACGACATCTTGGTCTACTCAAAGACGGAGGAGGAGCATGTCGAGCACCTGACCTTGGTTTTGAAGAAATTGAAGGAGCACGCCTTGTATGCCAAGTTTAGCAAGTGTGAATTCTGGCTTAAGGAGGTTGCCTTCTTGGGGCATGTGATCAGTGGAGCAGGATTAGCTGTGGATCCAGCTAAGGTGCGGGCCGTGAAGGAGTGGTCGCCCTTGAAGTCGGCGGCCGATGTACGAAGCTTTCTTGGACTTGCTGGCTACTACCGCAAGTTCGTGAAAGGATTTTCCAAGATTGCCCTTCCTCTTACCTCCTTGACGAAGAAGGGTGTGCCATTTGAGTGGATGCCTCAATGTGAAGCAGCATTTCAAGAGTTGAAGGATAGGCTTACCTCCGCCCCCATCCTTGCACTTCCGTCGGGGATGGAAGGATTTCAGGTTTACACGGACGCATCATATCAAGGGATGGGTGCGGTGCTGATGCAGCACGGGCATGTGATCGCTTATGCTTCAAGGCAGTTAAAGAAACATGAAATCAATTACCCGGTTCATGATTTGGAGTTGGGAGCAGTGGTGTTCGCTTTGAAAGTCTGGAGGCATTATTTATATGGCGTGCACTGCGAGATCTTTTCCGATCACAAAAACTTGAAGTATGTTCACACTCAGAAGGAGTTGAACCTGAGACAACGGCGGTGGTTGGAATTTCTATGCGACTACGAGTTCACCATGAACTACCACCCCGGGAAAGCGAACTCGGTAGCCGATGCCTTGAGTAGAAAAGTGCCAGGCTCTAGCCCAGAGTCTCGGCTGATGAGCATGGAGTTGGCTCGGATGATCGAGGAGATGGAACTTACTCTAGTATTCAAGGATCCTTCGGCAGAGTATGCGGAGTATTTGGCCAACATGAGCATAGTTTGTGATATCCGAGACCGGATTCGGGTGGAGCAAGGAATGGATGCGGCCTTGGCCCCGACAATCAAGGCAATTGAAGATGGGACCACCGATGAGTACACACTCAAAGACGGCCTCATTTATTTTCGTGGCCGACTCTATATTCCCAAGGGCGGCAAAATTCGGGAGGATATCTTGAGAGAGGCACATTCCTCTCAATATTCAGTGCACCCTGGTATTGCTAAGATGTACGCCGGATTGCGGAAGACCATGTGTTGGCCGGGAATGAAGAAGGATGTTCGCTACTATGTTACACATTGCGAAGCTTGCCAAAGAGTGAAGGCTGAATGCAGGAGTCCCGGTGGTTTGTTGCAGTCATTGCCCATCCCCGAATGGAAGTTCGAGGATATCTCCATGGACTTTGTTCATGGGTTACCTCGTTCCCGCTCCGGGAATGATTCAGTATGGGTTATTGTGGATCGACTGACAAAGGTGGCCCGGTTCATTCCAATGAAGAAGGAAGCACACGTGGATGTTTTGGTACGCCTTTTTGTGGAGCAATTTGTACGGTATCATGGCGTGCCCAAGACAATTGTTTCGGATCGGGATGGTCGGTTTACATCCAATGAGTGGAAGGCGGTACAGGCGTATTTGGGCTCACGCCTAACCTTTAGTACCGCATTTCATCCTCAGACGGACGGGCAGTCAGAGCGGACCATCAGAACACTGGAGGATTTATTGAGGTTATGTGTGTTGGACAGGGGAGAGCCATGGGAAAGCTCTTGCCCCTGGTGGAATTCTCTTACAACAATAGTCATCAAGCGAGCATCGGTATGGCGCCCCATAAAGCCCTTTACGGAAGAAGGTGCAGGACTCCCTTGTCTTGGGTGCAAGATGAAGATCCGAAGGCATTGGGAAACGAATACATAGATGATACTGATGCGGCGGTCAGATTGATACGGGATCGCATGTTGGAGGCTCAAAGTCGGCAGGCGAAATATTACAATAAAAAGCACCGGATGGTGGAGTTCCAAGTGGTCAAAAAAGTGTTCCTTAAGATTCGGCCGATGCATGGAGTGTCACGGGTGCGGGGAGTGAAAAAGCTCAGCCTAAGGTATGTTGGGCCTTATACTATACTAGAAAGGATCGGCCCGTTGGCCTATCGGTTGGAGTTACCACCAGAACTAGAAAATCTCCATGACGTGTTCCATGTGTCGTCGCTTCGAAAAGCACTGTTGCGGCCCCGACCAGTATATTCCCACTACTGATGGTGCAGTGGCATCAGATAGGTCTGTGCGACTAGAGCCGGTGCGGATTGTTGACAGCGAGACAAGGACTTTGCGCCGCAAAAGTGTACCCTTGGTGAAGGTACTATGGTCGAATCATGGGAAAGAAGAGTACACGTGGGAGCCAATGGATTTAATGCAGCAACGCTACCCGGAGTTGTTTGCTCAAGGTAATCTTATTTAAAAGCATATGTTAAATTTCCTGTTATGCTCTTCTCCCCATAGCCTAAGCCTGATTTCGGGGACGAAATCTTTTATTTTGTTTATAGGATTTGTAACGTCCCGAATCGCTCTAGGCCCCTAGTGTGTGTGTGTTTTGAGTTAGGAGGGTTGACTTGAGTCCTGAGAGTGCAGGGAATTGGACTGCACTTGTGGATAAATGGAGAATCAGTGTAAAAAGGAAGTAACACGGGTAGGGACACGACCGTGTGCCTACCCGTGTGCGTCGAGTTGAGCTCGACGACGCGTGTCGATATTGTCGAGCTGTGTCGACACCAACGGACACGGGTAGGGACACGGCCGTGTGCCTACCCGTGTGCGTCGAGTTGAGCTCGACGACCCGTGTCGAGATCGTCGAGCTGTGTCGACACCAAGGGACACGGGTAGGGACACGGCCGTGTGCCTACCCGTGTGCGTCGAGTTGAGCTCGACGACCCGTGTCGAGATCGTCGAGCTGTGTCGACACCAAGGGACACGGGTAGGGACACGGCCGTGTGCCTACCCGTGTGCGTCGAGTTGAGCTCGACGACCCGTGTCGAGATCGTCGAGCTGTGTCGACACCAAGTGACACGGGTAGTGACACGGCCGTGTCCCTACCCGTGTGCGTCGAGTTGAGCTCGACGAGAAGTGTCGAGACGCAACCCGAGAAGTACACGGCCAAGGACACGGCTATGCACACGGCCGTGTCATGTGGACACGGGTCGGGACACGGGCGTGTCCCAACCCGTGTCAAGTGTTGAACCGACATGGAAACTGTCGTTGCCGCTTCGCCAGGCAGGACACGGGTAAGGACACGGCCGTGTCCCTAACCGTGTCACATTTTATATATATAGGGGAGAGAAAACCCTAGCCGTTTTCATTCTCTTTTCTTCCCCTATTTTCTGTGAGATCTCCTGTGAGAGGGAAAACTGCAGGAGCAAGTCCTACCGGAGGAGATTCGCCATCGCCGTGAAAGGGAAAATGCCGCCAAGGAGAACTACGAGATCCATGGCTAGAAATGGTGGTACCGCTGGAGCCGATGTGAGTTTCCTACCCTCTCCCTTGGTGCTAGATCTATAGTTATTTCCCTAGGCGAGACATCGACTCAAGAGAGTCCTGATGGTGAGGAGGAGTTTTCTAGGAAAGGTCATGCTAAGACTTGTGTCTTAGGTTTTAGATCTCTTCAACCACGCCCTTTTTCAATGGATGATAAGGGATGGTTTCGTGAAGGGTTTTGGCCTCTTGAGGGTGAATAAGGGAGGAGGTTTTCTGGAATGATTTTGGAAGATCGCCTTGAGGAGGAAGATGAACCGATGCCGTTCATTCTGCCTTAAGATGCGTGCAGAATCTGTATTCTGCGCGCAGCGAACTTCGTGACCATTTTTAAGTAGGATATGGGCAGATCTGGGCTTCTGGCTAAACACGAAAGTTGTAGCCCTTGAAAATACCTTTCCAACGAGTGGTTGCACGACTTCCGGTGAAGTCTGTAGCCACGGGAAAATCCAAACGAAAATGGTGTTTAATAAATCCTGCATGCAGAAACTGTGTTCTGTACGCAGCGGACTTCAAGTCCGATTTCAAATAGGATAATGTCAAATATGGGTTGAGCTCTGAATATGAAAGATGTAGTCCATGGAAATACCTTTCCATCGAGGGGTTACACGACTTCACCGGATTCCTGCAGCCTCGGGAATCTCCGGTCGAAGTTGCTGACCAGATTCAACCTGCGCCTAAATTCTGGGCTTAATGGAAAAATGGATTTTGATTCGGTGAAATTATTAACGCAAGATACTTGCCTTGGATGAACCCTTATGATTAATCATTTGTTGTGTGATTGAAGTATCTTACTAATCGCATTTCATATTACCAAATTGTGAAACAAACTTGTTTAAAAGAATTGAACTGGTAGGAATTGAAAGATTGAATATGGTGCACTTCATGTTTAAGTTATGATATTACTAAAAAGGAAGATGTGATAGATCTTATATGCGCATCACATTATTTTACATTGTCATCATTTGGGAAGTCATATAGATGATTAGATCATGGCCATGGATATGTTTGATTAATGAAATGAGTCTAGTGGACCAATACTTAGAGCGTTGTCTCCCTACGGGTAGTATTGTGAAGGGATGTAAGTGCGGGGTTGACCGCCACTTGTTTTGGTTGTGTTGAGATAGGGTGCGGATGGATGGTTGGGCTGTGCCCTCGTGTTTACTTCCGAGGCCCCTTCCATGTTGTGTTGATATGGTGTTTGCATGTGGTGTGAGTCGACACGCGGTGTCGTAATCCCGGGTTAAGGATAGTGTGGCAGGTCTACGGGCTCGCCAGTCGTCACACCGACGGGAGTTGACAGTTAGACTTGGTCGGTTTGGGCTGTGTCCTCGGTGTTCACGTCCCGAGGCCCCTCCGGCCATGTGAACGGTTGGGCTGTGTCCTCGTGCTTTCTTCCGAGGCCCCTTCCGGGTCACGCAAGGCCAGTTCGGGCTGTGTTCTTGGTGCACATCTACCCAAGACCCCGCTGGGCCATAGTACGCAGGGGCTCCGCTGTTGTGTTCTTAGCGTTGAGGCGTACGGAGGTCTAGGTGAAGTAGTGTGATACCCGCCTAGTAGTAGAAGTGCCCGTTCTACTGTCACCGCCTTGCCACGGCGGCTGATGCCTGAGAGGTTAGCTACCTGCTCGAAAAGTGGGAACTACAGTCTGTGTCGACATAGCAATTGCATGGGTGTGTATGGGTGAGTCATTGCATAGCATTCATAGCATTTCATATCATTGCACAACAAGATCCTCATCGTATAAGTTTGTATGGGCACTCTCATACGATGAGTTACTTTTATGTAACCCGATCCTTAACTTATAAGTTTGTATGAGCATTCTTATAAGTTAAGTTACTTCCTGCTCTTACTTATACTTGCTAGTTTACTTGTAGCTCTTATATAAATGCTGATAGTGATACTGTTTCTCTTACTCTACTGCCACCTGTTTGTACCTGTCGTACACTTATAAATATTGTACCCTTGTTTCTCTTTCTCCGCCCGGTGCCGAGGAGTCGCCGGGGGAGCGGATGTGAAACCACTTAGTCGTTTCGACTAACGGTTGCTACGTCTTCCTTTTTAGGAGGTCACGCCGCAGGTAGAGCAGCCGCAGACTACGCAGCAGGACAGCCAGACCAGGACGACAGGGCCTGATGTGACGGTGCCGTCGATACCGTCTGTTACTGATGTTAGTATTTTTATTACTCTGATGTAGCCCGTTTGGGCAATGATTAGCTGTACTCTGATATTTTGTAGAAGCATGTTTTAGCTTCTCATTATTGATGTTTTGGACTTTATATACTTAGTGTGGATTTTGACTTCTCTTGCTTATTTATTTGGTTGGGTTGGCATGATATATTGATATGGTTTCAGCCGGCAGAATAGGCGTCTTGTGGTACAGGTTAGCCCGTGTGCTAATGCTACCGCAAGGCGGCTGTTCCGGGCATAAGACTCCCTCTTCGTGCCGTGTTTTGGGATCCGGGGAGGGGGGGGGTCTTACATGTACAGTGCTTAAGCCCGTTTATATTTCCATTTTGTTACTTTGTAGTACACTCTCTTTTATATTTATGAACTCGATGTGATTTCATTTACATTTAATACATGTGATTTGGACTTAGTTTTATCCGAAACTATATTATACTGCTCTCTCTTATTGATCAAAAAGGTCGGCAGAATTGGCGTTTTGTAGTGGCGGCCTTCCCGAGAGTCGGGGCCACCGCAAAACGGCGGTTCTTGGCATAAGACCCCGGGGTTTAAAAGAAAACAAAGGGGGTCTTACAAGTGGTATCAGAGAAAACCTCGATCGAAAAACGAAGTAGTCTACAAAACCCTTAGGCCACCCCCGCGCAAGCTTAGTTTGCGGACAAACTAGCAGCGGAAGTAGTGGTGGGCCCATAATGGAAATCACATGTAAAAGTCCATTTTCTCCTCCTTTTATTCCATTGGTACGCTATCTAACTGTTGGAATATTTTCTTGTAGCCTGCGACGAACCCTACTCCACAACAGGGGACACCTCAGGATCCGAATATAGTTCCACCTCCGCCGGCTCCAGTTCCGTTTCAGCAGACGGATATGGGGCAAACATTGACGGCCATCCTGGAGGCCTTCAGAGCTCAGCAGGCCCCGGCTCCACAGCCAAATCCCGGGGCCAACTGGATGAGTGCCTTCCGGGAACTTTCCCCTCCATCCTACCAGGGGACGGAGTCGGCAGTTCGCACAGAGTAATGGTTGGATACCATCTATGAGATGCTAGCGGGGATAAGATGCCCCACTGAGGAGGCAGTTGCTTTGGCAGTCTCCTGCTTGGAGTCGAATGGGAAGAGGTGGTGGAATTCATAGCTGGACACCACCTTTGCGGATTTGGATTGTGCAGATATCTCTTGGGGAGAGTTCAGAGCGGCACTTCTGGGACATTTTGTACCTCAGTCGGCGAGGGACGAGCTGGAGGATAGGTTCTTGCGGTTGAAGTAGGGCAACAGGACAGTGCTGGAGTATTACCAGGAGTTTACTCACCTAGCCCATTATGCGTACTCTTATCAGTTGGACGACGCTGGCTACGCCATGAGGTTCTACAAGGGGCTGCACGACGACATGAGATAGGCCCTCCTCTTCATCTCCGAGGGAAGCTTTGCCAGAACTCTGGAAATGGCCAAGAAAAGGGAGGCAGATCAGCTTACAGTCAAAACTCGGAAGAGGCCGGCTGACGATGCAGTGATTGGAGGACGTATAAATCGTCCTCGAGGCCAGGTCATCGAGGAAGGAATGAATGGGGATCAACCCCGTCAGGAGATCGGACCGGAGTAGAGGAATCAGGGGGTATTGGCCCCTCAGCCCTTGCAGATGTTGGAGATACCGACGGTAGCAGACCAGGCGTCGGTGTGCTTCCATTGCAATCAGCCGGGGCATTTTTAGAGAAATTGTCCCATGAGGCGAGCGCCCCCACCAGCACTTCAGGGTGCCCCACCTCCTCGATAGTTTGGGGGTCGAGGGCACGAATGAGGACGGGGATATCAGGGCAGGGGCCACAGGCCAGAGAGGGAGCAGATGTACGCACTAAATCTGGCTCAACCCCAGAACCCGGAGCAGGTTATAGCAGGTATGCCAGTACATTCAATTTCTTTCTTTCATAAGGACTAGTTCTCACAGACACAAACTAGTTAGAAATTAAGAAAAGAAAAACTACAACTAGAACACTAAGACACTTAATTACCTCAGGCGTAGTTTTCATCAACGGCAAGCTCGCTCACACATTCTTCGACAACGGGGCTTCACACTCGTTTGTGTCAGAGGATTTCGTGAAAGGGCTGGCAGGCGTGGAGCAATTCACAGGAAGGATGATGAGGGTGCGTCTACCCGATGGATCAGAGCTCATGACCTCTTCTCATTGCAATATGGAGGCAGAGATCGGCGGGAAGGCGTTTGAGGTACCTGCGACAATCCTGAGGATGCCGGACTATGATCTCATACTGGGCATGATATGGTTACACTGGAACCATGCCAAGATTGACTGCTTGGCGAAGAGGATCACCATGAGGCACGAGGACTGCTCTATTGTTATCGAAGGCATTACATCAGCCCACCTGTTATTTTTATCGTCTGTACAGACCGTCAAGGCCCACCTACAGGGAGACGAAGTTTATCAGGTCCTCTTCGAGATGGTCGTGGCCAAGGATTCTATACCAGATATTCTAGTGGTGCGAGACTTTGTTGATGTATTTCTGGAGAAGCTACCAGGGCTACCCCCGCACCGTGAGATGGACTTTCAGATTCAGCTCGTGTCGGGGGCTAGGCCGGTATCCAGGGCTCCATACCGAATGGCCCCGAAGGAGTTGGTGGAATTTCAAAGCCAGCTTCAAGAGTTAGTGGAAGTCGGGTTCGTCCGGCCTAGCTCTTCACCATGGGGAGCTCCGATTCTATTCGTCAAAAAGAAGGACGAGACGCTTCGGCTGTGTATCGATTACAGGGCCCTGAACAGGCTGACGGTCCGGAATACGTACCCCTTACCAAGGATAGGCGAGCTATTTGACCAGCTGGAGGGAGCTCATTGGTTCTCAAAGCTGGACCTGAGATCGGGGTATTACCAGCTACGCATTCAGGAGAAGGACATCCCGAAGACGGCCTTCAGCAGCAGATATGGATTGTACGAGTTTACCGTGATGCCCTTCGTGCTCACGAATGCACCATCCGCGTTCATGGCCTTGATGAACCGGGTGTTCGAAGAGTACCTGGATGTCTTCATCATCATATTCATTGATGACATCCTTATTTATTCGAGGACCGAAGAGGAGCACTCGAGGCATCTGGCCTTAACGTTGGAGAAGCTCCGAGAACACAAGATGTATGCTAAGTTCAGCAAGTGTCAATTCTGGCTAAGGGAGGTGGCCTGTTTGGGTCATGTTATTAGTGGAGCGGGTTTGGTAGTAGATCCGGCAAAGGTCCAGGCAGGGCGAGATTGGCCACCGCTGAAAACGGCCACGGATGTTAGGAGTTTCCTTGGACTTGTCGGGTATTACCGGAAGTTCGTAGAGGGGTTCTCTCAGATTTCCCTCCCTCTTACATCTCTGACGAAGGAGTCTCCTTTTATTTGGACACCACAGTGCGAGTCTGCCTTTTAGGAGCTGAAGGGTCGGCTTACCTCGGCCCCAATCCTTGCTCTTCCATCAGGGAAGGAAGGATTCCAGGTGTACACAGATGCTTCCTACTAGGGGATGGGTGCCGTTCTGATGCAGAACGGGCACGTGATAGCCTACGCCACCCGTCAGCTAAAGAAACATGAGCAGAACTACCCGGTGCCTGATTTGGAGATGGGGGCAGTTGTATTTGCACTAAAGATCTGGCGACACTACCTCTATGGGGTCCACTGTGATATATTCTCGGACCACAAGAACTTAAAGTACGTAGACACGCAGAAGGAGCTGAATATCAGGCAGAGATGCTGGGTGGAGTTTCTATCGGACTACCAATACACCATGTACTACCATCCTGGGAAGGCAAACATTGTTGCAAATGCTCTCAGCCGGAGAGCGAGTATGTCAGGAGTAGGCCCGCAGTTGCTGGCCTTGGAATTGGTAAAGTCGTTCAAGAGGATGCAGATATCACTAGTGTCCGAGGATGACCCAGAGCTTTATACGGAGTACCTGATGTCGATGAATGCCACTGATGACATTAAGGACCGCATCAGAGACGGGAAGAGGCTGGATGCAAGAGCGGAGCCGATATTTAGGGCCTTGGAGGAAGGCACGGCAGGGGATTACTCCTTGAGGGATGGACTCTTATGTTTCAAAGGCAGGGTCAACATACCGGTAGTAGGCCAGATTCGGGAGGACATCATGACGGAGGCACATTGCAGCAGATACTCGGTGCACCCGGGAATCACCAAGATGACAGCAGATTTGAAGAGGATGATGTTCTGGCCAGGCATGAAGAAGGACATCACGCATTTTGTGACACATTGCGAGGCTTGCCAACTCGTAAAGGCTGAGTGCAGGAATCCAGCCGGTTTACTACAGTCACTTTCGGTGTCGGAGTGGAAGTTTGAGGATATAGCCATGGATTTCATACATGGGCTACCCCAGTCCCGTGCGGGGAATGACTCGATCTGGGTGATAGTGGACAGGCTAACGAAGGTGGCCAGATTTATTCCAGTGGCGAAGGACTCTCTAGTGAGGGTATTAGTGCAGAGGTTCATCGAGCAGTTTGTGCGCTATCATGGGGTACCCAGGACTATCGTTTCAGATCGGGATGAGCGGTTTACGTCCAAGGAGTGGAGGACAGTTCAGTCCCATCTGGGTTCTCGGTTGACATTTAGCACGGCTTCTCACCCTCAGACCGATGGAAAGATGGAGCACACCAACCTACCCTGTAAGATCTTGTAACACCCCCTATCTGTCGCATAGCATATAGCAGTAGGTCCGGCCGGGGCCCGACGCTGTATGCCACAGACAGACCGGGTGGTTACTCATGGAAACCATCCAACCAATCACAACGTCCTACACAGATCATTCTAGCGGAAGCAGTTTATAAAGGTTGCAAATAAGAACCCAGCACTAAAGCATGAATGTCCACTAATCCAAAATAGGAATGTTACAAAATACACCAGTACAAGACTTAAGGCCTTACAAAAATTGTTCACTTGATATTACATGATTTACAAATCTCGGCACGCAGGCCGGTCATACATGAATAAAAATAGTAAACACTTCCAATTAGGCCTTCGAGGGCCAGCTTTGCACTTGGGCTTTAGCCCGCTATTGACTGCTTGGTCCAGCAGCACCTGCAAGAAACAAACCACCGCACGGTGGAAAAACAAGGCAACGGTCAGCAATGCTGACCAAATTATAACGATCCCGCCCCCAACTCGGGGCGGCGATGCTCCTTCCCTGCATTTCATTAGCATAAGCGAGCAATAATTATATATAACCATTTCATCACAGACGTTGGCTCGCACGACCATACGCCCCGTGCTCTCAGGGCACATTCTCGGTGAATCGGTCGATGTCACGTCAATTAAAGCCATAGACATTCTGGACTCACCACCGCCACTTTGACGGCCAAACCTATGAGCATTTTGTCTTCTTGGCCTGGGTCACGACAATTTAAGCCATAGACCGCCGAAGACCCTAATCTATGCCAACGGCAAGTGCCACGTACCCTTAGGTCTCTTTAACCGAACAACATAGAACGGGTATGGTTCTATCTAACCCGTGCTCACATCGCAACGACAATTTAAGTCATTTGCGCGGGTCAAACTTCCACCGAGTCCCATCTCCATCACAATTCACATAACCCGGTTATGTTCAAGTTGGCTCTCAGGCCACCAAGTTGGCAAGATCACACATCCGCCCAGTTTTCCGGGTGCACCTTTGGGTTAATCCCCAACGCTCCCTGCTGCAATCTACCGTGTAGAAAACCCGAAAAACAACCAATAGCACGGAGTCTTCTCCGGCATTTATGCAATGCAACATCACCGATCCAGACCAACATGTCCGGGTAGGCTTCACACATCATGCCTATGTCCGTTCTCGCTTACGGACTATATACAATGGGGACTTCACATATCTACCCGAAGGAATGCCTCCAACTCTCCGCAAACTCGTGAGAGCGGGCTTCCTATGCAAAGAAGGAGAGCTACTCATGCTCAAGAAGAGAATCGTTACCCTAGCGTTCCTCTTTGGCACCATGGAAAAGAAAGCGGATGAAAAGCACCGCACTAGCTTTGCCTCCGTGGATCCGGAGTCGGCTCGCGATTTGGAGCTTCGAAGCTCCTCCAATGGCCGGATCTAGCTCCTTCTTCCTTCCTTGGCTCTCCTCTCTCTCTAAGCTTTTAGAAAGATAACAACTTATGAAAAGTGAGGGTTTCTAAGTCCAATCCCGGGTATATCCCTTCAGGAACAACCCCCAGCCATTGGATCATCAATTAAAGAAATGAACGGCTTCGATTCGGGACTGAAATGCCCAATCTGGACCGCACACGGCCTGGCACACGCCCATGTCCAGGGCCGTGTGCCTCATTCGCCGTCAAAATCGGCTCGCCTGGAACAACACACGGGTATCGAACACGCCCGTGTTTGATCTGACACGCCCGTGTTCCACCTGACATGGCCGTGTGGCCAGCCGTGTACCCCCATCATTTTTCCCCGAAAATAACCCGAGCACTGCACGGGTTCTAGGACACTCCCGTGTCCTTGCCCGTGTCACCTCAACACGCCTGGGCTCCAGGCCGTGTACACAGTCTCGACACTCGACACTTCGTCGAGCGAAGATCGTCGACCTGATGACACGGCCTTGGACACGCCCGTGTCCTAGGCCGTGTGCCTTGTCTTGACACTTCGTCGAGCAAAGTGTCGACTTCCCGGGAAGAGTGTCGACACGGGTCGACACGCCCTGCGACATGCCCGTGTCTCAGGCCGTGTGCCATGTCTCGACACTTCGTCGAACGCAGAGTGTCGACTTCGCGGGCTAAGTGTCGACACGGGTCGACACGCCCCGCGATACGCCCGTGTCGCAGGCCGTGTGCCTAGTCTCGACACAATGTCGAGATCAAAATGTCGACTTCCCGGCTGAGTGTCAACACAAGCTTGACACGCCTTGGGACACGCCTGTGTCCCAGGCCGTGTGCCTCCAGCCAGAACCCAAAACTGGCCCAAAACGTCCCCCGTCGCTCCTTTGAGTTTCGGGGCATTACAACTCTCCCCCTCTTAAAAGAATTTTGCCCTCGAAACTATATAAAGGAAAGACATGTACAAAACCAAAATTTGTACCTGAGCGGAACAACTCCGGATACTCGTCAAGCATAGTCTGCTCTCGCTCCCAAGAGAGCTCCTCACTACCGCAATTGTCCCACCGGACCTTGACCATCCTGATCTCTTTATTGCGTAGCTGCTTGACCTCCGAGTCCTCAATCCGCATGGGCTTGACCTTTGTCATCAACCCACTATCCACCGGCACTTGATCAACTGCGATCACTTGCGAAGGCTCTTGCACTGCCTTCCAAAGCACCGAAATATGGAATACATCATGTAAACCACTAAGCTCCACTGAAAGCTTCAACCGATAGGCCGCTTCACCAACTCGCTCCAGCACCTCAAACGGTCCAAGGTACCTCGGGCTTAGCTTTTTCAATCGCCGCACCCGCGAGACATCCTTGAACGGCTTGATCTTTAAGTATACATAGTCGCCCACAGCGAACTCCACGTTCCTGTGCTTGGCATTATAGTACTTCGCTTGTCGGTCCTGAGCGATAAGCAACCTCTCCCGAATGGTTCTCACCAAAGAAGTAGCATCCTCCACTTCCGATCGCTTATACAACTTTGACTCACCCGTTTCTAACCAAGACAATGGCGTGCGACATTTTCTACCATATAGGACCTCGAAAGGTGCCATTTGAACACTCGCTTGTTAGCTATTGTTGTATGCGAACTCCACCAAATAAAGGTGGTCTTCCCACTGCTTTTCGAAATCCAAGACACACATGCGGAGCATGTCTTCCATGGTTCTATTGACCCTCTCGGTCTGCCCATCCGTTTGCGGATGGAAGGCTGTGCTAAATTTCAACTTTGTTCCCAACATTTGCTGCACTAGCCTCCAATCATTGGACGTGAACCGCCCAACTCGGTCACTCACGATGCTGCGGGGCACACCATGAAGCTGTACTATGTTATCCACATAAATCTTTGCCAACTTCTCCACCGGATCAACCTTCCTATGCGGAATAAAATGCGACACCTTCGTTAACCGATCAACAACCACCCAAATGGCGTCGTTCCCCTTTTGCGACCTTGGCAAACCGTGCACAAAGTCCATAGAGATGTCGTCGAATTTCCACTCCGGAATAGGCAAGGACCTAAGAAATCCTCCAGGCTTTTGGCACTCCGCCTTCACCAAGGCGCAAGTTTGGCACTTCGCTACGTATAGCGCCACATCCTTCTTCAAACCCGGCCACCAAAATAGTATCTTCACATCGCGGTACATCTTCGTGCTCCCCGGGTGAATCGAGTACTTGGTATGGTGTGCTTCGTACAACAACTCCACCCGCAAATTTCCCACACTTGGGACGCACAGACGACCGTCTTTCCAAAGTAATCCGTCCTCCACGACGAATTGGGAATTTGGCCCATCCAGAGCCTCTACCATGAACTGCTTCATATGAGCATCCATATCCAAAGCCTGCCGAATACGATCAGCCAGGCCATATTGGACTTCAGTCCAATTCAGAACTGCTTCAGCACTTGATTGCCTGTCCACACAAACAATCTCCAACGCCTCCAACTCCCGCACCAACCGCTCATCATGCACCGATAGCCAATTGGCTTGAACTGGGGCTCGTAGACTCAACGCGTCTGCAACCGCATTCCCCTTACCAGGCACGTAGTGGATCTTGAATGTATAGTCCCCCAGGAACTCCATCCATCAACGCTGCTGCATATTCAGATCCTTCTGATCAATCAGATATTTCAGGCTCTTATGATCGCTGTAGATATCAATCTTCACACCGTACAAATAGTGCCTCCACAGCTTCAAGGCAAAAATCACGGCCGCTAACTCCAAGTTATGGACTGGATAATTCCTTTCATGCACTTTTAGCTGTCTCGAGCCATAAGCTATTACACTTCCGTGTTGCAGTAGCACGCAACCCAAACCGCTGCCCGAAGCATCACTATAAATCTCATAGCCTTCGGTCCCACATGTCGAACCCAGCACAGGCGCCGTGGTCAACCGACACTTCAACTCCTCAAAAACTCGCGTGCACTCCGGCGTCCAAACGAACTTATGCTCCTTCCTCATCAAAATAGTGCGAGGTAACGCTATCCGCGATAAGTTCTCTACGAAGCGCCTATAATAGCCGGCAAGCCCCGAAAAGCTCCGGACTTCCGCTACCGTAACAAGCTCAGGCCACTCCCGTATCGCAACAATCTTCGCCGGATCCACATCAATACCCTCTCCACTCACTATATGCCCGAGGAACGCCACTGAGGATAGTCAAAACTCGCACTTCGAGAACTTGGCATACAACTGATTTCTTCTTAGCGTCTCCAAAACCAAATGAAGATGCTTGAAGTGATCTTCCTCACTTTGCGAGTACACCAAAATATCGTCGATGAAGACGATCATGAAATGGTCCAAGTACTCCCTAAAAGTCCCGTTCATCAAATCCATGAACACTGACGGCGCATTAGTCAGCCCAAACGGCATGACCGTAAACTCATAATGCTCGTATCTCTTACTAAACGCTGTCTTCGGGATATCACTCTCCCTTATTCGCAGCTGATAGTACCCAGCCTTGAGATCCAACTTCGAGTACACCGCCGACCCGACTAACTGATCAAAAAGATCATCAATCCGGGGGATCGGGTACTTGTTCTTCTCCGTCAGCTTGTTGAGCTCTCGGTAATCAATACATAGCCTCAAGCTTCCGTCCTTCTTCTTAACAAAGAGGACCGGTGCGCTCCAAGGCGAAGAACTCGGGCACACATACCATTGCTCCAATAACTCTTGCAATTGAACTTTCAGCTCCGCCATTTCCTTAGGCGCTAGCCGATAAGGAGATCGTGACACAGGCTTTGCACCTGGCACTACCTCAATCATAAAATCTATCTCCCGTTGAGGCGGGGCTCCAGGAAGATCTACGGGAAACACATCAGGGTATTCCGATACCACTGAAGTACAATCCAACGCGGGCTTCGGCTTTGCAACCTCCACTAGTGTAAAGAACAGTTCTGCACCGGCACGAACCGCCTTCACCACCTGAAGAGCAGACATCAACGTCTTGCTCGACCCCTTTAAGCCCGTAAAAGTCGTCTCACGACTAGCTCCTAACTTGACTTCCTTCCGACCGCAATCGATATAGGCTTGCTGCTACGAGAGCCAGTCCATGCCAAATATAACGTCGAACTCCACCAACGAAAGCAAAGACGCCTACAGGTCGAACTCCTGATCCCCAATACGAATCTTAACATCGCAGATCCTATCTGCTCGCATCGAACACCCATTGGGCAACAACACATCCAACTTATCCTTCGCCATCGAAGAAGGGACTCCGATGCGTGATATAAATCCTTCGGACAAGAAGGAGTGTGAAGCTCCCGTATCGAAGAGTGCTCGTGCCGGATTTTCACAAATCAATACAAATCCTAAACAAGCAGTGGTAAGGTAACATGTGCATAACAAGTATTTAAAGAAATTGACTTGCTATAAATTAAACCATACCTGTCACCACATCAGCCTGTTTGATGGCCTCCTGTTGGCCAAGATTATAGACCCTTGGTTGGGCCGGAGCATAGTGGGATGCGGTCGACTCCACCGCCTTTCCCTTCTCTTCATAAGTAGCTCCCGGCCTTCTCTCAGACTTAGGATGTCCGCTCCAACAGTCACGGGCAAAATGTCCCGTCTTGCCACAAGTAAAACACGCGCCCAGGGTCCGACTCGTAGTCGCCCTAGAAGCACCAGAAGGAGCTGGACCCGAAGTCCTATGCTTCTTGAAAGACCTCCGATAGCCGGACTTTGAAGTAGTCGGCACTTTGAATTCAGATTTCTTCTCACCCAAGCTTTTCTTTGCTTGTACATTCTTCATGCCCTTCTCCAAGGACCGGGCAGTATTGACCAAGGTTAAGAAACCCTGCGTCATCGTCCCCAAGAGTAGTAATCTCAACTCATATCTCAAGCCTTCATAGAAGCGATTAGTCTTGCGCTCCTCATCCACAATATTGGAGGTAGCATAACAACTCAGACGAGTAAACTCGTGGAGATATTCATCCACGCTCCTCTCACCCTGAACCAACTTCAGAAACTCGTTCTCCAGCGAAATCCTCGGAGTAGAAGGGAGGTATCTTGCTAAGAACAATCCCGAGAACTCTTCCATCGGGACGTCTGTAAGTTGTCTACCTATCAAATGATGCAGCTCCAAACCTTCCCACCATAATCTCGCTTCACCGTCCAAAAGGAACGTAGCAATGGTGGTCATTTGCCACTCCTCCGTCTCAGTTGTTGTCATGACTCTCTTCACCCTAGAGAGCCAGTCTTCAGCCTGAGATGGGGTTCCCAACCCCGAGAATAACGGAGGGTTAAAGCTCATTACATTCTTAAGCTGCCTCTCGGTTGCCCTCCTTGGCACCACCGGTTCCACAACCACTTGCTCCACTCTCCTCGGCTCAGCCTCTTGAAGAGGTTCCTACTCCATCACAGGAGCGGGCTGCTGCGTTTGCCTTGCAGGCTGCGCATTTATCACGGCCAACACCGCTTCAGCCACCAATCGTATGTTCTCAGCCGATAGAGGTGTTGCGGGAGCAACATCTGGTGCACTGCTAGCCTCAGAAACTCGACGTTCCGACGGCCCAACACCACTTCTGGTCACCTATAGTGGTACAAAACACCGTTAAGCGACCAAATAAAATTGCAAACAGCAATTATAGGAACACGCAGGTTCCTCAAACACGTGTATTTTCATTCCTAAGTGGACATTCATGGGTTCTTTTACTGTTATAACGGTGACGCACACAATGTGCTCACCACCCCTTAAAAAGAATTCGCCCACAAATTCACTTTAAGCCCGACCAAAACCAGTAGTCTGATACCAAATTGTAACACCCCCTATCCGTCGCAAAGCATATAGCAGTAGGTCCGGCCGGGGCCCGACGCCGTATGCCACAGACAGACCGGGTGGTTACTCATGGAAACCATCCAACCAATCACAACGTCCTATACAGAGCATTCTAGCGGAAGCAGTTTATAAAGGTTGCAAATAAGAACCCAGCACTAAAGCATGAATGTCCACTAATCCAAAATAAGAATGTTACAAAATACACCAGTACAAGCCTTAAGGCCTTACAAAAATTGTTCACTTGATATTACATGATTTACAAACCTCGGCACACAGGCCGGTCATACATGAATAAAAACAGTAAACACTTCCAATTAGGCCTTCTAGGGCCGGCTTCGCACTTGGGCTTTAGCCCGCTATTGACCGCTTGGTCCAGCTGCACCTGCAAGAAACAAACCACCGCACGGTGGCAAAACAAGGCAACGGTCAGCAATGCTGACCAAATTATAACGATCTCGCCCCCAACTCGGGGCGGCGATGCTCCTTCCCTGCATTTCATTAGCATAAGCGAGCAATAATTATATATAACCATTTCATCACAGACGTTGGCTCGCACGGCCACACGCCCCGTGCTCTCAGGGCACATTCTCGGTGAACCGGTCGATGTCATGTCAATTAAAGCCATAAACATTCTGGACTCACCACCGCCACTTTGACAGCCAAACCTATGAGCATTTTGTCTTCTTGGCCTGGGTCACGACAATTTAAGCCATAGACCGCCGAAGACCCTAATCTATGCCAACGGCAAGTGCCACGTACCCTTAGGTCTCTTTAACGGAATGACATAGAACGGGTACGGTTCCATCTAACCCGTGCTCACATCGCAACGACAATTTAAGCCATTTGCGCTGGTCAAACTTGCACCGAGTCTCATCTCCATCACAATTCACATAACCTGGTTATGTTCAAGTTGGCTCTCAGGCCACCAAGTTGGCAAGATCACGCATCCGCCCAGTTTTTCGGGTGTACCTTTGGGTTAATCCCCAAGGCTCCCTGCTGCAATCTACCGTGTAGAAAACCCAAAAAACAACCAATAGCACGGAGTCTTCTCTGACATTTATGCAATGTAACATCACTGATCCAGACCAACATGTCCGGGTAGGCTTCACACATCATGCATATGTCTGTTCTCGCTTACGGACTCTATACAACGGGGACTTCACATATCTACCCGAAGGAATGCCTCCAACTCTCCGCAAACTCGCGAGAGCGGGCTTCCTATGTAAAGAAGGAGAGCTACTCATGCTCAAGAAGAGAATCATTACCCTAGCGTTCCTCTTTGGCGCCATGGAAAAGTAAGCGGATGAAAAGCACCGCACTAGCTTTGCCTCCGTGGATCCGGAGTCGGCTCGCGATTTGGAGCTTCGAAGCTCCTCCAATGGCCGGATCTAGCTCCTTCTTCCTTCCTTGGCTCTCCTCTCTCTCTAAGCTTTTAGAAAGATAATAACTTATGAAAAGTGATGGTTTATAAGTCCAATCCCGGGTATATCCCTTCAGGAACAACCCCCAGCCGTTGGATCATCAATTAAAGAAATGAACGGCTTCGATTCGGGACTGAAATGCCCAATCTGGACCGCACACGGCCTGGCACACGCCCGTGTCCAGGGCCGTGTGCCTCATTCGCCGTCAAAATCGGCTCGCCTGGAACAACACACGGGTATCGAACACGCCCGTGTTCGATCTGACACACCCGTGTTCCACCTGACACGGCCGTGTGGCCGACCGTGTACCCCCATCATTTTTTCCCGAAAACAACCCGAGCACTGCACGGGTTCTAGGACACGCTTGTGTCCTTGCTCGTGTCACCTCAACACGCCTGGGCTCCAGGCCATGTACGCGGTCTCGACACTCGACACTTCGTCGAGCGAAGATCGTCGACCTGATGACACGGCCTTGGACACGCCCGTTTCCTAGGCCGTGTGCCTTGTCTCGACACTTCGTCGAGCAAAGTGTCGACTTCCCGGGACGAGTGTCGACACGGGTCGACACGCCCTGCGACACGCCCGTGTCGCAGGTCGTGTGCCATGTCTCAACACTTCGTCGAATGCAGAGTGTCGACTTCACGGGCTAAGTGTCGACACGGGTCGACACGCCCTGCGACACGCCCATGTCGCAGGCCGTGTGCCCAGTCTCGACACAATGTCGTGATCAAAATGTCGACTTCCCGGCTGAGTGTCGACACAAGCTTGACACGCCCTGGGACACGCCCGTGTCCCAGGCCGTGTGCCTGCAGCCAGAACCCAAAACTGGCCCAAAACGTCCCCCGTCGCTCCTTTGAGTTTCGGGGCGTTACAGATCTTCTGCACCTATGTATCTTGGACCGCTACGAGCCTAGGGAGAGATTGCTGCCGCTAATCGAGTTTCCGTACAACAACAACCATCAGTCCAGTATAGGCATGGCCCCTTATGAGGCGTTGTATGGACGGAGGTGCAGGACCCCACTATCATGGATTCAAGATGAAGATCCTCAGGCACTCGACTCGGAGTTTGTGGAGGATACTGATGCTCAGGTTAGGTTGATCTGAGACAAGATGCTGGAAGCCCAGAGCAGGCAGGACAAATATTATGACGCGAGACATCGTCAGGTGGAGTTCCAAGTAGGAGACCGGGTCTTCTTGAAGATACGGCCGATGCACGGGGTCTCACGGGTTCTGGGCGGAAGAAGCTCAGTCCGAGATATATGGGGCCCTACAGGATCCTGGAGCGGATCGGCCCCTTGGCTTATAAACTGGAGCTACCGCCGGAGTTAGGTGGATTGCATGACGTCTTCCACGTCTCCTCACTACGGAGGGCTATACTACGCCCCGAGCAGCTGATATCCACAGCCGATGGTCCGGTAGCCTCAGATCGATCAGTCAGCTTGGAGCTGATCAGGATCGACGGCATGGCAGTATGAGTCTTGCGACGTAAGAAGGTCCCGCTAGTTAAGGTTCTGTGGAGAAACCATGGGCAGGAGGAGCATACATGGGATTCACAGGACTTGATGTCGCAAAAGTACCCGGAGCTCTTCGAGTCAGGTATACCTTAAACCTTAGGGATGTTACTAGTTTTATTTATTCTGTAGAAACCCCCGCAGGCTCAACCTTAATTTCGGGGATGAAATGTTTTTTATATATATTGGGATTTGTAACATCCCCCAAACAACTAGACCCTAAGGTTTTATTTTGTCATGACTAGGTCATGACAAAACAACCAAAAGCTCAAAGTGTAACACCCCCTATCTGTCGCATAGCATATAGCAGTAGGTCCGGCCGGGGGCCGACGCCATACACCACAGACAGACCGGGTGGTTACTCAATGGAAACAATCCAACTAATCATAACGTCCTACACAGAGCATTCTAGCGGAAGCAGTTTATAAGTTGCAATTAAGAACCCAACACTAAAGCATGAATGTCCACTAAACACCAAATAGGAATGTAGTACAAACACAAGTAGTAGTCTTAAGGCCTTACATAAAGGTTCACTTCAAATTACATGTTTTACAAATCACGGCACGCAGACCGGTCATACATGAACAAAAGCAAGTAAACACTCCAATTAGGCCTTCGAGGGCCGGCTTCGCAATTTGGGCTTTAGCCTGCTATTGACCGCTTGGTCCAGCAGCACCTGCAAGCAACAAACAACCGCACGGTGGCAAACAAAAGCAACGGTCAGCAATGCTGACCAAATTATAACGATCCCGCCCCCAACTCGGGGCGGCGATGCTCCTTCCCTGCACTTATTAGCATAACAAGCAATGTATAAAATATACATTTCATCACAGGCGTAGGCTCGCACGGCCACACACCCCGTGCACTCAGGGCACATTCCCGGTGAACACAGTCAAAGCCTGCCGACTCACCACCATCCCTTTGGACGGCCAAACAATGAGCAATTTGTCTTCCCGGCATGGGTCACGGTAATTAAAACCATAGACCATCGAAGACCCTCATCTATGCCAACGGCTCTAATCCGAACGACATAGAACGGGTACGGTTCCATCTAACCCATGCTCACATCGCAGCGGTAATTTAAACCATATGCGCAGGTCAAACTTCTCCCGAGTCTCGTTTCCGCCACACACTTCACATAACCCGGTTATGTTCAAGTTGGCTCTCAGGCCACCAAGTTGGCAAATCACGCATCTTCCCAGCTTTTCGGGTGCACCTTTGGGTTAATCCCCAAGGTTCCCTATTGCAATCTACCACGTAGAAAAACCGAAAACAAACATTCGCACGGAGTCTTCTCCGGCATTTATGCAAGGCAACATCACCGATCGGGACCAAATTGTCCGGGTAGGCTTCACACATCATGCCTATGTCTGTTCTCGAATACGAACTCTAAACAATGGGGACTTTACATATCTACCTGAAGGAACACCTCCAACTCACCGCAAACTCGCGAGAGCAGGCTTCCTATGCAAAGAAGGAGAGCTTCACATGCTCAAGAAGATAATCGTTACCCTAGCGTTCTTCCTCGGCGCCATGGAAATGTAAGCGGATGAAAAGCACCGCACTCTCTTTGCCTCCGTAGATCCGAAGTCGGCTCGCGATTTGGAGCTTCGAAGCTCCTCCAATGGCCGGATCTAAGCTTCTTCGTCCTCCTTTGCTCTCCTCTCTCTCTTGACTTAGAAAGAGAACCACTCAAAAGAAATGACGGTTTCAAGGGTCCAATCCCGTGCATATCCCATCAGGAACAACCCCCAGCTGTTGGATCCCGAATTAAAGAAACGAACGGCCACGATCCAGTTCTCGAATGCTAAAACTGGGCCGAACACGGCCTGCGACACGCCCGTGTCCAGGGCCGTGTCCCCCATTCGCCGTCAAAATCGACGTGCCTGGAACAACACACGGGCATCCAACACGCCCATGTTCGACCTGATACGCCCGTATTCCAACTGACACGGGCGTGTGGTCAGCCGTGTGCCCCCATTGACACAGCCCCGAAAACAACCCAAGACTCACACGGGTATTGGACACGCCCGTGTCCACGCCCGTGTCACACCGAACACGGCTGGGCTTCAGGTCGTGTTCATAGTCTCGACACTTCGTCGAGCGAAGTTCGTCGACCACACGACACGGCCTTGGACACGCCCGTATCCCAGGCCGTGTGCCTTATCTCAACACATCGTCGAGCGAAATTCGTCGACTCCCCGGCCCGATCGTCGACACGTGCTCGACACGCCCTGAGACACGCCCGTGTCTCAGGCTGTGTGCCCTGTCTCGACACATCGTTGAGCGAAAAACGTCGACCTCGCAGCCAAATCGTCGACTCAAGCCTGACACGCCCTGGTACACGCCCGTGTCCCAGGCCGTGTTCCCCCTGCCAAATTCCAAATTTGGCCCAAAAAGCCTCCCATCGCTCTTTTGAGTTTCGATGCGTTACAACTCTCCCCCTCTTAAAAGAATTTCGTCCACGAAATTAAATAGAGGAAAGACAAGTACCAAAATTAAATTGTACCTGAGCGGAACAACTCCGGATATTCATCAAGCATAACCTGCTCTCGCTCCCAAGAGAGCTCCTCACAACCGCAATTATCCCATCAGACATTGACCATCCTGATCTCTTTATTGCGTAGCTGCTTGACTTCTGAATCCTCAATCTGCATGGGCTTGACTTTTGTCGTCAACCCACTATCAATCGGCACTTGATCAACCGCGATCACTTGCGAAGGCTCTTGCACCGCCTTCCGTAGCACCGAAATATGGAATACAACATGTAAACCCCTAAGCTCAACTGAAAGCTTCAACCGATAGGCTGCTTCACCAACCCGCTCCAGAACCTCAAACGGCCCAAGGTACCTCGGGCTTAGCTTTTTCAATCGCCGCACCCGCGAGATACCCTTGAACGGCTTGATCTTTAAGTACACCCATTCGCCCACAGCGAACTCCACATTCCTGTGCTTGACATTATAGTACTTCGCCTGACGGTCCTGAGCGATTAACAACCTCTCCCGAATGGTTCGCACCAACGAAATAGCATCCTCCGCTTCTAATCGCTTATACAACTTTGACTCACCCGTTTCTAACCAAGACAACAGCGTGCGACATTTTCTACCATAAAGGGCCTCGAAGGGCGCCATCTGAATACTCGTCTGGTAGCTATTGTTGTATGCAAACTCCACCAAATAAAGGTGGTCTTCCCATTGCTTTCCAAAGTCCAAGACACACATGCGGAGCATGTCTTGCATAGTTCTATTGACACTCTCGGTCTGCCCATCCATTTGCGGATGAAAGGTTGTGCTGAATTTTAATTTTGTTCCCAACATTTGCTGCACTAGCCTCCAATCATTGGACGTGAACCGCCCATCTCGGTCACTCATGATGCTGTGGGGAACACCGTGAAGTCGTACTATATTATCCACATATAGTTTTGCCAACTTCTCCACCGGATCATCCTTCCTATGCGAAATGAAATGCGACACCTTTGTTAGCCGATCTACGACCACCCAAATGGTGTCGTTCCCTTTTTTCGACCTTGGAAAACCGTGCACAAAGTCCATAGAGATGTCGTCGAATTTCCACTTTGGAATAGGCAAGGACTTCAGAAATCCTCCTAGCTTTTGGCACTCCGCCTTCACCAAGGCGCAAGTTTGGTACTTCGCCACATAGAGTGCCACATCCTTCTTAAAACCCAGCCACCAAAACAGTTTATTTACATCGCAATACATCTTCGTGCTCCCCGGGTGAATCGAGTACTTGGTATGATGTGTCTCGTACAACAATTCCACCCGCAAATTGTCCACACTTGGGACGCACAGACGACCGTCTTTCCAAAGCAATCTGTCCTCCACAACGAATTGGGAATTTGACCCATCCAGAGCCTCTACCATGAAATGCTTCATATGGACATCCATATCCAAAGCCTGCCGAATTCGATCAGCCAGGTCATATTGGACTTCAGTCCAATTCAGTACTGCTTCAGCACATGATTGCTTATCTACACAAACAATCTCCAATGCCTCCAACTCCCGAACCAACCGCTCATCATGCACCGATAGCCAATTGGCTTGAGCTGGGGCCCGACGACTCAATGCGTCCGCAACCGCATTACCTTTACCAGGCACGTAGTGGATCTTGAATGTATAGTCCCCCAGGAAATCCATCCATCTACGCTGCCGCATATTCAGATCTTTCTGATCAATCAAATACTTCAGGCTCTTGTGATCGGTGTGGATATCAATCTTCACACCGTACAAATAGTGTCTCCATAGCTTCAAGGCTAAAATCACGGCCGCTAACTCCAAGTCATGGACCGGATAATTCCTCTCGTGCCCTTTTAGCTGTCTCGAGCCATAAGCTATCACACTTCCGTGTTGTAGTAGCACGCAACCCAAACCGCTGCCCGAAGCATCACTATAAATCTCATAACCTTCAGTCCCACACGACGAACTCAGCACAGGCGCTGTGGTCAACCGACATTTCAACTCCTCAAAAGCTCGCGCGCACTCCGGCATCCAAACGAACTTCTGCTCCTTCCTCGTCAAAATAGTGAGAGGTAACGCTATCCGCGAGAAGTTCTCTACGAAGTACCTATAATAGTCGGCAAGCCCCAGAAAGCTCCGGACTTCCGCTATCGTAGAAAGCTCAGGCCACTCCCGTATCGCAACAATCTTCGCCGGATCCACTGCAATACCCTCCCCACTCACTATATGACCGAGGAACGCCATTGAGGATAACCAAAACTCGCACTTCGAGAACTTGACATACAATTGATTCCTCCTTAGCGTCTCCAAAACTAAATGAAGATGCTTGAAGTGATCTTCCTCACTCTGCGAGTACACCAAAATATCATCGATGAAGATGATCACAAAATGGTCCAAGTACTCCCCGAAGGTCCTGTTCAGTAAATCCATGAACACTGACGACGATTTATTCAGCCCAAACGACATGACTGTAAACTCGTAATGCCCGTATCTCGTACTGAACGTTGTCTTCGGGATATCACTCTCCCTTATTCGCAGCTGATAGTACCCAGACTTGAGATCCAACTTCGAGTACACCGTCGACCCGACCAACTGATCAAAAATATCATCGATCCGGGGGATCGGGTACTTGTTCTTTTCCGTCAACTTGTTGAGCTCCCGATAGTCAATACATAGCCTCAAGCTTCCGTCCTTCTTCTTAACAAAGAGGACCGGCACGCTCCAAGGCGAAGAACTTGGGCGTACATACCCTTGCTCCAACAACTCTTGCAGTTGAACCTTCAACTCCGTCATTTCCTTAGGCGCTAGCCGATATGGAGATCGTGACACAGGCTTTGCACCTGGCACTAACTCAGTCGTGAAATCTATCTCCCGCTGAGGCGGGGCTCCAGGAAGATCTGCAGGGAACACGTCAGGGTACTCAGCTACCACTGATATACTATCCAACGCGGGCCTCGACTTTGCAACCTCCACTAGTGTAAAGAATAGTTCTGCACTAGCACGAACCGCCTTCACCACCTAAAGAGCAGACATCAACGTCTTGCTCGATCCCTTCAGGCCCGTAAAAGTCATCTCACGACTTGCTCCCAACTTGACTTCCTTCCGACCGCAATCAATATAGGCTCGCTGCTCTGAGAGCCAGTCCATGCCAAATATAACGTCGAACTGCACCAACGGAAGTAACGACGCTTGCAGATCGAACTCCTGATTCCCAATGTGAATCTTAACATCACATATTCTATCTGCGCGCATCGAACACCCATTGGACAACAACACATCCAACTTATCCTTCTCCACCGAAGAAGGGACTCTGATGCGTGATATAAATCCTTCGGACAAGAATGAGTGTGAAGCTCCTGTATCGAAGAGTGCTCTTGCCGGATTTTCACAAATCAAAACAAATCCTAAACAAGCAGTGGTAAGGTAACATGTGCATAACAAGTATTTAAAGAAATTAACTTGCTATAAATTAAACCGTACCTGTCACCACATCCGCATGTTTGATGGCCTCCTGTTGGCCAAGATTATACACCCTCGGTTGGGTCGGAGCATAATGGGATGCGGTCGACTCCACCACCTTGCCCTTCTCTTCGTAAGTTGCTCCCGGCTTCCTTTCGGACTTGGGACGTCCGCTCCAACAGTCACGGGCAAAGTGTCCCGGCTTCCCACAAGTAAAACATGCACCCGGGGTCCGACCCGTAGTCGCCCCAGAAGCACCCAAAGAGGGAGCTGGACCCGAAGTCCTGTGCTTCTTGAAGAATCTTTGATAGCCGGACTTTGAAGTAGTCGGCACTTTGAACTCAGACTTCTTCTCACCAACGTTCTTCTTTGCTTGAACATTCTTCATGTCCTTCTCCAAGGACCGGGCCGTGTTGACAAAGGTCAGGAAACCCTGCGTCATCGGCCCCGAGAGTAGTAACCTCAACTCATCTCTCAACCCTTCATAGAATCGATTCGTCTTGCGCTCCTTATCCGCTATGGTGGAGCTAGCATATAGACTCAATCGAGTAAACTCGTGGAGATATTCATCCACGCTACTGTCTCGTTGTACCAACTTCATGAACTCGTTCTCCAACGCTATCCTCGGCGCCGAAAGGAGGTATCTAGCCAAGAACAATCTCGAGAACTCCTCCATCGAGACATCAACAAGTTGCCTAACTCTCAATAGGTGCAACTCCAATCCTTACCACCAAAATCTCGCTTCACCGTCCAAAAGGAACGTAGCAATGGTGGTCAATTTCCACTCCTCCGTCTCCGTTGCTGTCATGACTCTCTTCACCCTGGAGAGCCAGTCTTCATCTTGAGATGGGGTTCCCAACCCCGAGAATACCGTAGGATTAAAGCTCATGATATGTTTGAGCTGTCTCTCGGTTTCCCTCCTTGGCACCAACGGCTCCACTACTACCTGTTCCACTCACCTCGGCTCAGCCGCTTGCAGCGGTACTTGCTCCATCGCAGGAGCGGGCTACTGCATTTACCTTGCAGGTTGCGCATTAATCATGGCCAACACTTCTTCGGCCACCAATCGTATGGTCTCAGCCGACGGAGGTGTTGTAGGAGCTTCATTAGGTGCACTGCTAGCCTTAGAAACTCGATGTTCCGACGGCCCAGCACCACTTCTGGTCACCTATAGTGGTACAAAACACCATTAAGCGACCAAATAAAATTGCAAACAACAATTATAGGATCACACAAGTTCCCCAAACATGTGTATTTTCATTCCTAAGTGGACATTCATGGGTTCTTTTACTGTTATAACGATGACGCACACACATGTACTCACCACCACTTAAAAAGAATTCGTCCATGAATTCATCTTAAGCCTGACCGAAACCAGTAGTCTGATACCAAATTGTAACACCCCCTATCCGTCGTATAGCATATAGCAGTAGGTCCGGTCGGGGCCCGATGCCATACACCACAGACATACCGGGTGGTTACTTAATGGAAACCATCCAATTAATCATAACGTCCTACACAGAGCATTCTAGCGGAAGTAGTTTATAAGTTACAATTAAGAACTCAGCACTAAAGCATGAATGTCCACTAAACACCAAATAGGAATGTAGTACAAACACAAGTACTGGCCTTAAGGCCTTACATAAAGGTTCACTTCAAATTACATGTTTTACAAACAACGGCACGCGGGTCGGTCATACATGAACAAAAGCAAGTAAACACTCCAATTAGGCCTTCGAGGGCCGGCTTCGCAATTTGGGCTTTAGCCCGCTATTGACCGCTTGGTCCAGCAGCACCTGCAAGCAACAAACTACCGCACGGTGGCAAATAAAAGCAACGGTCAGCAATGCTGACCAAATTATAATGATCCCACCCCAAACTCGGGGCGGCGATGCTCCTTCCCTGCACTTATTAGCATAACAAGCAGTGTATAAAATATACATTTCATCACAGGCATAGTCTCGCACGGCCATACACCTCGTGCATTCAGGGCACATTCCCGGTAAACACAGTCAAAGCCTGCCGACTCACCACCATCCCTTTGGATGACCAAACAATGAGCAATTTGTCTTCCCAGCATGGGTCATGGTAATTAAAACCATAGACCACTGAAGACCCTCATCTATGCCAACGGCTCTAATCCGAACGACATAGAACGGGTATGGTTCCATCTAACCCGTGCTCACATCGCAGCGGTAATTTCAACCATATGCGCAGGTCAAACTTATCCCGAGTCCCGTTTCCGTCACACACTTCACATAACCCGGTTATGTTCAAGTTGGCTCTCATGCCACCAAGTTGGCAAGATCACGCATCTGCCCAGTTTTTCGGGTGCACCTTTGGGTTAATCCCCAAGGCTCCCTATTGCAATCTACCATGTAGAAAAACCCCAAAACAAACATTCGCACGGAGTCTTCTCCGGTATTTATGCAATGCAACATCATCGAGCCGGACCAACATGTCCGGGTAGGCTTCACACATCATACCTATGTCCATTCTCGAATACGAACTCTAAACAACGTGGACTTTACATATCTACCCGAAGGAACGCCTCCAACTCACCGCCAACTCGCGAGAGCGGGCTTCCTATGCAAAGAAGGAGAGCTTCACATGCTCAAGAAGATAATCATTACCCTAACATTCTTCCTCGGTGCCATGGAAATGTAAGCGGATGAAAAGCACCGCACTCTCTTTCCCTCCGTAGATCCGAAGTCGGCTCGCGATTTGGAGCTTCGAAGCTCCTCCAATGGCCGGATCTAAGCTTCTTCCTCCTCTTTTGCTCTCCTCTCTCTCTTGAATTAGAAAGAGAACCACTCAAAAGAAATGAGGGTTTTAAGGGTCCAATCCCGTGTCTATCCCATCAGGAACAACCCCCAGCCGTTGGATCCCGAATTAAAGAAACGAACGTGTTGGGTTTCTCTATGAGGATGGCACAACACTTGTGCACGCAGCGGAAGGGAAAAACATCAAGAAAAACCCAAAGAGATGTAGATCGGGCCATGAACGTTGAATCAAGAAGTTAGCAAAACAATGCAAAAATTACCTCGGTGGCGTTGAGTCACGACTCAACGGAGAAGCTCCAAATTTCTGCTCCCTGCTAGCGGCGAGTTCTACGTGGAATAATGTCCACGTTTCTGCAGAAGTCCACACAAGCGGGAGAACGCCGGGCTTTCCGTCACACGGAGGATCGGGAAGGAGAAGACCGCACCTTGCTTTCCCACGGACTGCTAGGTCCGCGCCAGGGATTGCAACGCCAGCGACGATCGCCGGAGAAGAGGGGGTCGACGGAGCGAACACGGCGGCGGAACTCTTCCGGCGGCGGGAATCGGGATCGGCGGAGCGAACGAGCGGAACTCTTCCGTCGGGTTCGATTCGCACAGCAGAGAGATTATTTCCCGAAAAACCCTAAGTATCCCTTTTATACCAAAGGCATAAAAGACTTAGAAACTTCGCTATCCGCAGACCACCCAGAAATAGGGTTCCAGAATCGTCGAGTATCAGTCGGTGAGAATCGGCGACAATCGACGAGAATCACTGAGCAGGTTCGGCGAGAATCAGAGTACAAAGCTTGACGATTCTTGCCGATCGTCGGGCCGCGCTCGACGATACACGACGATACTCGTCGATCGTCGAGCCGCGCTCGACGACACTTGTCGAACTCGTCGATCGTCGAGAATCAGAGAACCATTCTCGACGATTATCGTCGATCGGCGAGAATCAGAGACCCATTCTCGACGATTCTCGTCGACCTTCGGTCGACTATTCAAACCAGCTCTCCAGGGCAACATTTGCCCAACTCGACGATCCTTTAAGGCAACACTTTGCCCATGACCCCATTCAGGTCGGTGATTGGTAACCTTTACCAACACAGTCAATCGTCCAACTTCTCCACATCTCTTATGTGCGACCCTGCAGGCTCATATCGCGTTGGCAGTGAGATTACATGTTTGATCACTTCCAGATCACAATGGTAACTCCAACAGACTCCCACTTGATCTCGAAAGTATCAAAGCAAAAACCTCACAAACAATGAGCGGCATCTAGCAATGCATCATTGCTCCCCAAGAAATAAGAGTTCATAACTCATAAGCCTTTATGACCAATGTATCAGCGTTGTCTTTGTCCCTTTGTCCCTTACATCCGGAAAGAACCAGAGGCATGGACCGTGTCACCCTCGTAATAGCTCAATCCAAGTTTCTTGATCCAGGACGGACTTCCAGAGAATGGTGAGTCCAATATCACATATTGACTCAACCAAGCATGACCGTGCATTTCTCAGTCCAGTTCCATCAAGGGGCCCATGGATGCAACTCCTGTCATACAGGAGGACAAATCTCATATCTGCTCACACACAAACACCCAAATGATTCGTAACATGCCCAACAACCACCCTTATCATCAACCTTTCTCAAGGAAGACTTTAGATGGCATCAAAGCACGCTCTTCCTCACTTGATGAATGTTGTGACTTCAGGTCAAAGGATCACAACACCATTGTCAATTGAGACCTACTCGTGACACGATTGGATGACAATCCACAGAGTAGTCTCAGGTTGGGTCTGTCCAGTACAACTTGTTCACTAACAAGTACCCACGTGATGACTTGATATCACAATATCATGACCTGTGAGAACCGGTCATCAGTCAACACACGTGCTAGTCTCCATGTACCATCATCACCCTTAGCTTCTATGATGATACTCGACCAGGGACCTTTAAGAATGAAGCTTCAAATAAATCATGGGCTCTCACATTCAAGTCACGTACTTGATGTCCCATGGAAGCGAACATTCTAAGGGTATCTATTATGTTAACATTTAAACTATCATATAGAAAAAGACATAATAAAAGAACTTGTCATTAATTATAAGAGAAAAATTAGGTACACAGTTCATCATATGAACGAACAGCCAACAAAATACAAGATATACATGCAATCCACAAGATTCTCGCTAGAGTTGATCATTTAGGTATCGTATACCCATCGATCTAGTATGACCATCATGCTTTCTCTGCGCGAGAGGCTTTATCAGTGGATCCGCAATATTCTCCTCAGTCGGCACTCTGCAAATATTTACATCTCCTCGTTCGACAATCTCACGAATAAGATGAAACCGCCGAAGTATGTGCTTGGAGCACTGATGAGATCTAGGTTCCTTAGATTGTGCAATTGCACCATTGTTATCACAGTAGAGAACTACGGGACCAACAATGCTAGGAACTACATCAAGCTCGCCGATGAATTTCCTAATCCATACAGCCTCCTTCGCCGCATTAGCTGCTGCGATATACTCAGCCTCTGTTGTAGAATCAGCAACTGTCTCTTGCTTGGAACTCTTCCAGCTCACAGCTCCTCCATTCAGGCAAAACACAAAACCTGACTGAGACTTGGAGTCGTCTCGATCAGTTTGGAAGCTAGCATCCATGTAACAACTTACAACGAGCTCTTCCTCTCCACCATACACCAAGAACACATCCTTAGTTCTTCTCAAGTACTTCAGGATATTCTTGACTGCAATCCAGTGACACTCACCGGGGTCTGACTGATACCTGCTAGTCATGCTCAAAGCAAAGGAGACATCGGGTCGAGTACATAACATCGCGTACATGATTGATCCAATTGCCGAAGCATATGGAATCAACTTCATGCGGTCCTTATCTTCACAAGATTTTGGACACTGGTCCTTAGAGAGATTCACACCATGAGACATGGGCAAAAATCCTTTCTTGGACTCAAGCATGTTGAACCGTTTCAACACCTTTTCGATGTACGTACTCTGGGTCAAACCCAGCAACTTCTTCGATCTATCTCTATAGATCTTAATACCGAGTATATAAGTTGCTTCACCCAAATCCTTCATTGAAAAGCAGTTCCCTAGGTTGTTCTTAACAACTTTCAGGGTAGGAATGTCATTCCCAATCAACAGTATGTCATCTACATACAATATCAGGAAGACAACAATGCTCCCACTGATTCGCTTGTAAACACAAGGCTCATCTTCATTCTTGATGAAACCAAACTCTTTGATTTTTCTCATCAAAACGAAGATTCCAACTTCGAGAGGCCTGTTTCAGTCCATAAATGGACTTATTCAGCTTGCATATTTTAGTGGCTTCATCTGGGGATACAAAACCCTCGGGTTGTGTCATATACACTTCCTCAAGGAGGTTTCCATTAAGGAAAGCCGTTTTGACATCCATCTGCCAGATCTCGTAGTCATAATACGCAGCAATAGCAAGCAATATCCTAATGGACTTTACCATGGCAACAGGGGAAAAGGTCTCATCATAGTCAATACCATGAATTTGCTTGAAACCCTTAGCCACCAGTCGCCCTTTGAATGTCTGTACATTCCCATCCATGTCGGTCTTCTTCTTGAAGACCCACTTGCACCCTATGGGTCGTACCCCTTCAGGTGGTTCCACCAAGTTCCAAACTTGGTTTGCATACATGGAGTCCATTTCGGATTTCATAGCCTCAAGCCATTTGTCGGAGTCCGGTCCATTCATAGCCTCTTGGTAGGTTGCTGGCTCATCATCATGATCCATAAGCAACACATTACCTATTTGAGACACGAGAAATCCATATCTCTCAGGCTCAAACCTCGGTCTACCAGATCTACGTAGGACTTGTGTTCCCTGAGCAGGTTCTCTAGCTACAACATCTTGTAGTCCTGTCTCAGAATCCAATTCTGGTTCATTCACTACATGTGGTTCTTGAACTTCTTCAAGCTCTACCTTTTCAGTCTTTCTTGATAAGAACTCTTTCTTCAAGAAGACACCAGTCCTTGCGACAAACACTTTGCCCTCCGACGGTAGGTAAAAGTAATACCCTTTCGTTTCCTTAGGATATCCCACCAGATAACATTTATCCGATTTGGGTTCCAGCTTGTCAGGCATTTGACGTCTCACGTATGCCTCACAGCCCCAAATTTTAATGAACGACATACTAGGACGCTTCCCAGTCCATATCTCATATGGTATCTTCAGAACCGTTTTAGTTGGAGCGCGATTCAATGTCATTGCAGCAGTCTCTAAAGCAAAACCCCAAAAGGAAACAGGCAAGTCTGCATGACTCATCATCGAACGTACCATGTCTAACAGAGTACGATTTCTCCTCTCAGACACACCATTATGTTGTCGTGTTCTAGGTGGAGTGAGCTGTGATACAATACCACACTCTTTCAGATGATCACGGAACTCATGACTCAGGTATTCGCCACCTCGATCAGATCGGAGTGCTTTAACCCTTTTACCCAACTGGTTTTCTACTTCATTCTTGAACTCTTTGAACTTTTCAAAGGTCTCGGATTTGCACTTCATAAGATACACATATCCGTATCTACTGAAATCATCAGTAAATGTAACAAAGTAGAAATACCCACCTCTAGCCATGGAACTCATGGGTCCGCATACATCACTATGTACAACACCCAAGAGATCCTCAGCCCTCTCAGTATAACCAGTGAAAGGAGTTTTAGTCATCTTGCCTAACAAACAAGATTCGCATCGCTCAAATGATTCATAATCAAATGAGTCCAAAAGTCCATCTCTATGGAGCTTGGATATGCGCTTCTCGTTGATATGGCACAAACGACAATGCCAGAGATACGTAGGGTTTGAGTCATTTGTTCTTAGTCTTTTATTATTTTCTACATTACAGATCAGATGGTCCAAGTTCAAAACATAAAGACCATTAAACAATTGGGCTACAACATAACAAACATCATTCTTAAATATAGAACAACAGTTGTTCTTAATTATAAAAGAAAATCCAATCATGTCCAAACATGAAATAGATATAATGTTTCTAGTTATGGCCGGAACAAAATAACAGTTATCTAGTTCTATTACAAGCCCACTGGGCAAAGAAAGACGATAAACCCCTACGGCTACAGCAGCAACTCTTGCTCCATTGCCGACGCGGAGGTCCACCTCCCCTTTACTCAGCAATCTTCTCCTTCCCAGTTCCTGCACATTTGTACAAATGTGAGAACCACATCCGGTATCCAATACCCAAGATGAAGGAGCAGAAAGGTTTATCTCTATAATGTAAACATTTGAAGCGGAAGTCATACCTCCCCTCAATTTCTGCAGACCCTCAATGTACGAAGGACAGTTCCTTCTCCAATGACCAGCCTTGCCACAGTGGTGGCATTTCCCTTCCTTCACCGTGCTTTTCTTCTTCATCAGTGCAGAAGACTTGGGCTCAATAAATGACTTAGGTCCTACCTTCGTCTTCTTAGAACCCTTGGCCTTACCCTTGCCCTTATGCACC
Source organism: Platanthera guangdongensis (assembly GCA_039583875.1). NCBI lineage: Eukaryota > Viridiplantae > Streptophyta > Magnoliopsida > Asparagales > Orchidaceae > Platanthera > Platanthera guangdongensis. Next base: position 92,243,933 of record CM077166.1, read on the forward strand.
ATCAGTATGGGGCTGACAGTCTTGGCCTTCTTCATGTTGATTTCGGCAGTTCTCAACATGCCTAGGAGTTTGGGCAGTGTCTTGTCTATTTCATTCATGTTATAGTTCAAGACAAACTGCTCATAACTGTCCGGCAACGATTGCAGGATCAGATCCGTGGCCAACTCTTGACCAAGAGGAAAACCCAGCCTTTCAAGGTTCTCTATATACCCAATCATCTTGAGTACGTGAGTCCCTACTGAGTCTCGAACTCCCATCTTGCACTGAAACAACGCTTTTGTGATGTCGAACCTCTCTTGACGAGCCTGCCCTTGAAACATTTTCTTGAGATGCTCGTCAATCTCCTTGCACCCCATGTTCTCATGTTGCTTCTGAAGCTCAGAGTTCATAGTGGCAAGAATAAGGCATTCGACATCTAAAGCATCGTCAGTATACTTCTTATAAGTATCTTTCTCAGCACGGGAAGAGTTCCCGGTCGGCACCTCGGGGGCTTCTTCTTCCAAGACATAGAGCTTTCGCTCTTGCCTGAGAACAATTCTCAGGTTCCTGTACCAGTCCATGTAATTTGTCCCACTGAGCTTATCCTTCTCAAGGATGGATCTCAGAGACAATGTGGAGTGTGAAACACTTGCCATGGAATTCTACAAGAATTTATGCAGAATAAAATCAGTACCAAAATTCCAAATACAATTTATTTTAATTTGGACTTCAATTAAAAAACTCCCACTATTTTATTCGAAATGATAGCCCTCACTAACAATTCAGAGAGTTCATGCGAGCTACTCTCTTAGTGGACAAGATCCGTATTTCACCAACACTATGAGTCCGCTTTGGCATTCCTCTCACGATGCGGTTATTTAGGTAGGCAACGCTTGCCAATTGCATCCTCATGCAATTCTTGTATGGTTGGTGAATAACTCCTTATTCGCATCCATCATATGGTGCATGCCAACCCTATGCCTCTAGGCACTCAACCTTTGAGGTCACCTAGTTAAGATGGACCCGATGTCGACAGTGGGATATCACAATTATCCGCTCGCACCCTTACCAAGATAGATTAATGCACCTTGCTTTGGCAAGCCCACACTTCATCGATCGAGGCAGGAAGAGTGTCATCCATCGGAAGGCATCCGAACACTTGATATTAGATGAAGGGATTTTCAATTATAGGTTAACAATTAACCACGATCAACATTTGATCAATGTGCACATCCAAAGAAAAACAATTCTAAACCACATGCATCCCTTATGTGCACATCCTCACACCATCAACATTTGACAGAAGGAAGGGCTAAATCTGAACATCCGGAAATTTCCAAATCCTCAGATTTACATGCATTGGACAAAGGCGAAGACAACTCAACTTAAAGCAGTAGACAAGCTCATCTCTCTATGTTGGATTCATAATCCAAAACATACTCGAGGGATGGTTACTGCTAAGGAGACAACAATTTCTAACATTTAGAAATTCCCACGAAATTCCAGAAGTTCTTGGAGGGAACCAAGACTAAATCTAGACATTTAGAACACTTCTAAATCCCTAGGTTTACACGCACTGGAATAACAAACTTCCAAAACAACGATCATGGCCGAACCTCCCTCTGATACCACTGTTGGGTTTCTCTATGAGGATGGCACAACACTTGTGCACGCAGCGGAAGGGAAAAACATCAAGAAAAACCCAAAGAGATGTAGATCGGGCCATGAACGTTGAATCAAGAAGTTAGCAAAACAAGGCAAAAATTACCTCGGTGGCGTTGAGTCACGACTCAACGGAGATGCTCCAAATTTCTGCTCCCTGCTAGCAGCGAGTTCTACGTGGAATAATGTCCACGTTTCTGCAGAAGTCCACACGAGCGGGAGAACGCCGGGCTTTCCGTCACACGGAGGATCGGGAAGGAGAAGACCGCACCTTGCTTTCCCACGGACTGCTAGGTCCGCGCCCGGGATTGCAACGCCAGCGACGATCGCTGGAGAAGAGGGGGTTGATGGAGCGAACACGGTGGCGGAACTCTTCCGGCGGCGGGAATCGGGATCGGCGGAGCGAACGAGCGGAACTCTTCCGTCGGGTTCGATTCGCACAGCAGAGAGATTATTTCCCGAAAAACCCTAAGTATCCCTTTTATACCAAAGGCATAAAAGACTTAGAAACTTCGCTATCCGCAGACCACCCAGAAATAGGGTTCCAGAATCGGCGAGTATCAGTCGGTGAGAATCGGCGACAATCGGCGAGAATCACTGAGCAGGTTCGGCGAGAATCAGAGTACAAAGCTCGACGATTCTTGCCGATCGTCGGGCCGCGCTCGACGATACACGACGATACTCGTCGATCGTCAAGCCGCGCTCGACGACACTCGTCGAACTCGTCGATCGTCGAGAATCAGAGTAACGATTCTCGTCGATCGGCGAGAATCAGAGAACCATTCTCGACGATTCTCGTCGATCGGCGAGAATCAGAGACCCATTCTCGACGATTCTCGTCGACCTTCGGTCGACTATTCAAACCAGCTCTCCAGGGCAACATTTGCCCAACTCGACGATCCTTTAAGGCAACACTTTGCCCATGACCCCATTCAGGTCGGTGATTGGTAACCTTTACCAACACAGTCAATCGTCCAACTTCTCCACATCTCTTATGTGCGACCCTGCAGGCTCATATCGCGTTGGCAGTGAGATTACATGTTTGATCACTTCCAGATCACAATGGTAACTCCAACAGAACGACCACGATCTAGATCTCAAATACTAAAACTAGGCTGAACACGGCCTGCGATACGCCCATGTCCAGGGCCGTGTCCCCCATTCGCCGTCAAAATCGACGCGCCTGGAATAACATACGGGCATCCAACACGCCCGTGTTCGACCTGACACGCCCGTGTTCAAACTGACACGGCCGTGTGGACGGCCGTGTGCCCCCATCAACACAGCCCCGAAAACAACCAGAGACTCACACGGGTATTGGACACGCCCGTGTCCACGCCCGCGTCACACCGAACACGCCGTGGCTTTAGGACATGTTCACAGTCTCGACACTTCGTTGAGCGAAGTTCGTTGACCACACGACACGGCCTTAGACACACCCGTGTCCCAGGCCGTGTGCCTTGTCTCGACACATCGTCGAGCGAAATTCGTCGACTCCCCGGGTCGATCGTCGACACGGGCTCGACACACCCTGAGACACGCCCATGTCTCAGGCCGTGTGACCTGTCTCGACACATCGTCGGGCGAAAAATGTCGACCTCGCGGCCAAATCGTCGACTCAAACCTGACACGCCCTGGGACATGCCTGTGTCCCAGGCCGTGTGCCCCCTGCCAAATTCCAGATTTGGCACAAAACACCTCCTGTCGCACTTTTGAGTTTCGGGGGGTTACACAAAGGACCAAATGAACAAGGGCCAAGGTAAAAATAACCTTGGGCTGCCTATAGGTCAGCCTCAACAGTTAAACCTAAGGTCTGACCTTAGGACTACACCTTGATCCTAGGTCCCTACCACAACACCCCCAAACACCTTGGGAAGTCCATAGGGTCACTAAGGACCCACTGTGGGCAGTCAAAGTGGTTAAGTTTACCTAAGTCAATCCTAACCCTAAAGTGAGGTCAATGGGTCACCAAGGACCCATTGGGGTCAACTCAAGAGTCTAGGTTGACCAAAGTCAACTCTAGCCCTAATTTCGTCAAAGTACCCTTCCTAAGGGTAGGTGACCTCCAAAGTGTCATGACAACCCTACCCAACCCTTCCTAGACCTTAAGGGAGTCTAATGACTCACTAAGGACCCATTTTGGTCAACCCAAATGGTCATGTTGATCAAGCTCAACTATATTCTAGTATTAGGTCAAATTAGCTTAAATGGGCTAACCCAAGCTCAACCCATTTCCCCCACTTGGGCTAACCTCATTTTTATTATTATTATGAGTTAGTGGGCTGCCAATAGGCTGGAGGAGATACCAAAAATTCGGCCTTGATGACCAGGAGAGAGAAAACTCCATCTTCCCTTAAATGGAGGAGAGAGAAAGAAGAAGGAGAAGGCCATTCATGCATGGGGAGGCCAAGGGCCACCTTTGGTGGCTGGATTCAACTCCTCTGAAGGAGAGGAGAAGTTTCCAGCCATTTGCTGGCCACCCCAAGGCGGATTCACCCCCATCACCATGGCCGAGCCTGACCATTCATGGCCATTAATGGAATTGATGCCATGACACCCCCCTCCCCATCTGATGATTTTAAAAGCTTCAGTGGGCTCCAAGGAGTCGCTTCCACTCTCACCCCGACGATTTAGAGCCACTTCCCGGTGTAGTTGTAGAAACCCAAGCGGCGCCGCCACCACCATGGCTTCCCGGCGATCAACGAGTCTCCTGGCCGCAAGCAAGGTCCTCCCCTTCCTCTCTCACTGTGGATAGATCGTAGGGATCTTTTAGAATGAAAATCGGGCTCAATTGAGCCCGATTGAAGCTCGCGTTTTCAAGATTTTTCTGTGAAAAACGAACTCTCGGGATCGCCGGAATAGGCCTCTACGGCGGCTGTGCCGCCGGCGCTAGCCACCACCTCAACGGAGGTGGTGGTGGCGGTGGCCGGCCGTGGAAGTGGCTGGATTGCCGGCGGCAGCATTTGAAAGGAGCTCCAGGCGGGATGAATCCAGGCCGTCGGCTGGAGCTTGAAGATTATGTGATGTCGTCCAAGGCGCGCCAAGATTCGTGTCATATTAGACTTTAAACTATAGGATGTAAATTTCTGATTATTTAATTATGTCACACATTTTGTATTTTATGGTTTTAATTTTTACAAATACTTAGGAGTTATTTCATAAAATGTGGTCAACATAAATTTTTTATCCTGGAGAGCGTAGTGTACAGCAAAATTGATTTGAACCCATTTGGGTGCCTGGTTTGACTAGGGCACCCATTTTGGTGGGACCTATGTCTAGGGCTATCGTGAGATTAAAAAGGGTACCCACTCTTAATCCCTTGTACAAATGAGCTAAATTTTGGGCAGGAGGTCACCCTTAACCAAGTTTAAGGTCTGTACAAAATGAGAATTTTTGGACATACTTTGGCTATAGTTTTATCTTTTATTTAATAATACTAGGGTAATTTAATTAGGTGGTCTAATGACTTCCAAACCCTCCCAAATTTTGGTGAGTGGTCCTTGGGGTCTTCATAAGGCTCTGGTTAAACTTTCATCTCATATGGAGATGGTTTGAGTTGAAAACAAGCAAACCCTAGCCTTGACATAATAGGGGCATTTTGGTCAAATGGGCAATTTAGGTTTTGAGTGGCCATCTCACCTCAACAGAGGATTAAATTGGGGTCACTGACTTGGCATGACTTCTATCACCCACTCTGGAAAATGGGGTAGATTGGAGTGAATTTGCCTTAGGACTTAAGGTCAAACCCTAAGGAATGACTTTTATGCCTTGTGAAGGGAATGAGGTCAAATGACCCTAATTTAGCTTGAAATATGGTACGGAGGATGCTAGGTTACCTAAAGCCCTCTGCTAAAAATATTATGGGATTTGGGAAAGGATAAACCCCTCTAAACCCTAACCCTATTTTAGGGCACAAAACTTGTAGAGATAAAATAGTTAGTAAAACTCATTGAACAGTGATGAAACTTTGGTAGAGTAGTCGTAGGGTCAGTAGAAGCCTCTGAAAATTATTGTAGGGTGTTTGGAAGACATTAGTATGTACTTGTAGTTATAACCCTTTTATTGCCCCTAAGGATGATTTTGATGAAATCATGATTAAACTAATTTACAATGTTATGAAACTTGGACAGTGAGGATTTAATATCATGTTATAGCCTTGGTAAAGTTTCTGTAATTTTTGGATAACATTTAGGGCACTTCTCTATTTATTTCCATTTATTATATTTTTATTGAATTAATTAATTAGGGTCTTACATCTTGTTGAAGAGTTGAGAAATTTAGGATTTTATGTTCAATAGTCATATTATATTTATCATAAATTTTGTGGAGCATTTACTTGTCTGTTGATGGTACATCGTGTTCAAACTTGGTGTTTTTGGATTACCAGAATAATTAAATAAATAACCAGATAAATTAGAAAAAATATGAATTTCTGGATTTAGGCCAAACATATCATGATAGACCTCCAATAAATATTATAGGGATACTGGATGAATATTTTGAGTACTTCTTGTTTTACACGTCATATAGTTTGGGTTGGTCTGCATTTAGTAAAACTGCAGAATTTAATTTGGAATATGAATTTGGGCACATGAGTTGGGGTTAGATGTTTGCTGGTTGGATAATTAAAAATGAGTTTATCATTGGAAGATAGGATGAGTAACGTGTTGGTTTGGCTAGTGTTAGGTGGTGCTCGGGATCGACGAAAAATCGTCTTTCTCGTGGGGAGGAATTGTCAAATACACTATGGTTAGATCCAGTACAACAAGTAAGGGTTTTGCGAAATTTGATAGCAACCAATAATAAAAAGTGTCTTGCGAAAGGGAGCTTTGGGTGTCATCCCATCGCAGTTCCTAGTGCATTCGAGAGCCCTTCACGGGGAATACCTTGGGCAGTCCTGGGCTAACATAAACAGTAAGAATAAAACATTTCAAGAGCAACTAGTATAACTAGGGTTACACATTCACACACCCCGGTAGCTCAGGAGGTTGTTTAGGTTGTTTTGATTGCCATCCGGACGGTTCGTTCGGAAGGTAGATGCACGGACGGATAGTCCGGGGAGCCAGTGGCTCAAAAGGTTTTGGATACAAAATAAGGTTGTGGGTCATCGATATCGGACAGTCATTCACACCGACGTCGATAAGTTGACTCGGCGGTGTGGGACACTTAGCCAAATAAAGTCTCGTGGATATGGCCAACATTAGTACTCGGATACTCTAGGTTGTGTTCTTCTAGGGGCGTATGGGAGGGCTAGGCCTGGTAGTGTGGATACCCACCTAAGAGTGGGGGGCTAGACCCACGGTCTCCGTTTGCCACTATGGAGGTTCCTGGGAGTGAAGCTAGCTTCCCAAATAGGGGGAACTAAAGGTCTGTGCGCATAGAGTCGTGTGCGTGGGTTGCTCTTGCATGAATCATGGCATAGCATATCACTACACTCATACTTGCATACAACCGACACCGCAACGTATAAATTGGTATGGGACTTTTTATACGATGGGAACCTTGTAGAAGACCCCTTAACTTATATGTTTGTATGGACATTCATATAAGTTAAGGTTACTTACTTCCTACCTTGTCTTTTTACATATGCTGCTTACTCTACTTGCTTACTCTACTGGCTTACTCTACTTGCTTACCTTACTGCACACTATTATAGAACTGCTAGACTAGTTCCACTGTCACCTGCCACTTTGTACTCTCCACCTTTATAGCATCCCTTTCCTCTTCCCTGCTCGGTTCCTAGGAGCCATGTGGGGAGGGGTAGGGGATGATAGGGCTTAGTCTTTATGACTAATGGTTTTCGGACCACAACATTACAAGGGCTCCGGATGGGAGACAGGGACCAACAGCATAGGGACCAACACCAGCGGAGTACGGTGCGCATGGAGGTGGGCCAGTCTAGTACCGGAGCACCAATGACCAGCTCCGTGAGTGATAGTCTTTTTATAGCTTCCGCGAGAGATTGTAGCGAGGATCTGATGTACAGGGCTTAAGCCCGTTTATATTTCCATTTTGTTACTTTGTAGTACACTCTCTTTTCTATTTATGAACTCGATGTGATTTCATTTACATTTAATACATGTGATGTGGACTTAGTTTTATCCGAAACTATATTATACTGCTCTCTCTTATTGATCGAAAAGGCCGGCAGAATCGGCGTTTTGTAATGGCGGCCTTCCCGAGAGTCGGGGCCACCGCAAAAAGGAGGTTCTGGGCATAAGACCCCGGGGTTTAAAAAGAAAAAAAGGGGGTCTTACAAGTGGTATCAGAGCAAACCTCGATCGAAAAGAGAAGTAGTCTACAATAACCTTAGGCCACCCCCGCGCGAGCTTAGTTTGCGGACAAACTAGCAGCGGAAGCAGTGGTGACCCCAGAAGGGAAATCACATGTAAAAGTCCATTTTCTCCTCCTTTTATTCCATTGGCACGCTATCTAACTATTGGAATTTTTCCTTGTAGCCTGCGACGAACCCTACTCCACAACAGGGGACACCTCAGGCTCCGAATATAGTTCAACCTCCGCCGGCTCCAGTTCCGTTTCAGCAGACGGATATGGGGCAAACATTGACGGCCATCCTGGAGGCCTTCATAGCTCAGTAGGCCCGGCTCCACAGCCAAATCCCGGGGTCAACTGGATGAGTGCCTTCGGGGCACTTTCCCCTCCATCCTACCAGGGGACGGATTCGACAGTTCGCACGGAGGAATGGTTGGATACCATCTTTGATGTAATATCCCATTTCCAACTAGACCCCTAAGAATGGTTTTGGCCATGACTAGGTCATGACAAACCCTAGGAAGCCAGAAATGGGCCAGGAGATAGGGGACAAAAAGGTAGGAGATCATCATGGTCTGCAAATAGTAGAACTCTAAACAATGGTTTAGGATGACCATGGGCTACACCTTAACCCCAAGGCCCTACCACAACACCTCTAATACTTTGGGAGGCCCATTAGAGCCAAAAGGACCCATTAGGGTCAACCCAAGAGGCTCAGTTGACCAAGGTCAACCCTAGCCCTAAATGGGTCAAACTAGCCTACTTAGGGTCAATTGACCTACTCTTAGCCTAGAGGACCCCACCTATGCCCTCCTAACCCTAAAGTGAGGTCAATGGGTCACTAAGGACACATTGGGGTCAGCTCTAGAGGCCAGGTTGACCCAAGTCAACTCAAGCCCTAACCTGGTCAAAGTACCCTTACTAAGGGTATGTGACCTCCAAGGTGCAGGGTAACCCTACATAACCCTACCTAGACCCTAAGGGAAGCCAATGGGTCACCCAGGACCCAATGGGGTCAACCCAGATGGTCAAATTGACCAGGTCAACCCTCATTTAGGTCAAGTCAAACTTAGCCCAAAAAGGGATAACCCAAGCCCAAGCCACTTCTCCCTTAGGCTAAACCCATTCCCATGACCATCATAATCAAGTGGGCTGCATTTAGCTTGTGAGGTTGACTAGTCAACCAGAGGTGACTGGGAGAGAGAAAGGAGCTCCCCTCCATGATAATGGAGGAGAGAGAAAATGAGGAAGAGGAAGGGGAAGTGAGAGGCCGGCCAAGGAAGGCTAACAGCCACCAATTATGGCTGCAATCAACTCCTCTAGGAGAGAGGAGTTGATTCCAGCCATTTCCCGGCCACCAAGGGGTGGGTTCAGCCCCCCTCCACACAACACGAGCCACACCTTTAATGGTGTTAATGGCCATTGAAGAAGCAGCCTCCCCTCTCCCCCATTTGCCATTTAAACACCTTCAGGGAGCCAAGGGGATCATTTTAGTGCGTTTACCTGGAGGAGACGAGCCATTCCACTGTGCAGTTGCAGAAGCCGAGCGCCGCCGCCATCGTCAATGGCATCCCGCCGCTCCTCACGCATCCAGGCCGCCAGGAAGGTCCTCCTCCTCTCCTTAACTCGCGGGTAGATCTTAGGATTCCTAGGTTTCAGGTTTCGGGCTCAATTGAGCCTGATCCAATCCAGCATTCCTCATGGTTTCGGCAAGAAATCCTCTTGCTATATCCGCCGGAAAACGCCTCTCCGGCGGCGGAGCCGCCGCCTGGCGATAGCCACCACCTCAACGGAGGTGTTGGTGGCGGTGGCCGGCCGGGGAAGGGGCTGGATCGCCGGCGGCAGGGCTTGGAAGTGGCTCCAGGCGGGATGAATCCTGGTCGTCGGCTCAAGGAAGAAGATGAAGGGATTCCGTCCCTTTTTGCTTCAAGATTCGTGCGGGCCTGAGATTAAACTATAGGAAATATTTTATATTAATGAAATTTTGTCACAGTTTTTGATATTATTGGTTTTAAACTTAAAAAATACTTAGGCTCATCTGGTGGAAAATCCTTCAACATGAAAGTTGTAGTCCTTGGTGGCTACTTTATTTTAAAATGTGTTTGAACCCATTTGAGTGCAAGGTCTGACTAGGGCACCCATTTTGGTGGGACATACCCTTAGGGCTAGGCAGTCATTAAATTGAGTGCCCACCTTTCATCCCTAGCCCAAATTAGTTGAAACTTTGGCAGAGAGTCTACCCTAGCTATACCTAGGGCTTGACCAAAAATGAGAATTTTTGGAGGAAATATTTCTATAGTTTTTGTAAATATTTAATAATTATTAAATAAATTAAATAGGTGCCCTAAACACCTCCAAACCCTCCCAAATTTTGGTGAGTGGTCCCTGGGTTCAATTTAGGTATTTGTATAAACTTTCATTTAATTTGGATGTGTTTTGAATAGGTTTTGACCCAACCCTAACTATACCTTAATAAGGGCATTTTGGTCAAAAGGTGCACTTTTGGTTTTGAGTGACCAAATCACCTCAACAGAGGCTGAAATTTGGGCCACTGGCTTGTTATAGCACTTATCACCTCCCCATGGAATATGGGATAGAGAGGAATAGATTTGCCCTAAGTTCCTAGGTCAAACCCTAAGGAGGGACCTTTTGGCCTTGGGAAGGGTATGAGTCCTAAACACCTTGGATGAACTCCAAATTTTGCAAGGAGGTTCCTAGGATATATAGAACCCTCTGTTAGAAATAGTAGCTAATTTTGAAAAGGATAGGGGCCCCAAAACCCTAACCCTAGCTTAGGACCTAAAACTTGTGGTGTAGGTTTAGGTTAGCTAAACATTCTGAAACTTAACTAAATTTGGGTAGTGAGGGGATTAGGGTATTTTGAGCCTCTGATAATTTACTTGAGGAATTTTGATCAATATTTGTAGCACTTCATTTGTAATCAATGGTATTGCCCTAATTAATAATTTGGCTATTGTAGTCTCACTGCCCATAGAGAGGGTATGAAACATGGGCAGAGTTAGTTTTAGGCTATAATAATCTTGTATGAATTTTGTTAGAATTTTTGGATATCTATTTAGGGCATCTACTTCACAAGTGCTTTATTTTGATTACATATTAAATAATTCTTGTCAGAGCCCATTACTTACTGAAAAATCATGAAACTTGCTGCATAGTGTTTTTAGCTCAATGTTATCATATGGGAATTTTTGTGGAAATATTTGATGACTGATTAGCATACTTCGTTCATTAACCCTTAAATTAGAAAGTTCATAAGAAAATCAAATATAGCCTTATTTCCAAATGATAAATTATGAAACTTTTTCTAGGGTACTTGTAGTCCATCACAATCATCCCTGAATTTTTTCTGAATTTTTGGAGGTATATTTTCTATAGCATCTTTTAAAATGACTTTTTATGGGGCATCTTTGAAATTAAATTTAAAGGCCTAAACCTTGCTGAAAAATTGGACGACTTAGGATTTAGAGTTGATTAGGCATTTTGTAATTATCATAAATTTAGTGGATTATTATCTTGTCTTAAAATGGTACTTCATGTTCAAACCTGGGCCTTTTGGGACACTAGAATAAATAAATTAATTATCAGACAAATTACGAAAATTATGGATTTCTGGATTTATGCTTCAAATGTCTTTTTAGCCCTCTAATAATTATCATAAGGGTACTGGATGAGTATTTCATGTACTTCCCTTTTTACGGGTCATGTAGCTTAAGTGGTCTGCATATAGCAAAACTGCAGGATTTCATTTGGATGTGAATTAGGGCACGTATGATGGGTCTTGATGGTTTGCTGTAAGGACAAGTGGAATGGGCTGCATCTATGGAAGATGAGTGAGTAGGGTGTGGTTTTGTCTTGGTTTATAGGCGTTCGGGTCCGACGAAAGATCGTCCTACCTAAGGGGAGTTGGAGTCAAATTACCCTAGGATTAGCATATCGAAATATGAGAAATAATGGGTAAGGGAATCAACCAATAATAAAATAAGTACCTTGCGAAAGGGAACGCTGGGCGTAATCCCAACACAGTTCCTAGTGCCCCTTGAGAGCCCTTCACAGGGAATGCCGGGGGTAGTCCTGGGTTAACGTAAACTGTTTTAACAAGCTGAAAAGAGTAACTTAGTAATTAGGGTTGCACATTCCACAACACTGATGGCACCGGATGTTAGCTGGGAGCTTCGGCTCGGATGGTTAAAAGGCGGACTTTGGGTCCGGGGAGCTTCGGCTCGATTGTTTGAGACGGACGTGTTGGTCCGGGGAGCTTCGGCTCGGTTCTTGATTACGCTAATTTGCATGTGCATAACAGGAAAAGAAATTAAGGTGGTGGGCCTTCGGTATTGGAGGGTCGATGCACCGACGCCAATACGTTGACTCGGCAAGTGTGGTTAGCACTTCGCCAACAGAAGTCCGGTGCGCCAGCCGGCAAGAGTACGCAGGAGTCTGCTTCGTGCACCAAGCGTTGAGGCGTACGATAGGTCTGACCGGTAGTGCTTTACTGGTTTAGAGGTGGGCGAGGCCCAACCCACCGCTTCCGTCTGCCACTACGGAGGTATCCTGGGAGGTTACGGCTCCAAAAAGGGGGAACTAAAGGTCTGTGTGCACAGAGTCGGGTGTGTGTGTTGCACTTGCATGTCCATCATACCCACTTGCATGTCATAGCATATTCGTTACCTTTAACCTTGAAACCTAAAGTATAAGTGGAATGGGACGCTTATACTTTAGGACCTGCTACACGACCCCTTGGTCTATAAGCTTGTGTGGGCAAGTTTATAAATTAAGGTTAATTTTGATATGTATAGTTACTGCTGTTTGACCACCGACACCCCAACGTATAAATCGGTATGAGACTTTTTATACGATGGGAGCCTTGCAGAAGACCCCTTGGCTTATGTGTTTTCACATAAGTAAAGGTTACATTTCATATTTCAGCTTATTGTCTTTATATGCTATAGAACTTGCTAGAATAGGACCGCTGCCATCTGCTTTTGATTTTTCTCCACCTTTAAGTCCTCCCCTTTCTTCCTCTCCGCTCGGTGCCTAGGAGCCGTGGGGGAAGGGGCGGGGGATGATAGGACTTAGTCTTTTAGACTAACGGTTTTCGAACCGCATCATTTAGGGGATCGTGGAGACCAGCATGGAGGAGCAGCCCCAGAGACCGGTGCGCTTGGAGGTGGGGCAGTCTAGCTCCGGAGTTCACACAGCTGGGACCGTGAGTCTCGACCTTGAGTAGTCTTTCTGCTTCCGCATGAGTGATCTTTGTAGTGAGGATTTGATGTACCGGGCATAAGCCCGTTTTTGCTACTTTGATGTTTTATTTTTGTGGACACTCCCATCGTGGAGTTATATTTATTATGACATGTGATTCTCTGTGGACAGCAGTTTCTGTTTCCTTCATTATTCTGCTACTTTTCTGTGATCGAATTGGCCGGCAGAATCGGCGCTTTGTGGTGATGACCCTTCAGGGCGTGAAGGAGTCACCGCAAAACGGTGGTTCTGGGTCTAAGACCCCGGTGTCGAAAGGAAAAAAAAAGGAGGGTCTTACAAGTGGTATCAAAGCGAAACCTCGATCAAAAAGTAGCGGTCCACAACCCTGGGTCACCCCCCGCGCGAGTTTAGTTTGGGGACAAACTAAGCAGCGGAAGCAGTGGTGTGCCCATATGGGGGGAATCACATGTAAATTGTCCACTTTCATTAGGCATTAAGTCGATTACCTATTAATGTAGCTCATTTTGCAGCCCCCAGCTCAGCCCACCCCACAAGGTGGAGCTCAGCAGACTCCAGACATTGCACCACCTCCCATGGTCCCCACACCTTTCCTCCAGTCAGACATGGGGCAGACCCTTACAGCTATCCTTGAGGCCTTCCGGGCTCAGCAGGCTCCAGCCCAGCAGCCAAACCCAGGGGCCAACTGGATGAGCACCTTCCGAGGACTCTCTCCCCCATCATACTTGGGGACAGAGTCGGCAGTGCGGACAGAGGAGTGGCTGGATGTTATGTACGAGATGTTGACTGGGATACGATGCCCTTGGGAGGAGAGGGTGGCCCTGGTGGTATCTTGCTTGGAGTCCCATGCTAAGAGATGGTGGAAGACGCTGTTGGACACGACTTTTGCTGATAGGGAGATTGCAGAAGTCACTTGGGAGGAATTCAGGGCCACGCTGCTGGAGCACTTTGTTCCACAGTCGGCCAGGGATGAGTTGGAGGAGCGGTTCTTGCAGCTGAGGCAGGGCACCAGGACGGTGGTGGAGTACCACCGAGAGTTCGATCATCTGGCCCGATATGCGGGCTCTTACCAGCTGGACGAAGCAGGTTACGTCAAGAGATTCTACATGGGCCTAAAAGAGGAGTTGAGGGAGTCCTTGCTATTTGTGTCTGACGGGCCTATCTCCCGGATTTTGGAGATGGCGAAGAGGATTGAGGCTGATTGGCACGCCACTCGGGGCCGGAAGCGGCAAGCGGAGGATCAGGGCCGGAGGGCCCGAAATGATCAGCGACGAGGCACCATACCAGATGGGAGGAGGACAGAGGAGCAGCCTCGTCAGGAGGTGAGGCAGGAGCCGAGAGAGCAGGTGGTTTTGGCCCCTCAACCTCTCCGGATTCAGGAGATGCCGAGACCCGGGGGTATGGCGTATCCCCCGCCGGAGTGCTTCCATTGTCACCAGGTGGGACATCTCCGGAGAAACTGCCCTATGAGGGGGGCACCACCTCCAGCACCACAGGGTGGGCCACCTGCCCAGCATTTCGGAGGCTGAGGACGCGGCCGAGGACGTGGTTACCAGGGAGGCGACCGCAGACAGAACGGGGAGCAGATTTATGCTTTGGACTTAGCACAGCCCCGGAACCCGGACAGGATTATTGCAGGTATGAGAATAATTTTAGTTTGAATTATTCCCTGCTCATATTAAGTAATGATAGAACTACTACACAACCTAGGTTAGAAAACCTTACACCAAAGTTCTTTCTTAAAACTGATTTAGGAATGGTGATGGTGTGCGGCAAGCCTGCCCATACCCTGTTCGACACGGGGGCGTCACACAATTTTGTGTCGGAGGATTTCGTCAAGGATCTGGACCAGATTCGACATTATACGGGATTACCCAGGAGGGTGCGTCTCCCCAATGGGATGGAGATCCAGTCCACAGAGAAGTGCCTCCTGGAGGTTACCATAGACGGGGTGACACTCGAGGCTCCGGCGACGATCCTGAGAATGCCGGACTTCGACCTTGTCTTGGGCATGACATGGCTTGTCTGGAACCATGCCCAGATTGACTACCCGGCAGGGAGGGTCGTGCTGAGACACGGCGACACTTATGCGACATTCGAAGGTACTACTCCGGTTTCCCGCCGCCTGCTTTCATCTATTCAGGCCGTTAAGGCTCACATGCAAGGGGACGAGGTATATCAAGTATTATTCGAGATGACTGAGGAGAAGGTCCTGATTGCTAACATTCCGGTGATTCGTGACTACGCCGATATCTTCCCAGATAAGCTTCCAGGACTGCCTCCGCATAGGGAGAAGGACTTTCATATTCAGTTGGTATCAGGGGCTAAGCCGGTATCCAAGGCCCCTTATCGGATGGCCCCGAAGGAGTTGGCGGAGTTTCGGACACAGTTGTAGGAGCTGGTGGAAGCAGGATTTGTCAGGCCGAGCTCCTCATCATGGGGAGCTCCTGTCCTATTCGTGAAGAAGAAGGACAGCACTCTACGCCTATGCATTGACTATCGAGCACTAAACAGGCTGACCGTCCGAAATACCTATCCGCTCCCCAGGATAGACGAGTTGTTCGATCAGCTGGAGGGAGCCCATTATTTCTCGAAACTGGACTTGAGGTCAGGCTACTACCAGCTGCGGATCCAGGAGGAGGATATTCCGAAGACGGCCTTTAGTAGCAGATACGGACTGTATGAGTTCACCGTGATGCCCTTCGGGCTCATGAATGCTCCGTCAGCGTTTATGAGCCTCATGAACCGGGTCATCGAGGCTTATTTGGATGTGTTCGTCATAGTATTCATAGACGACATCCTTATCTATTCTAAGACGGAGGAGGAGCACACACGACATTTGGCATTGACCTTGGAAAGACTACGGGAGCATCGCCTTTATGCGAAGTTCAGCAAGTGTCAGTTCTGGCTGAAGGAGGTGGCTTTCTTAGGCCACATTATCAGCGGAGCCGGGCTGGCAGTGGACCCGGCAAAGATTCAGGCTATTTCGGATTGGCCGCAGCTGAAAACAGCCACCGACGTACGGAGTTTCCTAGGACTTGTCGGTTACTATCGAAAGTTCGTGGAGGGATTCTCTCGAATCGCCCTCCCGCTCACATCCTTGACGAAGAAGGAGGTACCGTTCGTGTGGACCCCGCAGTGCCAGACGGCTTTCCAGGAGCTGAAGGATCGGCTGACCTCAGCTCCCATTCTTACTCTCCCCTCGGGGAGGGAGGGATTTCAGGTCTACATCGACGCATCATATTAGGGGATGGGAGCAGTACTGATGCAGAACGGACACGTCATAGCCTATGCCTCCCGCCAGCTGAAGACCCATGAGAAGAACTATCCAGTGCATGACCTGGAGATGGGAGCAGTTGTATTTGCACTAAAGATATGGCGGCACTACCTTTATGGAGTCCACTGTGATATATACTCCGATCATAAGAACCTTAAGTACGTAGACACGCAGAAGGAACTGAACATCAGGCAGAGGCGGTGGGTGGAGTTTCTATCCGACTATCAGTACGAGATGCACTATCACCCGGGGAAGGCGAACGTGGTAGCAGATGCACTGAGTTGGAGAGCCGCCACAGCAGGAGCAGAGCCTCAGGTGATGTCTATGGAGCTGCTGCAGAGACTAGAGGACATGCACATTACTCTGGTGTCGTCTGATGATCCTGAGCTCTATGAGGAGTACTTGGCCGCGATGGGCGTTACCGATGACATCAGAGACCGAGTCAGAGAAAGGCAGAGGCAGGATGCCAAGCTAGAGCCCATCTTCTAAGCTCTGGAGGCAGGCACTGCAGGAGATTACACACTGAGGGACGACCTGGTGTGCTTCAGAGGACGGGTGTATATACCGGAGGGAGGCCAGATCCGGGAGGATATTATGACGGAGGCGCACTGCAGCCGGTATTCTGTACACCCGGGGATCACAAAGATGACGGCTGATTTGAAGAAGACGATGTTCTGGCCGGGCATGAAGAAGGATGTCTCTTACTTCGTGACCCATTGTGGGGCATGTCAGCTGGTGAAGGCGGAGTGCAGGAACCCCGCAGGATTATTGCAGCCACTCCCGGTGCCGGAGTGGAAGTTTGATGACATAGCCATGGACTTCATACATGGGCTTCCCCGGTCTCGGACAGGGAATGACTCGATCTGGGTAATCGTTGATCGGTTGA
This sequence comes from Platanthera guangdongensis, assembly GCA_039583875.1. NCBI lineage: Eukaryota > Viridiplantae > Streptophyta > Magnoliopsida > Asparagales > Orchidaceae > Platanthera > Platanthera guangdongensis. Next base: position 92,261,248 of record CM077166.1, read on the forward strand.
CCAAGGTGGCTCGATTTATACCGATCAGGAAGGACGATTCAGTAGGAGTACTGGTGCGGAAGTTTGTGGAGCAGTTCATTCGTTATCATGGCGTGCCCAGGACGATAGTGTCGGATCGGGATGGCCGGTTCACCTCTAGGGAGTGGAGATCCGTGCAAGCTTACTTAGGCACGCGATTGACCTTCAGTACTGCATTTCATCCCCAGACAAACGGGCAGACAGAACGCACCAACTGGACGCTGGAGGACCTTTTGAGGCTATGCATCTTGGACCTCGGGGAACCGTGGGAGAAACTCTTACCCCTGGTCGAGTTCTCCTATAACAACAGCAACCAGTCCAGCATCAGGATGGCGCCTTACGAAGCCTTGTACGGGAGGAGATGCCGGACCCCGCTTTCTTGGGTTCAGAACGAAGATCTGAAGGTGTTGGGGTCAGAGTTTGTTGAAGACACCGAGGCACAGGTGAGGCTGATCAGAGACAGGATGCTAGAGGCGCAGAGCAGACAGGCTAAGTACTATGACGCCCGGCATCGGCAGGTGGAGTTCCAGGTGGGAGACCGGGTGTTTCTGAAGATCCGTCCCATGCATGGAGTCTCGCGGGTGCGTGGTCGGAGGAAGAATCTCAGCCCTAGGTACATGGGCCCTTACAGGATCCTGAAGCGGATCGGACCCCTAGCCTACCGGCTGGAGTTACCACCAGAGCTGGAAGCGCTGCACGACGTCTTCCATATTTCTTCGTTGAGGAGGGCTCTGCTACGCCCGGAGCAGCAGATTTTGACCACCGAAGGGCCGGTAGCTTCAGACCGGTCGGTTCGTTTGGGGCCAGTGAGGATCGACGACCGAGGAGTACGGGTCTTGCGACGCAAGAAGGTCCCACTAGTTAAGGTCCTATGGAGGAACCACGGCCAGGAGGAGCATACCTGGGAGCCGCAGGACCTGATGCGACAAAGATACCCCGAGCTATTCAGTCAGGTATACCTCTCAGATCCCTCAAGATGTTAATTTATTTTTCCTGCTTTAAATTTACTAAGGGCTGCTCTAGGCAGATAGAGGCTTATCTTTTGTTTATTGGGGGCTTATCCTTGTTTATTGGGATCTTGGTCTGCCAATTGGGCGAAGTGGTCATAGATCTAGGTTTCCCTTTAAACCTAGATTAGCAAACAAGCCGCTATGCTGGGATGTTACAAGGTTCTTGTCTTTGGTAGTAAGTCCCGTAGGCTCAACCTTGATTTCGGGGACGAAATCTTTGTTTTTTTATTGGGATTTGTAACATCTCATTTCCAACTAGACCCCTAAGAATGGTTTTGGCCATGACTAGGTCATGATAAACCCTAGGAAGCCAGAAATGGGCCAGGAGATAGGGGACAAAAAGGTGGGAGATCATCATGGTCTGCAAATAGTAGAACTCTAAACAATGGTTTAGGATGACCATAGGCTACACCTTAACCCCAAGGCCCTACCACAATACCCCTAATACTTTGGGAGACCCATTAGAGCCAAAAGGTCCCATTAGGGTCAACCCAAGAGGTTCAGTTGACCAAGGTCAACCCTAGCCCTAAATGGGTCAAACTAGCCTACTTAGGGTCAATTGACCTACTCCTAGCCTAGAGGACCCCACCTATGCCCTCCTAACCCTAAAGTGAGGTCAATGGGTCACTAAGGACACATTGGGGTCAGCTCTAGAGGCCAGGTTGACCCAAGTCAACTCAAGCCCTAACCTGGTCAAAGTACCCTTACTGAGGGTATGTGACCTCCAAGGTGCAGGGTAACCCTACATAACCCTACCTAGACCCTAAGGGAAGCCAATGGGTCAACCCAGATGGTCAAATTGACCAGGTCAACCCTCATTTAGGTCAAGTCAAACTTAGCCCAAAAAGGGCTAACCCAAGCCCAAGCCACTTATCCCTTAGGCTAAACCCATTCCCATGACCATCATAATCAAGTGAGCTGCATTTAGCTTGTGAGGTTGACTAGTCAACCAGAGGTGACTGGGAGAGAGAAAGGAGCTCCCCTCCATGATAATGGAGGAGAGAGAAAATGAGGAAGAGGAAGGGGAAGTGAGAGGCCGGCCAAGGAAGGCTAACAGCCACCAATTATGGCTGCAATCAACTCCTCTAGGAGAGAGGAGTTGATTCCAGCCGTTTCCCGGCCACCAAGGGGTGGGTTCAGCCCCCCTCCACACAACCCGAGCCACACCTTTAATGGTGTTAATGGCCATTGAAGAACCAGCCTCCCCTGTAACACCCCAAAACTCAAAATAGCGAAGGGGGGGACGTTTTGGGCCAGTTTGGGTTCTGGCAGAAGGCACACGGCCTGGGACACGGGCGTGTCCCAGGGCGTGTCAAGCGTGTGTCGACACTTAGCCGTGAAGTCGTCGAGTTATACTCGACGATTCGTCGAGAATGGGCACACGGCCTGCTACACGGGCGTGTCGCAGGGCGTGTCGACCCGTGTCGACACTTAGCCGTGAAGTCATCGAGTTATACTCGACGATTCGTCGAGAATGGGCACACGGCCTGCGACACGGGCGTGTCGCAGGGCGTGTCGACCCGTGTCGACGATCGTCCCGGGGAGTCGTCGAGATTCACTCGACGATCGTCGAGACAAGGCACACGGCCTAGGACACGGGCGTGTCCAAGGCCGTGTCATCGAGTCGTCGATCTTCCCTCGACGAAATGTCCCGTGTACACGGCCTGCGGCCCAGGCGTGTCAAGGTGACACGGGCGAGGACACGGGCGTGTCCTAGAACCCGTGCAGTGCTCGGGTTGAAAATGGGGGAAAATCATGGGGTACACGGCCGGCGACACGGCCGTGTCAGCTGGAACACGGGCGTGTCAGCTCGAACACGGGCGTGTTCGATACCCGTGTGAGGTTCCAGGAGATTCGATTTTGACGGCGAATGCGGCACACGGCCCTAGACACGGGCGTGTGCCAGGCCGTGTTCGGCCCAGATTGGGCATTTCAGCCCCGAATCAAAGCCGCTCGTTTTCTTAGGTTGAGATCCAACGGCTGGGGGTTGTTCCTGAGAGGATATACCCGTGAGTTGACTTGGAAATCCATCATTTTCTTACCTTATCATCTCTCCAAGTCCTTGGAGAAAGAGGAGATCCATTGGAGGAAGAAGAACTAGATCCCGTCATTGGAGGAGCTTCGGAGCTCCGAATCGCGAGCCGACTCCGGATCCACGGAGGCAACGCAAGTGCGGTGATTTCTATCCGATTACTTTTCGATGGCGCCAAAGAGGAACTCAAGGGTAACGATCCTCATCTTGAGCATGAATAGCTCTCTTTCTTAGCATAGGAAGCCCGCTCTCGCGAGTTTGCGAAGAGTTGGAGGCGTTCCTTCGCGTAGATATGTAAAGTCCTCGTTGTTTAGAGTCCGTATGCGAGAACGGACATAGGCATGATGTGTGAAGCCTACCCGGACATGTTAGTCTGGATCGGTGATGTTGCACGCCGGAGTGCGCGCGAGCTTTTGAGGAGTTATAATGTCGGTTGACTACGACGCCTGTGCTGACTTCGCCAAGTGGAACCGAAGGAAATGAGATTTTTTAATGATGCGTAGGGCAGCGGTTTGGGTTGCGTGCTACTGCAACACGGAAGCGTAATAGCGTATGGCCGTGAGTTTTGCCTTGAAGCTACGGAGGCATAATTGTATACGGTGTGAAAGTGGATCTCTACGCCGGTCACAAGAGCATGAAGCATCTGATTGATCAAAAGGATCTGAATATACGACAGCGTAGATGGATGGAGTTCTTGGGAGACTATACATTCAAGATCCACTACGCGCCTGATAAAGGGAATGCGGTTGCTGACGCGGTGAGTCGCCAAGCCCTAGCTCGAGCCCATTGGCTATCGGTGCAAGATGAGCGGTTGGTGCGAGAGTTGGAGGCGATGGGGATCGTTTGTATGGACAAGCAATCAAGTGCTGAAGCGGTTCATGGTAGAGGCTCTGGATGGGCCAAATTTCCCAATTCGTCGTGGAGGACGAATTGCTTTGGAGCTTCGCGTTCCTTTATTAGGAATTATATTGTGCGTCGGAGTACCTCCTTCGATGGTAAAAGACGAATTGGATGCGTTATAGTCCAATGGTGCTCATTGTGCGCGGGTAGACGTTGTTGCGCTTAGTTTTGGATTGGGAATCAGGAGTTCGACGTTATATTTGGTATGGACTGGCTCTCGGAGCAGCAAGCCAATATAGATGCGGTAGCAAGGAAGTCAAGCCGGGAGCAAGTCGTGAGATGACCTTTACGGGCTCGAAGAGGTCGAGCAAGATGTTGGCGTTTGCTCTTCAGGTGGTGAAGGCGGTTCGTGCCGGAGCAGAACTGTTCTTTACACTAGTGGAGGTTGCAAAGCCGAAGCCCACTTTGGATTGTATTTCAGTGGTATCGAAGTACCCTGATGTGTTCCCTAGAGATCTTCCTGGAGCCCCGCCTCGATAGGAGATAGATTCCATGTTTGAGCTTGTACCAGGTGCAAGGCCTGTGTCACGCTCTCCTTGTCGACTAGCGCCTACGGAAATGGCGGAGCTGAAAGTGCAACTTCTAAAAGTTGTTGGAGCAAGGGTATGTGCGTCCAAGTCCTTCGCCTTGGAGTGCACCGACCCTCTTTCGTAAGAAGAAGAACGGCACGAAGAAGAACGGAAGCTTGGGGCTATGTATTAATTATCGGGAGCTCAACAAGGTAACGGCAAAGAACAAGAACCTGATCCCAAGGATCGATGACCTTTGTGATCAGTTGGTCGGGCCAACGCCGTACTCTAAAGTAGCTAAGGGAGAGTGATATCCCTAAGAACGTCCAGTACAGGACACGGGCGCTACGAGTTTAGGGTCAGGCCGTTTGGGCTGACAAATACGCCGTCAGTGTTCATGGATTTGATGAACAAGACGTTCAGGGAGTACTTGGACCATTTCGTGATCGTCTTCATCGACGATATTTTGGTGTACTCGCAAAGTGAGGAAGATCACTTCAAGCATCTTCATTTGGTGTTGGAGACGCTAAGGAGAAACCAGTTGTATGCCAAGTTCTCAAAGTGCGAGTTTTGGCTATCCTCAGTGGCGTTCCTCGGTCATATAGTGAGTGGAGAGGGTATTGCTGTGGATCCGGCGAAGATTGTTGCGATACGGGAGTGGCCTGAGCTTGCTACGGTAGCGGAAGTCCGGAGTTTGCTGGAGCTTGCCGGCTACGATAGGCGCTTCGTGGAGAACTTCTCGCGGATAGCGTTACCTCTCACTACTATGACGAGGAAGGAGCACTTCCTGCTTTATTCATGTATGACCGGTCTGCGTGCCGTGGTTTGTAAAACATGTAATTTTCAAGTGAAACACTTTGTAAGGCCTTAAGGCCGGTTTTGGGTATTTTGTATAACATTCCTAAATTGTACTAGTGGACATTCGTGCTTGATGCTGGGTTCTTGTTTACAACTCTTATAAACTGCTTCCGCTAGAATGCTCTGTGTAGGACGTTGAGATTGGTTGGATGGTTTCCATAAGTAACCACCCGGTCTGTCTGTGGTATATGGCGTCGGGCCCCGGCCGGAGCTACTGCTATATACTATGCGACGGATAGGGGGTGTTACATCCCCTCTCCCCCATTTGCCATTTAAACACCTTCAGGGAGCCAAGGGGATCATTTTAGAGCGTTTACCTGGAGGAGACGAGCCATTCCACTGTGCAGTTGCAGAAGCCGAGCGCCGCCGCCGTCGTCAATGGCATCCCGCCGCTCCTCACGCATCCAGGCCGCCAGGAAGGTCCTCCTCCTCTCCTTAACTCGCGGGTAGATCTTAGGATTCTTAGGTTTCAAGTTTCGGGCTCAATTGAGCCCGATCCAATCCAGCATTCCTCATGGTTTCGGCAAGAAATCCTCTTGCTATATCCGCCGGAAAACGCCTCTCCGGCGGCGGAGCCGCCGCCTGGCGATAGCCACCACCTCAACGGAGGTGTTGGTGGCGGTGGCCGGCCGGGGAAGGGGCTGGATCGCCGGCGGCAGGGCTTGGAAGTGGCTCCAGGCGGGATGAATCCTGGCCGTCGGCTCAAGGAAGAAGATGAAGGGATTCCGTCCCTTTTTGCTTCAAGATTCGTGCGGGCCTGAGATTAAACTATAGGAAATATTTTATATTAATGAAATTTTGTCACAGTTTTTGATATTATTGGTTTTAAAATTTAAAAATACTTAGGCTCATCTGGTGGAAAATCCTTCAACATGAAAGTTGTAGTCCTTGGTGTCTACGTTATTTTAAAATTGGTTTGAACCCATTTGAGTGCAAGGTCTGACCAGGGCACCCATTTTGGTGGGACATACCCTTAGGGCTAGGCAGTCATTAAATTGAGTGCCCACCTTTCATCCCTAGCCCAAATTAGTTGAAACTTTGGCATAGAGTCTACCCTAGCTATACCTAGGGCTTGACCAAAAAGGGGAATTTTTGGAGGAAATATTTCTATAGTTTTTGTAAATATTTAATAATTATTAAATAAATTAAATATGTGCCCTAAACACCTCCAAACCCTCCCAAATTTTGGTGAGTTATCCCTGGGTTCAATTTAGGTATCTGTATAAACTTTCATTTAATTTGGATGTGTTTTGAATAGGTTTTGACCCAACCCTAACTATACCTTAATAAGGGCATTTTGGTCAAAAGGTGCACTTTTGGTTTTGAGTGACCAAATCACCTCAACAGAGGCTGAAATTTGGGCCACTGGCTTGTTATAGCACTTATCACCTCCCCATGGAATATGGGATAGAGAGGAATAGATTTGCCCTAAGTTCCTAGGTCAAACCCTAAGGAGGGACCTTTTGGCCTTGGGAAGGGTATGAGTCCTAAACACCTTGGATGAACTCCAAATTTTGCAAGGAGGTTCCTAGGATATATAGAACCCTCTTTTAGAAATAGTAGCTAATTTTGAAAAGGATAGGGGCCCCAAAACCCTAACCCTAGCTTAGGACCTAAAACTTGTGGTGTAGGTTTAGGTTAGCTAAACATTCTGAAACTTAACTAAATTTGGGTAGTGAGGGGATTAGGGTATTTTGAGCCTCTGATAATTTACTTGAGGAATTTTGATCAATATTTGTAGCACTTCATTTGTAATCAATGGTATTGCCCTAATTAATAATTTGACTATTGTGGTCTCACTGCCCATAGAGAGGGTATGAAACATGGGCAGAGTTAGTTTTAGGCTATAATAATCTTGTATGAATTTTGTTAGAATTTTTGGATATCTATTTAGGGCATCTACTTCACAAGTGCTTTATTTTGATTACATATTAAATAATTCTTGTCAGAGCCCATTACTTACTGAAAAATCATGAAACTTGCTGCATAGTGTTTATAGCTCAATGTTATCATATGGGAATTTTTGTGGAAATATTTGATGACTTATTAGCATACTTCGTTCATTAACCCTTAAATTAGAAAGTTCATAAGAAAATCAAATATAGCCTTATTTCCAAATGATAAATTATGAAACTTTTTCTAGGGTACTTGTAGTCCATCACAATCATCCCTGAATTTTCTCTGAATTTTTGGAGGTATATTTTCTATAGAATCTTTTAAAATGACTTTTTATGGGGCATCTTTGAAATTAACTTTAAAGGCCTAAACATTGCTGAAAAATTGGAAGACTTAGGATTTAGAGTTGATTGGGCATTTTGTAATTATCATAAATTTAGTGGATTATTATCTTGTATGCAAATGGTACTTCATGTTCAAACCTGGGCCTTTTGGGACACTAGAATAAATTAATTAATTATCAGACAAATTAGGAAAATTATGGATTTCTGGATTTATGCTTCAAATGTCTTTTTAGCCCTCTAATAATTATCATAAGGGTACTGGATGAGTATTTCATGTACTTCCCTTTTTACGGGTCATGTAGCTTAAGTGGTCTGCATATAGCAAAACTGCAGGATTTCATTTGGATGTGAATTAGGGCACGTATGATGGGTATTGATGGTTTGATGTAAGGACAAGTGGAATGGGCTGCATCTATGGAAGATGAGTGAGTAGGGTGTGGTTTTGTCTAGGTTTATAGGCGTTCGGGTCCGACGAAAGATCGTCCTACCCAAGGGGAGTTGGAGTCAAATTACCCTAGGATTAGCATATCGAAATATGAGAAATAATGGGTAAGGGAATCAACCAATAATAAAATAAGTACCTTGCGAAAGGGAACGTTGGGCGTAATCCCAACACAGTTCCTAGTGCCCCTTGAGAGCCCTTCACAGGGAATACCGGGGGCAGTCCTGGGTTAACGTAAACTGTTTTAACAAGCTGAAAAGAGTAACTTAGTAATTAGGGTTGCACATTCCACAACACTGATGGCACCGGATGTTAGCTGGGAGCTTCGGCTCGGATGGTTAAAAGGCGGACTTTGGGTCCGGGGAGCTTCGGCTCGATTGTTTGAGACGGATGTGTTGGTCCGGGGAGCTTCGGCTCGGTTCTTGATTACGCTAATTTGCATGTGCATAACAGGCAAAGAAATTAAGGTGGTGGGTCTTCGGTATTGGAGGGTCGATGCACCGACGCCAATACGTTGACTCGGCAAGTGTGGTTAGCACTTCGCCAACAGAAGTCTGGTGCGCCAGCCGGCAAGAGTACGCAGGAGTCCGCTTCGTGCACCAAGCATTGAGGCGTACGATAGGTCTGACCGGTAGTGCTTTATTGGTTTAGAGGTGGGCGAGGCCCAACCCACCGCTTCCGTCTGCCACTACGGAGGTATCTTGGGAGGTTACGGCTCCAAAAAGGGGGAACTAAAGGTCTGTGTGCACAGAGTCGGGTGTGTGTGTTGCACTTGCATGTCCATCATACCCACTTGCATGTCATAGCATATTCGTTACCTTTAACCTTGACACCTAAAGTATAAGTGGAATGGGACGCTTATACTTTAGGACCTGCTATACGACCCCTTGGTCTATAAGCTTGTGTGGGCAAGTTTATAAATTAAGGTTAATTTTGATATGTATAGTTACTGTTGTTTGACCACCGACACCCCAATGTATAAATCGGTATGAGACTTTTTATACGATGGGAGCCTTGCAGAAGACCCCTTGGCTTATGTGTTTTCACATAAGTAAAGGTTACATTTCATATTTCAGCTTATTGTCTTTATATGCTATAGAACTTGCTAGAATAGGACCGCTGCCATCTGCTTTTGATTTTTCTCCACCTTCAAGTCCTCCCCTTTCTTCCTCTCCGCTCGGTGCCTAGGAGCCGTGGGGGAAGGGGCGGGGGATGATAGGACTTAGTCTTTTAGACTAACGGTTTTTGAACCGCATCATTTAGGGGATCGTGGAGACCAGCATGGAGGAGCAGCCCCAGAGACTGGTGCGCTTGGAGGTGGGGCAGTCTAGCTCCGGAGTTCACACAGCCGGGACCGTGAGTCTCGACCTTGAGTAGTCTTTCTGCTTCCGCATGAGTGATCTTTGTAGTGAGGATTTGATGTACCGGGCATAAGCCCGTTTTTGCTACTTTGATGTTTTATTTTTGTGGACACTCCCATCGTGGAGTTATATTTATTATGACATGTGATTCTCTGTGGACTGCAGTTTCTGTTTCCTTCATTATTCTACTACTTTTCTGTGATCGAATTGGCCGGCAGAATCGGCGCTTTGTGGTGATGACCATTCAGGGCGTGAAGGAGTCACCGCAAAACGGCGGTTCTGGGCCTAAGACCCCGGTGTTGAAAGGAAAGAAAAAAAAGGGGGTCTTACATTTGAGATGCTAGCGGGATATGATGCCCCACTGAGGAGGCAGTTTCTTTGGTAGTCTCGTGCTTGGAGTCGTACGGGAAGAGGTGGTGGAAGTCACAGCTGGACACCACATTTGCGGATTTGGATTGTGCAGATATCTCTTGGGGAGAGTTCAGAGCGGCACTTCTGGGACACTTTGTACCTCAGTCGGCGAGGGATGAACTGGAGGATAGGTTCCTGCGGTTGAAGCAGGGCAACAGGACAGTACTGGAGTATTACCAGGAGTTTACTCACCTAGCCTGTTATGCGGACTCTTATCAGTTGGACGATGCTGGCTATGCCAGGAGGTTCTACAAGGGGCTGCACGACGACATGAGACAGGTCCTCCTCTTTGTCTCCGAGGGAAGCTTGGCCAGAACTCTGGAAATGGCCAAGAAAAGGGAGGCAGATCAGCTTACGGTCAAAAGATGGAAGAGGCCGGTTGACGATACAGTGATTGGAGGACGTAGAGACCATCCTCGAGGCCAGGTCATCGGGCAAGGAAGGAATGGGGATCAACCCTGTCAGGAGATCGGACCGGAGCAGAGGAATCAGGGGGTATTGGCCCCTCAGCCCTTGCATATGTTGGAGATACCGACGGTAGCAGACCAGGCGTCAGTGTGCTTCCATTGCAATCAGCCGGGGCATTTCAAGAGAAATTGTCCCATGAGGCGAGCACCCCGACTAGCACTTCAGGGTGCCCCACCTCCTCGGCAGTTTGGGGGCCGAGGGCACGACCGAGTACGGGAATATCAGGGCAGGGGCCACAGGCCAGAGAGGGAGCAGATGTATGCACTAGATCTGGCTCAACCCCGGAACCCGGAGTAGGTTATAGCAGGTATACCAGTACATTCAATTTCTTTCTTTCATAAGAACTAGTTCTCACAGACGCAAACTAGTTAGAAATTAAGAAAAGAAAAACTACAACTAGAACACTAAGACCCTTAATTACCTCAGGCGTGGTTTTCATCAGCGGCAAGCCCGCTCACACACACTTCGACACAGGGGCTTCACACTCGTTTGTGTCAGAGGATTTCGTAAGAGGGCTGGCGGGCGTGGAGCAATTCACAGGAAGGATGATGAGGGTGCGTCTACCCGATGGATCAGAGCTCATGACCTCTTCTCATTGCAACATGGAGGCAGAGATCGGCGGGAAGGCGTTTGAGGCACCTGCGACAATCCTGAGGATGCCGGACTATGATCTTATACTGGGCATGACGTGGTTACACTGGAACCATGCCCAGATTGACTGCTTGGAAAAGAGGATCACCGTGAGGCACGGGGACTCCTCTATTGTTATCAAAGGTATTACACCAGCCCACCTGTTATTTTTATCATCTGTACAGGCCGTCAAGGCCCACCTACAGGGAGACGAAGTTTATCAGGTCCTCTTCGAGATGGTCATGGACAAGGATTCTATATCAGATATTCCAGTGGTACGAGACTTTGCTGATGTATTTCCGGAGAAGCTACCTGGGCTACCCCCGCACCGGGAAAAGGACTTTCAGATTCAGCTCGTGTCGGGGGCTATACTGTTATCCAGGGCTCCATACCGAATTGCCCCGAAGGAGTTGGTGGAATTTCGAAGCCAGCTTCAAGAGTTAGAGGAAGCCGGGTTCGTCCGGCCTAGCTCTTCACCATGGGGAACTCCAGTTCTATTCGTCAAAAAGAAGGACGGGACGCTTGGGCTGTGTATCGATTACCGGGCACTGAACAGGCTGATGGTCTGGAATACATACACCTTACTAAGGATAGATGAGTTATTTAACCATCTGGAGGGAGCTCTTTGGTTCTCAAAGCTGGACCTGAGATCGGGGTATTACCAGCTACGCATTCAGGAGGAGGACATCCTAAAGATGGCCTTCAGCAGCAGATGTGGATTGTACGAGTTTACCGTGATGCCCTTCGGGCTCACGAATGCACCATCCGCGTTCATGGCCTTGATGAACCGGGTGTTCGAAGAGTACCTGGATGTTTTCGTCATCGTATTCATTGATGACATCCTTATTTATTCGAGGACCGAAGAGGAGCACTCAAGGCATCTGACCTTGACGTTGGAGAAGCTCTGAGAACACAAGATGCACGCTAAGTTCAGCAAGTGCCAATTCTGGCTAAGGGAGGTGGCCTTTTTGGGCCATGTTATTAGTGAAGAGGGTTTGGCAGTAGATCCGGCAAAGGTCCAGGCAGTGCGAGATTGGCCACTGCTGAAAACGGCCACGGATGTTCGGAGTTTCCAAGGACTTGTCGGGTATTACCGGAAGTTCATAGAGGGGTTTTCTCAGATTGCCCTCCCTCTTACATCTCTGACGAAGAAGTAGTCTCCTTTTATTTGGACGCCATAGTGCGAGTCTGCCTTTTAGGAGCTGATGGCCTTGGAATTGGTAGAGTCGTTCAAGAGGATGCAGATATCACTAGTGTCCGAGGATGACCCAGAGCTTTATACGGAGTACCTGATGTCGATGACTGCCACCGTTGACATTAAGCACCGCATCAGAGATGGGCAGAGGCTGGATGCAAGAGCGGAGCCGATATTTAGGGCCTTGGAGGAAGGCACGGCAGGGGATTACTCCTTGAGGGATGGAATCTTATGTTTCAAAGGCAGTTTGTGTGCTATCATGGGGTACCCAGGACTATCGTTTCAGATCGGGATGAGCGGTTTACGTCCAAGGAGTGGAGGACAGTTCAGGCCCATTTGGGTTCTCGGTTGACATTTAGCACGACTTTTTACCCTCAGACCGATGGACAGACGGAGCGCACCAACCGTACCCTGGAAGATCTTCTGCGCCTATGTATCTTGGACCGTGATGAGCCTTGGGAGAGATTGCTGCCGCTGATCGAGTTTTCGTACAACAATAACCATCAGTCCTGTATAGGCATGGCCCTTTACGAGGCGTTGTATGGACGGAGGTGCAGGACACCACTATTATGGATTCAAGATGAAGATCCTCAGGCACTCAACTTGGAGTTTGTGGAGGATACTGATGCTCAGGTTAGGTTGATCCGGGACAGGATGCTTGAAGCCAGAGCAAGCAGGACAAATATTATGACGCGAGATATCGTCAGGTGGAGTTCCAAGTAGGAGACCGGGTCTTCTTGAAGATACGGCCGATGCACGGGGTCTCGCGGGTTCGCGGGCGGAAGAAGCTCCGTCTGAGATATATGGGGCCCTACAGGATCCTGGAGCGGATCGGCCCCTTGGCTTATAGACTGGAGCTACCGCCGGAGTTAGCGGGATTGCATGACGTCTTCCACGTCTCCTCACTACAGAGGGCTCTACTACGCCCCGAGCAGCTGATATCCATAGCTGACGGTCCGGTAGCCTCAGATCGATCAGTCAGCTTGGAGCTGATGAGGATCGACGACAAGGCAGTGCGAGTCTTGCGACGCAAGAAGATTCCGCTAGTTAAGGTTCTGTGGATGATGCAGGCCCAAGGTTTCGACTGATTAAACTACGCGTTCTTCTGTTCGACAATTTTATTAAATATCTAGTGTGTGGTTTCTCTACTTAGTACTATCAAATACTCAAACATTAAGAGGCAAAAATTCCACAACCATCAACGCAAAGGGACGCAACCCCTTTTATAGATTGAACAAGGTCTATAGGGCAATGTTCGCTCAAGCGAAAAAGGACCCACACGATCCAGACAGTTAGCTATTCAAATTAGATTATGCGCAAGCAATTCACAATTCCAATAAAGAAAGTTCCAGGCTAAATTAGTGATTAAAATGAAGTTCTAATTTCAATCCCAAATTAATTAAAATGAGGGTTTACCAAATCACTTGAGCACAAGGGGAAATCAAAGGTGATGAAACCAATTTCTTCAAGTGTTCACGAGATCTACCCGCTCCAAGTTATATGAAAAATATTCGGGAAATATATGCTTGAAAATTCAGATTTTATTAAGCGCTAATTTCAATATAAATCCGGACTAAAAACTAGCCTTCTAATTCCACCAAAACCTCACAAAATAAGTTAGAAGAAATCACACAAAGAGGTGTGCGAATCGTTACCCAAATCCCAAGAAAACCTTCCACAGAGATGAGTGGAGGAACACACGTTGACGGTGGTATATTCTCTATTTCCACGCAGAAATTCTCGGATCCCCACCGAACGATGAAGACGCTCGCCATTTTTCTCCTTTTGACAAACCCTTGGAGAGGGAGGAGGAGGAGGAGGGGAGGGGGAAGGTGGCCGAGCCACTAAGAGTCGGAGAGATAGAAGGCCGACGGCCAAGAGAGAAGAGAAAGGGGGAGAATTTCTCAAAGAGGAAGGAGAAAGGAGGGGGAAAATTCAAAATTTGAATTCTTAGGATTTCTTTCTTTCATTCTCTAATTATTCCTTCATAACCATGGCTATATATAGCTTACACCACTCAATCATCCTCCATTCAAAAATCAAAATTCAAAAAGAAATTATGATGGTTATATGCACCCATCATAATACATGAAATAAAAATACAATACATGAAATTAAACAATTCACTAACAAAATAAAATGCATGAAATAAAGTACTTTTAAAATAGAATTGCATGAAATAAAAATTGATAAAAATATATAATTATAATTATGTAATTTATAATTATATATTTTATTTATTGGTGGCGGTGGACGTCGAGCAAAATATGTAGCATTGGCGGCGTTGGCGAAGAAACGTCGTGGTAGACTCCCATCTTCGAGTTTGCGGCAACGACCGTCCCAATCCACGAACTCTCGATGTCGTAGATCCACGGCCGCATCATCATCATCGCCATCAATCCTCCACCGCTCAAAATCACTCATCGCCGATGAGTGGCCCGTGCGGGGGGAACTGTTGAAAGCAGCAGGAACATGGGGCAAATCTGGCCCCGCAATTCGTGTCGTCGTAGCATGAACATCTCATAGCACTATGAACCTGTCTAGCACAAAAACAACAAGACTTTCGAGAAAACTCGAAAGGGTGTCAAGTAAAAGAAAATAAACAAGAATCTTTCCGACCGGTTCAAGAACCAAGGAGTCAACATGGAAAATAGACACGACAGTACTAACACTCCCCATCCCAAGAGAATATTTAGTGGTAGGAAGAGACGACGGAGAAAGGCACTCAGGTGGAACAGAGACGTACAGTAAAAAGTCCGGAAACTTGAAATAAAGTGAAACACCATGTGCTCTATAAAAATCTAAAGTAAAAGCATAAAATCCGACGTTCTTCATAATCATGGATGGGTCGGCATTCCAACATATTAATTTATTAACAGAGCCAGAAGGCATCCGCTCGGGAACTGACCAGACTAAACCCAAATCACTATATCTAGCATCAGACAGTCTCAAAAAGGAGTAGAAGTGCATACGATAAAACTTAAAATGAATCACTAATGACCTAGATACATGAGGAGAGAATCCATGTGCTACATGACTTGACCCAGGAGCAGAGGATAAGGGGGGTAAGTCAGGTGGCACAGGAGCCTTGTAATTAGAGATAATTTTTATGGGCTCCGATACCGCAGTCTTAATTTCAATTTTAATATTTTCACACTTGGCATGAATATATGCCAAGGAGAACCGCGCATCATAACCAATATAATTGGATGCCCCCGAATGTGCAAAGGTTTGCAAGCGAAACAACTCAAGATACCCAACTATAGTCGCTAAAGTGGGGAAATGAGGGTCATCAAATGGCGGCAGGTAAATGCGTGCGATCAGGTGTGGTATATAAGTATGTATAAGGGACACCACATCCAGAGGCACAATCGCCAAAGAAATAGAGTCATTCATAGTAGGGGACGGAACCGTAGATGGACACGCAGAAAAAAGAGCTGCCAAAAGTGACACGTAGTCATGACTATGAGGTGCGGTGAATAGTCCAAATACTAGTGCGCGCAACATAGTAATATCTACATACTGAGTCAATGTCAATGTAGGAACTAATAAAGTGGGCGTGACACAACAACTCAGACTAGCGATACCGGTTCCACGTCCTAAAAAGTCATCTAAGACAGACAAATAAATAGGGGGAAGGGTTAATAAAATCAAACTCGGGATAAAATCTGAATCAGTAAAAATTTCACCCAACGGTGACGACATCAAAGAACTCTCATCCGGGTGTATAACCAATGAATCGTCCAAAAATACCCTTCCCTTAGATGGTAACTCATCCACAATAACACTTGGGACATCCTCACTCTCAGACTCCTCAGATAACTCAGATATAATCTCAGTGGGTGCAATCGTAGGATATAACGCAATGGGGATCGTATCATGGAGAGGGCACTCAATACTAGGGTGAACAGACACAACGCTAGTAGGGCACGTAATAGGAAACGTAATACTCTCACAGATCGAAATGTAATCATCCCATACATCATCTTCCAAATCACTAGGGTATCCAATCTCAATTTCAGACTCAGTAGAATCGTCGGGCACTAACGTACATGATGGAATACACTCACCTAGTTGGTTATCCTCAAGATCAAAAGATACCACATCTACATCAGCATCCTCATGGCTATCAGTCACTATATCAGGAGGCTTAGGCATCGAGGATAAAGGAGTCAAAATTCTAGGAGTAACATCTTTTGAGTCCAAGGCATAAGATCTAGTAAGAATGGTTTCCCTAAAGGTGGTAGTAGGTACACTAAGAGCAGGCCGACCTTTGGGGACAAATGATCTAGCATTAGGTATATAATCATTCCTATAGGCGGGTATGGGACTAGTGCCATAACGATACTCACTCACAAGCTTGGTGTTAGTAGTGCGGAGGTAGGCGGGATCAAATTGATCCGAGAGTAGACTACGCATTGCCGGCCAAGCATGTTTGTAACTACCAACACGACGCTCTTCGTTTAGCCAAAACACGTGGGCTTGATCTACTAATCGATCTCGGGCTATGTTAACCTTTTGGTGGTCGTCCCATAAGTGACAATTAAAATAATTTTCTATTCCCTTAAGCCAGTCTCTAAAATTTTGGGGATACCCCAAACCGTTATAAGTTGGTGCCTCAATTCTAGTGGGAGGATGAGCGTGGGGACGGTTGGTATTCCCATGGTATGAAGGCAAGGCTGGGGTGTGTTTAGCCATAGGATTAACATACCAGTAATCTAAACGGGAAGCATAAACATCATAGGCCATAATAATGAGAAGCAGAGAGAAAACTCACCCGGAACTGGTTCACATGCAATGAATAATGAACCTGACCATATATAAAATGCAACAGATGTATTTGTTCCCGCTTAATAACTAATGCAAGAAAATATTTTTTGTGATTTTCTTACTGACAATAAATGAAAGATTATTAAAATATTTTTTTGATATTTTGTTGCTAAAAAAATAAAAATATAGACCGCTATTGGCAGACCAAATTTAAAAATTAATTTATATGTTGTGAATGAAACAGACAAGTGCGTGTCGGCGTGCTAAAGAAATATTTCCTAGGATGGTACTAATTAAGAAATTAGCACAACCTGGCTCTGACACCAAATTGATGCAGGCCCAAGGTTTCGACTGATTAAACTACGCGTCCTTCTGTTCGACAATTTTATTAAATATCTAGTGCGTGGTTTCTCTACTTATCACTATCAAATACTCAAACATTAAGAGGCAAAAATTCCACAACCATCAACGCAAAGGGACGCAACCTCTTTTATAGATTGAACAAGGGCTATAGGCCAATGTTCGCTCAAGCGAAAAAGGACCCACATGATCCAGACAGTTAGCTATTCAAATTAGATTATGTGCAAGCAATTCACAATTCCAATAAAGAAAGTTCCAGGCTAAATTAGTGATTAAAATGAAGTTCTAATTTCAATCCCAAATTAATTAAAATGAGGGTTTACCAAATCACTTGAGCACAAGGGGAAATCAAAGGTGATGAACCCAATTTCTTCAAGTGTTCACGAGATCTACCCGCTCCAAGTTATATGAAAAATATTCGGGAAATATATGCTTGAAAATTCAGATTTTATTAAGCGCTAATTTCAATATAAATCCGGACTAAAAACTAGCCTTCTAATTCCACCAAAACCTCACAAAATAAGTTAGAAGAAATCACACAAAGAGGTGTGCGAATCGTTACCCAAATCCCAAGAAAACCTTCCACAGAGATGAGTGGAGGAACACACGTTGACGGTGGTATATTCTCTATTTCCACGCAGAAATCCTCGGATCCGCACCAAACGATGAAGACGCTCGCCGTTTTTCTCCTTTTGACAAACCCTTGGAGAGGGAGGAGGAGGGGAGGGGGAAGGTGGCCGAGCCACTAAGAGTCGGAGAGATAGAAGGCCGACGGCCAAGAGAGAAGAGAAAGGGGGAGAATTTCTCAAAGAGGAAGGAGAAAAGAGGGGGAAAATGCAAAATTTGAATTCTTAGGATTTCTTTCTTTCATTCTCTAATTATTCCTTCATAACCATGGTTATATATAGCCTACACCACTCAATCATCCTCCATTCAAAATTCAAAATTCAAAAAGAAATTATGATGGTTATATGCACCCATCATAATACATGAAATGAAAATACAATACATGAAATTAAACAATTCACTAACAAAATAAAATGCATGAAATAAAGTACTTTTAAAATAGAATTGCATGAAATAAAAATTGATAAAAATATATAATTATAATTATGTAATTTATAATTATATATTTTATTTATTGGTGGCGGTGGACGTCGAGCAAAATATGTAGCATTGGCGGCGTTGACGAAGAAATGTCGTGGTAGACTCCCATCTTCGAGTTTGCGGCAACGACCGTCCCAATCCACGAACTCTCGATGTCATAGATCCACGGCCGCATCATCATCATAGCCATCAGTGGAGTAACCATCGGCAGGAGGAGCATACATGCGAGCCACAGGACTTGATGCAGCAAAAGTACCCGGAGCTCTTCGAGTCAGGTATACCTTAAACCTTAGGGATGTTAAGAGTTTTATTTATTCTGTAGAAACCCCCGCAGGCTCAACCTTAATTTTGGGGACGAAATTTTTTTATATATATATATTGGGATTTGTAACATCCCCCAAACAACTAGACCCTAGGGTTTTGTTTTGTCATGACTAGGTGATGACAAAACAACCAAAAGCTCAAAGGACCAAGTGAACAAGGGCCAAGGTAAAAATCACCTTGGGCTGCCTATAGCTCAGCCTCAACAGTTAAACCTAAGCTCTGACCTTAGTGCTACACCTTGATCCCAGGACCCTACCACAACACCCCAAACACCTTCGGAAGTCCATAGGGTCACTAAGGACCCACTATAGGCAGTCAAAGTGGTTAAGTTGACCTAAGTTAATCCTAACCCTAAAGTGAGCTCAATGGGTCACCAAGGACCCATTGGGGTCAACCCAAGAGTCTAGGTTGACCAAAGTCAACTCTAGCCCTAATTTGGTCAAAGTACCCTTCCTAAGGGTAGGTAACCTCCAAAGTGCCAAGACAACCCTACCCAACCCTTCCTAGACCTTAATGGAGTCCAACGAGTCACTAAGGACCCATTGTGGTCAACCCAAATGGTCATGTTGACCAAGCTCAACTCTATTCTAGTGTTAGGTCAAATTAGCCTAAATGGGCTAACCCAAGCTCAACTCATTTCCCCCACTTGGGCTAACCTCATTTTTATTATTATTATGAGTTAGTGGGCTGCTAATAGGCTAGTGGAGACACCAAAAATTCGGCCTTGATGACCAGGAGAGAGAAAACTCCATCTTCCCCTTAAATGGAGGAGAGAGAAAGAAGAAGGAGAAGGTCATTCATGCATGGGGAGGCCAAGGGCCACCTTTGGTGGCTGCATTCAACTCCTCTAAAGGAGAGGAGAAGTTTCCAGCCGTTTCCTGGCCACCCCAAGGCAGATTCACCCCCCCCCCCCCCATCACCATGGCCGAGCCTAGCCATTCATGGCATTGATGCCATGACACCCCCCTTCCCCATCTGATGATTTTAAAAGCTTCAGTGGGCTCCAAGGAGTCGCTTCCACTCTCACCCCGACGATTTAGATCCACTTCCCGGTGTAGTTGCAGAAACCCGAGCGGCGCCGCCACCACCATGGCTTCCCGGCGATCAACGCGTCTCCAGGCCGCAAGCAAGGTCCTCCCCTTCCTCTCTCACTGTGGATAGATCGTAGGGATCTTTTAGAATGAAAATCGGGCTCAATTGAACCCGATTGAAGCTCGCGTTTTCAAGATTTTTCTGTGAAAAACAAACTCTCGGGATTGCCGGAATAGGCCTCTACGGCAGCTGTGCCGCCGCCTGGCGCTAGCCACCACCTCAATGGAGGTGGTGGTGGTGGTGGCCGGCCGGGGAAGTGGCTGGATTGCCGACGGCAGCGTTTGGAAGGAGCTCCAGGCGGGATGAATCTAGGCCGTCAGCTGGAGCTTGAAGGTGACGGGATGACGTCCAAGGTGACGGGATGACGTCCAAGGCGCGCCAAGATTCGTGTCATATTAGACTTTAAAATATAGGATATAAATTTCTGATTATTTAATTATGTCACACATTTTGTATTTTATGGTTTTAATTTTTACAAATACTTAGGAGTTATTTCATAAAATGTGGTCAACATAAAATTTGTAGCCTGGAGAGTCTAGTGTACAACAAAATTGATTTGAACCCATTTGGGTGCCTGGTTTGACCAGGGCACCCATTTTGATGGGACCTATACCTAGGGCTATCCTGAGATTAAAAAGGGTGTCCACTCTTCATATCTTGTCCAAATGAGCTGAATGTTGGGCAAGGGGTCACCCTTAACCATGTTTAAAGTCTGTACAAAAATGAGAATTTTTGGAGATTCTTTGGCTATAGTTTTATCTTTTATTTAATAATAATAATAATAGAGTAATTTAATTAGGTTGTCTAATGACTTCCAAACCCTCCCAAATTTTGGTGAGTGGTCCTTGGGGTCTTCATAAGGCTCTGGTTAAACTTTCATCTCATATGGAGATGGTTTGAGTTGAAAATAAGCAAACCCTAGCTTTGACATAATAGGGGCATTTTGGTCAAATGGGCAATTTAGGTTTTGAGTGGCCATCTCACCTCAACAGAGGATGAAATTGGGGCCACTAACTTGGCATGACTTCTGTCACCCACTCCTGGAAAATGAGGTAGATTGGAGTGAATTTGCCTTGGGACTTAAGGTCAAACCCTAAGGAAGGACTTTTATGCCTTGTGAAGGGAATGAGGTCAAACGACCCTAATTTAGCTTGAAATATGGTAGGGAGGATGCTAGGTTACCTAAAGCCCTCTGCTAAAAATATTATGGGATTTGGGAAAGGATAGACCCCTCTAAACCCTAACCCTAGTTTTGGGCACAAAACTTATAGAGATAAAATATGTTACTAAACCTCATTGAACAGTGATGAAACTTGGGTAGAGTAGTCTTAGGGTCAGTAGGAGCCTCTGAAAAGTATTGTAGGGTGTTTGGAAGACATTAGCTTGTACTTGTAGTTATAACTCTTGTATTGCCCCTAAGGATGATTTTGATAAAATCATGATTACATTAATTTAAAATGTTATGCAACTTGGACAGTGAGTATTTAAGATCATACTATAGCCTTGGTAAATTTTCTGTAATTTTTGGATAATATTTAGGGCACTTCTCTATTTATTTCAATTTATTATGTTTTTATTGAATTAATTAATTAGGAGCTAAAATCTTGTTGAAGAGTTGAACAATTTTGGATTTTATGTTCAATAGTCATATTATATTTATCATAAATTTTGTGGAGCATTTATCTATCTGGTGTTGGTACATCGTGTTCAAACTTGCAGTTTTTGGATTACCAGAATAATTAAATAAATAACCAGATAAATTAGAAAAAATATGAATTTCTGGATTTAGGCCAAACATATCATGATAGACCCCCAATAATTATTATAGGGATACTGGATGAATATTTTGAGTACTTATTGTTTTACACGTCATATAGCTTGGGTTGGTCTGCATTTAGTAAAACTGCAGAATTTAATTTGGAATATGAATTTGGGCACATGAGTTGGGGTTAGATGTTTGCTGGTTGGATAATTAAAAATGAGTTTACCATTGGAGGATAGGATGAGTAGTGTGTTGGTTTGGCTAGTGTTAGGTGGTGCTCGGGATCGACGAAAAATCGTCTTTCCCGTGGGGAGGAAGTGTCAAATACTCTAGGGTTAGATCCAGTACAACAAGTAAGGGTTTTGGGAAATTTGATAGTAACCAATAATAATAAGTGTCTTGCGAAAGGGAGCTTTGGACGTAATCCCATCGCAGTTCCTAGTGCCTTCGAGAGCCCTTCACGGGGAATACCTTGGGCATGTTACACATTCACACACCCCGGTAGCTCGGGAGGTTGTTTTGATTTCCATCCGGACGGTTCGTTCGGAAGGTAGATGCACGGAAGGATAGTCCGGGGAGCCAATGGCTCAAAAGGTTTTGGATACAAAATAAGGTGGTGGGTCATCAGTATCGGACGGTCATTCACACCGACGTCGATATGTTGACTCGGCGGTGTGGGACACTTAGCCAAAGAAAGTCTGGTGGATATGGCCAACATTAGTACGCGGATACTGTAGGTTGTGTTCTTCTAGGGGCGTATGGGAGGGCTAGGCCTGGTAGTGTGGATACCCGCCTAGGAGTGGGGGGTCTGACCCACTATCTCCGTTTGCCACTACGGAGGTTCCTGGGAGTGAAGCTAGCTGCCCAAATAGGGGGAACTAAAGGTCTGTGCGCATAGAGTCGTGTGTGCGGGTTGCACTTGCATGAATCATGACATAGCATATCACTACACTCATACTTGCATACAACAGACACCCCAACGTATAAATTGGTATGAGACTTTTTATACGATGGGAGCCTTGCAGAAGACCCCTTAACTTATATGTTTGTATGGGCATTCATATAAGTTAAGGTTACTTACTTCCTACCTTGTCTTTTTACATATGCTGCTTACTCTACTTGCTTACTATACTGGCTTACTCTACTTGCTTATCTTACTGCATACTATTATAGAACTGCTAGACTAGTTCCACTGTCACCTGCCACATTGTACTCTCCACCTTTGTAGCTTCCCTTTCCTCCTCGCCGCTCGGTGCCTAGGAGCCATGGGGGGAGGGGTAGGGGATGATAGGGCTTAGTCTTTATGACTAATGGTTTTCGGACCATAACATTACAGGGGCTCCGGATGGGAGACAGGGACCAGCAACACAGGGACCAGCACCAGCAGAGTACGGTACGCATGGATGTGGGCCAGTCTAGTACCGGAGCACCAGTGACCAGCTCCGTGAGTGATAGTCTTTTTATAGCTTCCACGAGAGATTGTAGCGAGGATCTGATGTACCGGGCTTAAGCCCGTTTATATTTCCATTTTTTTACTTTGCAGTACACTCTCTTTTCTATTTATGGACTCGATGTGATTTCATTTACATTTAATACATGTGATGTGGACTTAGTTTTATCCGAAACTATATTATACTGTTCTCTCTTATTGATCCAAAAGGCTGACAGAATCGGCGTTTTGTAGTGGCGGCCTTCCCGAGAGTCGGGGCCACCGCAAATTGGCGGTTTTGGGCATAAGACCCCGGGGTTTAAAAAGAAAAAAAGGGTCTTACAATAGATATCGACCTTCTGATGAGTTCAAATATTACACTGATGTTTGGACTCATCTAGGCCAGTTTTATCGTCTTAGCACTGCACTTGAGAGCAATAACTGCTTATATTTGCTTACTTTCCTATTTCATGATTAAGTGCACTTTAGGCCCATTTTCTGTGTGCTTTAGATGTTTCTGTATTTCCGTATGTTTTACTTGTTCTCTCATCGTGTCTTGAGAATGTGGTGTGCACTTTTGGTGGCCTATCTGCCTCTTCTGGTGGTGCATGAGTCGTGTGCGTGCTCCAGAACCGCTCGGGAGACCCCGACGATACAGGAACACTACGCACGATCACTAGACTCACTGTGCACGACCACTGGTCGTGCGCCACTGATCGTGCGCATTACATTCTCCTTTTTCCAAGTTCCGTCTTAGCCAATCACACGATCAGTAGATTCAGTGTGCACGACCACCGGGCGTGCACCACTGATCGTGCGCATATCTGCTGATGTTTCTGTCCAAGTTGCAGGTTTAATTAGAAATTGCGCACGATCATCGACCGACAGTGCGCACGACCACTGGTCGTGCGCCACTGATCGTGCGCTCTTCTTATTCTACCTCCGTATTTAAGGGCCTGCTCCACGATTTAGGGCAACGCTGGTCATTTCTGTGATCGGAGAGTGCACGGGAAGTGTCGTTCTACTTCTCCAGCTGCTCCATCCACCTCCACCTTCATTGGGAGTCCGTAGCCGGTGATTCCGAAGCTTTCCAAACCCTCCGGCGAAGCTCCCGGCCAATGATGACCTTAACTCCAAGCTTTCCACCGAAGTTGGAGAAGAAGACGACCTAGAGAACGGACTCAAAGGCCTTCGAGGTGACATCTCGTTGGTATCGGAAGCCTCCTCGGACTGAGCCTGGAAGCGGAATGACAACTCGATATTCCAGCCACGACTTGCGGTGGACCTTCACCCTCTAGTGGTTTACTCCTCTTCCCCTTCCTCTGTTGTATGGAATGATTTGATATTGTAATGAAATACATTTTCTACTCTATATCTAAGAGGATGTTTGTAGTTTTCATTTGCTTTTGAGTTGTGTGTTGTGAATGCACCTCGCCCACTCCACATCCACTCCATACCCTTGTTTCACCTGATTGCACTCCGCACAAGAACACTTCCATCCATTAGCTTTCCGTCCACTCGCCCAACCGAAGTTCGGCATCGCGGCCGATACACTCACCTCACCTTGCGAAGCAGTGCCTTCGACCCGCATAGCCTTAATTAGTTTATTAGATCAAGAAACCACATTCTCACAATCCCCCTTTTTAATCTTTTCTAAGTATAACCCTCATAAAGATATTTTCTGAACTGTCGTCGCTCTATGCTAATTGTATTGCTCAAGAGACCGACACTCGGGGATTTATTCCCAAATTTTATTACTTGTGCGACCGGTGTGCTTGCCGATTTCCACGCATCACCTACACACCGTACAAGTAATGCCTCCACAGCTTCAGGGAAAATATCACGGCCGCTAATTCCAAGTCATGGACCGGATAATACCTCTCATGTACCTTCAGCCGACGCGAGTCATAAGCTATCACACTTCCATGCTGCAGTAGAACACAACCCAATCCACTGCCTGAAACATCACTGTAGATCTTAAAGCCTTCGGTCCCACTCGGCGAAATTAGAACAGGCGTCGTGGTCAACCGACTTTTCAACTCTTCGAAATCTTGTGAGCACTCAGGCGTCCAAACAAACTTCTGTTATTTCCTCATTAGAGTCGTGAGGGGTAACGCTATCCGCGAGAAGTTCTCCACGAAGCGCCTGTAATAGGCCGCAAGCCCTAGAAAACTCCGGACTTCCGCTACCGTAGACAGCACAGGCCACTCCTGTATAACAACTATCTTCGCCGGATCGACCGCAATTCCCACTCCACTGACTATATGACCAAGGAATGCTACCGAGGACAACCAAAACTCGCATTTGGAGAACTTGGCGTACAATTAGTTCCTCCTCAGCGTCTCCATCACTAAATGCAGATGCTTAAAGTGATCCTCCTCATACTACGAGTACACCAATATATCGTCGATAAAGACGATCACGAAGTGGTCCAGGTACTCTCTGAAAGTTATGTTCATCAGATCCATGAACGAGGATGGTGCATTAGTAAGCCCAAACGGCATGACGGTAAACTCATAATGTCCGTATCTCGTGCTGAACGCTGTCTTGGGGATACACTTTCTCATATCCTCGGCTGATAATATCCAGATTTAAGATCCAATTTCGAGTACACCGATGACCCGACTAACTGATCGAACAGATCATCAATCCTTGGGATCAGGTACTTGTTCTTTTCCGTTAACTTGTTCAGCTCTCGATAATCGATATAGAGTCGCAAGCTTCTGTCTTTCTTCTTAACAAAAGGACCGGTGCGCTCCAAGGCGACGAACTTGGACGCACATAACCCTGCTCCAACAAATCTTGAAGTTGAACCTTCAGCTCTGCCATCTCCTTAGGCGTTAACCGATACGTAGAACGTGACACAGGTTTTACACCTGACACTAACTCAATAGTGAAGTCAATCTCCCACTGAGGTGGGGCTCCAAGGAGATCGCCAGGGAACAAATCAGGGTATTCAGTACTACTGGGATGTTGTCCAAAGCAGGCTTAGGCTTTGAAGCCTCCACTAGCATGAAGAACAACTCTGCACCAGCACGAACTGCCTTAACCACCTGAAGAGCAGACATCAAAGTCTTGCTCGACCCTTTCAAGCCAGCAAACGTTGTCTCGCAACCAGTTCCCAATTTGACCTCCTTGCGATTACAATCAATGTATGCCTGCTGCTCCGAGAGCCAGTCCATACCAAAAATCACGTCGAACTCCACTAGAGGCAGTAACGACGCTTGCAAATCGAACTCCTGATTTCCAATTTTTATTTTACGCCACAGACTCTATCTGCTCGTATCAAACACCCATTTGGCAACAACACATCCAGTTTGTCCTTTGCCATCGAAGAAGGTACTCCGATGTGCGATATAAATCCTTTGGACAAAAAAGAGTGTGAATCTCCCGTATTAAAGAGTGCTATCGCCGGATTATCGCAAATCAAAACAAAGCCTAATACAAACAGTAATAAGCTAACATGCGCAAGGTAACAAGTTTTTAAAGCTAACTTGCTATAAATTTAAACCGTACCTGTCACCACATCGACTTGATTTATGGCCTCCTGCTAGCCAAGGTTATAGACTCTAAGGTTGAGCTGAAGCATAATGGGATGCAGTTGACTCCACCGTCTTGCTCTTCTCCTCATAGGTTGCTCCCGGCTTCCTCTCGAACATTGGACGTCCGTCCAACAGTCTCGGGCAAAGTGTCCCGGCTTTCCACAGTTATAGCATGCGCCCGGGGTTCGGCTTGTAGTTGCCCCCGAAGCACCGGAAGATGGGGTTGGACCCGAAGTCCTAGCCTTCTTATGGAACTTACGAAACCCAGATTTTGAGTTAGTCGGCACCTTGAACTCTGTCTTCTTAGCACCAGAGTCTCCCTTCGCTTGCACATTCCTCAGATCCTTCTCCAAAGACCGGGCCGTATTAACCAGGGTCAAGAAGCCCTGCGTCATAGGCCCCGAGAGTAGCAGCCTTAGGTCATCCCTCAGACCCTCATAGAATCGGTTTGCCTTGCGCTCCTCATCAACAAATGAAGAGCTAGCGTACCGACCCAAACGTGTAAATTTGTGGAGATACTCGTCCACGCTACTCTCTCCTTGCGTCAACTTCTGGAATTCATTCTCCATCGGGATCCTCTGAGTTGAGGGAAGGTACCTTGTCAAGAATAGTCTCTAAAATTCTTCCATTGAGACGTCCGTGATTTGCCTTCCCCTCAGGTGATGTAGCTCTAAACCTTCCCACCACAGCCTTGCATCTCCGTCCAACAGGAAAGTAGCTATGGTGGTCATCTGCCACTCCTCCGTTTCTGTAGCTGTCAAGACTCTCTTTACTCGGGAGAGCCAATCCTCAGCTTGGGATGGGGTTCCCGTCCACAAGAACACCAGAGGATTGAAGCCCATAACATGCTTGAGCTGCTTTTCAGTTGCTCTCCTAGGTACCAATAGCTCCACCACCACCTGCGCCACCCTTCTCGGTTCGGCCGATTGAAGCAGTACTTGTTCCACTGCAGGGGAAGACTACTGCATTTGTCTTCCAGGCTAGGCATTTATCATAGCAAACACCGCTTCAGCCACCAAACTTATGGTTTCAACTAAGAGAGGTGTTGCAGGCACATCATTCAGTGCGCTACTTGCCTCAGAAAACGGACGTTCCGACGGCCCTGCACCACTCTTGGTCACCTATAGTTGTACAAAACACCATTAAGTGACCGAATAATATGGCAAAAAGCAATTATAGGAACACGCAGGTTCCTCAAACATGTGTATTTTCATTCCTAAGTGGACATTCATGGGTTCTTTTTACATTATAACGATGACGCACACACATGTGCTCACCACCCCTTAAAAGAATTCGTCCACGAATTCATTTAAGTTGACTGGAACCGGTAGTTTGATACCAAATTATAACACCCTCTATCTGTCACATAATATATAGCAGTAGGTCCGGCCGGGGCCCGACTCCATATACCACATACAGACTGAAGGGTTACGCAATGAAACCATCCTTCCTATAACCAACGTCCTACACAAAGCATATTCTAGCGGAAGTATTTCAAATGTTGCAAAATAAGAACGCATGCACAGCATGAATGTCTACTAACAATAACCCAAAAAGAATGAACGTACAAAAAACACAAAGTACTTGGCCTTATGACCTTACAAGAGTTTGCTTTAAATAAATAGTGTCTTACAAACATCGGCACGCAGGCCGGTCACATATGAGAATAAAAATAAACATTAGCATAGGCCATCGAGGGCCGACTCAGTAACAAGGGCTTTTGCCCGCTATTTGTCACTAGGCTCCGCAGCACGTGCAAGCAACAATCCACCGAAGCGGTGACAAACAAAAGCAACGGTCAGCTAAAGCTGACCATATTATAACGACCTCGCCCCTAAACTCGGGGCGGCGATACTCCTTCCCTGCACTTTATTAGCATAGCCAAATAGTAGTGAAATAACACTTCATCACAGGCGTAGGCACGCACGATCACATACCCCGTGCTCTCAGGGCACATTCTCGGTGAACCCGGTCAAAATCTGCGGTCTCACTACCGCCCCTTGGATGGCAAATCTCGCGAGCATTATGGTCTTTTCAGCCTAAGCCTATGACCGTCCATCTATGTCAACGACAAGTACCACGTACCTTAGGTCTCTTTAACCGAACGACATAGAGCGGGTACGGTTCCGCCTAACCCGTTGCTCACACCGCAACGTCAATAAAAGCCATATGCGCGGGTCAAGCTTCCCTGAGTCCCAATTCGATCACACACTTTACATAATCCAGTTATGTGCAAGTTGGCTCCCAGGCCACCAAGATGGCAGAATCACCCTTCTGCCCAGTTTTTCGGGAGCACCTTGAAGTTAGTCCCCAAGGTTCCCTATTGCAATCTACCGTGTAGAAAACCCAAAAAACAACCATCGGCGCAGAGTCTTCTCCGGCCATTCATGCAATGAAACATCACCGATCAAGATTAACTTGTTCGGGTAGGCTTCACACACCATGCTTATGCCCGTACTTCGATTCTGGACTCTACATGCAAAACAACGGGGACTATTCATGTCTACCCGAAGGAATACCTCACACTCACCGCACACTCGTGAGAGAGGGCTTCCTATGCAAAAAGGAAAGAGGACTTCACATGTCCAAGATGAGAATCGTTACCCTTGCGTTTCTCTTTGGCGCCATGAAGATCTAGACGGATGAAAAGCACCGCAATGGCCTCGCCTCCGTAGATCTGAACTTTGTTTGTGATTTGGGGCTCCGAAGCTCCACCGGCGGCTGGAACTCTCCTCCTTCTTCCTTGCTCTCCCCTCTCTCTAAGGTTTTTAAAAAGAGAAAACTCAAAAGGAATGAGGGTTTCAAACCCTATTACCGGAATTAACCCAGCAGGAACAACCTTGGGCCCTTGTATACAAAAAGAAGGAAACAGACGACCACGATTCGCAGTTAAAATCAATTTCCTGGGCCGAACACGGCTTGTGACACGCCCGTGTCCAAGGCCGTGTGCCTCAATCAGCGCCGAAACCGTCGCATCCCGACTAGGACACGGGCTCTCAAGACGCCCGTGTCAAACTTGACACGCCCGTGTTGCGGGGCGTGTTCCTCCATCAACACAGGACCAAAAACAACCCGAAGAGGACACAGGTTCTCGACACGCCCGTGTTGATTTTGACACGCCCGTATCAACCCAAACACGCATGGGATCCAGGCCGTGTTCCTCCCCCGACACAGCTCGACTAATAGCCCGAGCAGGACACGACCCTGGACACGCCCGTGTCTCAGGCCGTGTTCGCTGTCTCGAGTTCATTTCGTCGACCACTCGAGAAGTTCGTCGAACCCGAGCACGACATGGCCCTGCACACGCCTGTGTCCCAGGCTGTGTGACCCTTAACAAGCACCAAACTCGGCTCTAAAAGCTACTCGTCCCTCTTTTGAGTTTCGGAGCGTTACACGTAGTACGCAGGAGCTTTGATGTTCATGTTGTTAGCATTAAGGCATACAAAGGCCTAGGCCTGGTAGTGTGTATGTCCGCCTAGTAGTGGAGATGCCCTCTCCACTATCATCGGTTGTCCATGACGGGCGATGTCTAAGAGGTTCGCTACCTCTCGAAAAGAGAGAACTAAAGGTCTATGTCGACATAGCAAATTAGGGTGCGTGGTAAACATGGGTGAGTCATCATACATTTATTGCATTGTATTGCAGCGCATAAGATCTTCATCATATATATTAGTATGTGATCTTTTATATGATTATTTATTTTTATTGTACCAGACCCTTAACTTATAAGCTTGTATGAGCATCCTTATAAGTTAAGTTCAATTCAGTTCTTATATTTCTGTCATTTGATACAAGGCTAGCATAAATGTACTTGATATACGAGAAGATATTCCTTGTTATTGCATGTTTACTTACTGAACTGTTGATGCAAGATAACTGCCCAATTTTTTAAAAAATCTTTTCATTTGCTTGTTATACTATTGATTATATTGTGTCCCCTCTTTCTTCCTTCCGTCCGGTGCCTAACAGTTGCCAGGGTGAGAGGATGTGAAGTCACTTATTGTTTATGACTAACGATTGCTACACCCACTTTTTAGGAGGATACCCCGCCGACGGAGCAGCAGTAGCACACCATGCGCGGGAGGGCAGCCAGGCCAGGGGGACATGGCCTGACATTACGCAAACAACTCTTGCGAGAATGGCTGGGCGCCCGACCCGACTCGGCTGTGCGACGACCGGCCTTGCGGCGAGCCTCGCAGTCGTGCATCCAGACGACCGAAGGTCACGCGGCGGATGGTCGTGCGACCATTGGCTCGGTGATTTGTCGACCAGAGATGTAGTGGTTTTGTTGTGCGCGGTGCGAGCATGGTGGTTCTAGGCGGTTCCATCATGAGGTTTGTGAGGTTAACTTTGACCAATACCTCTTGGCCACCACGACCCCCCACTAAGTTAACGAGGGATAAGGGAATTCCGGCTCTTCGCTACCGGGAATTCCTACAAATTGAAAACACATGTAACAACTCTTAATTACATATTTTACATATATATGACTATTAAACATAAAAATATAATATCGTATACTTAGACATAACAGTAAAATAGAATTATATTATATTATATTATATTAAATGAATTTCATAATTAATTTTGTTTACAATCGTATAATCTCGATGATAAAATATCATAAATCTCTTTATCTCGATCATCCAGCTTCAATTAGTAAATTGACAATACGACTAGTTTGCATGCCCTTCAAAAAATAAATTCATATAAAAACATTAATGCATAATTAATATATAATGAAATGATAAAATTCTATTTTTTTCAAAATTATTGAAGTTTAAATTTAACAAATTAATTTGAGATGACATGCATGATTTTTTTTCATCCGGACTTGATATCGGCATAGACTGATTTCCAATGTGACAATATATGAAAATAAAATTGAATTCTAAAATGTGATTTCCATACAAACAACCGAGCGGGCCGGAGACCGAAGTAATCAAGAAATATTGAAGCTCAACTCATTTTTCAACTACTTCAGACTGCACAAATGTATGAAAAAAGATTCTAAAAAATTATATTATTTTACAAACCACGTTTTGTACATTCAAGCTTTATGCGGCACGCAGTCCAGTTTCAGGATCATTCAACATAAAACCCAAAGATATAACCAATAGTTTTTAAAACTTCACTCAATTTTGAAACTCGACTCAATAGGCTGGGAAGCCTACCTCCTCTCCAGATAAGCTAGAGCCACCCCGGCGTGAAAAGCTGCTCCGATGGGGAGAACTTCTTCGTCAACCATGAAGTAGGGAGAATGAGTCGTATGTATCGATCCGAGGGACTCGTTCCGAATCCCAATGGTGAAGAGAGCGGCTGGCATTCTCTGTGAGTAGAAGCTGAAGTCCTCAGCACCCATCAAGCGCGGGAAAGGGTGGACATTAGCCTCTCCCAACAGTCCAGCAGCTACAGTTCTGGCAATGTTGTACAAGTTATCATCATTTGTGGTTGAAACGTAAGCCCTATCCATGAACTTCACTATCGCCGTGCACCGGTGCACAGCGGCCTGAGACACTACGACCTGTGGATAGTATAGGCTTGTCAAATGTTCTTGAAGTTTTTTTCAAAAATGAGATCTAGTTAAGCCAAACAATTTGATTGAATTAGATGCTTTCTGTGTGTGAGCGCATGTGTGTGGATTTGAAATATCCATGGTGTGCTCTAGTTAGCTTAGGCTTGATTGCAGGTTGAAATGATCTTAGTGACAGTTAGTGGACTTTGTAGAGCATTTCGACATTACAGAAAACATAACGGAACTAGATCAAAACATTTCAAATCGAGCTGATCAATCAATATTTCATCAATCACCGCTAATTTTTACTACGGAAAGAATTATTTTAATTCAATTTTGAGCTGATCAAGTATGTATTGAAAAGCAAAATTAAGAGTTTAGAAGAATTCTATACGCTTCAGTTTAAAAAGTGGACTGAATCAAGTTAACAGATTAGTTAATTGGACTGAGATTAGGAATATAGCTAAACCAAAAGCTGAAAGACACAGAAGTATATTATTTTGCATAATATCCAGAGCATGTAATCCAAAATAAAAAATAAAATATTGATGTCAAATTTATAGCTTATAGAATTTCGAAACTATTATAACTGTTTGTGAAACCAAATCAAGAAAAAGATTAAAACCTGAACCTAATCAATCAATAATTTTTTTTCTAATTTAACAACCTAAAATTGAAAGAAACTGAAACAAAATCTTCTTTCATCGAGTTCCAAACCTATGAGTAACATGGAACAACTGAAGAACATTAAGCAAAGCTGACTAAACATTTGTAATGCTTGGAAAGCGAATTATGCTCAGTACCTCTTGGATCCGTTGGCGAAGGGAGTCTATACCTTCAGTTGTCATGCTCCTAAAGGTTCCACCAAAGGTTACAGATTCTGGCAGGACGTCATGCGTTTCTCCACCATCCATGAAACCAACTGAAATTATCTGCAAATGGGAGAAAATATGTTCTTCTCAATTTCTATTATCAGCTTTGTGAATTCTAGCAATTGGGGACTTCAAACATAATTTAAAGTAGCCTTTTCAAGGTTGAGTGTATAACCTCGGCTAAGAGTGTAACGCCCCTGATTTTCCTGCAATTATTTAACTCTCTTGTTGACGTCATAATGACGTAAGGGGCGTTAAGCTAACGTGGAGTTGACGGCGCGTCGTCGTTAGCGCATTTTCGCGTCTTTCGGTCGAGTCGGCCAAATTTGTGAATTCTTGTCGAAAACGGAAAATTTCACGTTGCAAAATTTAATTAATTAATTTTTGACATGCTCGTCAAGTTTTGTCGCGATCCGAGCGATATTCGAGCCTCGGCGAATTTCCGAAGTTTGGTAGAATTTATGTTCGTCGTACACTTTGAAAATTTATATCTCAAAAACGGCTCATCGGATTTTGGTTCCGTCTCCGCCGTTGTGTTCGTAGCGTCAGTGTTCGTCTACGGTGTGAGTTTCGTTCAATTCGGCGCGCGTTTGGCCCTCCGTTTTGAGCTCGTATTTCCTTATTCAAAAGTATATAAATATGATTATTTTAATATTAAAACACTATTCAAAAATGTTTTCTACTATTCATGTATATAGTTTAATTTTTTGGATATATTTGCAAAGAAATCACTGTTCATGCAATTTTTTTTCCTGAATACTCGAGTGATATCATTTCTCTCGAGTACTGCTGGCCTTCATCACTAGAGTGCTGTCTGTGTTGTTCTCGAGTACTAAATTTTTAGTACCCGAGTACTAAATTTTAGTACTCGAGTAGTCTGTTTCCCACTTCTCGAGTACTACTAAACTTGTTCTCGAGTGGTCTGCAGCCCTTCTCGAGTAGTCCGTTCCTATCTACGTTCGGGCGCCGTTTTGAGGGTCAAAACGGTGTCGTATAAAAAAATGGTTAACATGAAATTTGTTCGTCTCGACGAGATCTGCAACTTTCATGTTGGGTACTTTTCGAGTTGAAGCCATCTTAAATCTCTATTTTTGTTTTTCGTGCGCCCGCTCTTATAGAATCCGCCTCCTTCCTGTTCAGTCAAAGGAATTTATATATATATATATATATATATATATATATATATATATATATATATATATATATATATAAGGATATATATAGAAAAGAACTTCATCTTCTTCTCTTGGCCGAACCAGAGAGCGAGAGTGACGACAGAGTTCTAAGTTCGTGAATCTTCCGGTGGCCGCCGACGGAGCTCCGGTGCTCGAAATTTCCAACCAATCATAGATCTGGAAAGCTCTCGTCGAGAGCTACGCAATCGTGGTAAAATTTTCCCCATTTCTTGAGTTTTCTCGTTAGAGTTTTTTGGCCCTAAACTCTATTTCAGTCATTTTTGTTCAGATTTCGACTCCTCCCGTCTTTTTTTGCCCCAATCTGCGACGTGTGATGATTCAGAGGAATTTTTCCGGTAAAACCGAGGCAAGTGGTGTTCTTGCTCTCCCTCTTGCTCATTTATTCTAAATTTTTGCCACATTTGATTGAGTTTGTCATGTTTCAACTTCATGGAAACTTGTCCTTAAATTCTAATGTTTTTCTTTTTCTTGAATTGCAACTTGTTTCCCCTATAACCATACCCCCAATTTTTATTCCGTAGAATTGGTAAACAAATTGGTTGTCGTGCCGTTTTAACTATCGAGTCATGTTGATCGTTGTGACAGCTTGTGTGTTCCATTATTTTTGATTAAACTTCACTTTGCTTGACCTTGAAATGTCCTTATGCAGTCCACATTGATTGTTGACCGTGAGTCTGTGATGAATAAAAGGGAACTCTGCTTGTATAATTATGTAACTAAAGAAACACGGATGGACTGTGCGCGTTGGGGTTCCTCCTTCGGCATAGTGTCTTAGGGTTGAGTCTGTGCGCATTGTGGACTTTCATCCCCGACACATTACCTTAGCTTGGTCCGTGCGCGTTGGGGTTTCTCCCTCGTCATGGTGCCTGTTGACTGGGTTTGTGCGCGCTGTGGACCTTTTTCCCCGGCACAGTACTCTTTATTGTTGAGCTGATCAGTCTCATTTTTATTGATAAATAACATGAATATTAATGAAAGATGAAATTTTGAACTTCTGATGTTGGTACTTTGTTCTGTCCTGATGATGTGATTAGTCATTCTTGCTCGGCTAGATTTACTGTTTGCTTACTTTTACTCTGCAGCTGACCCTTTTGTTGCAATCGTTTTACAAATTTCCTTCACTTTGAGGTTTGTTTGGTCTGCTTTTACTCTTTGCACCATTTGTAACTTGTTTCTGAGGTGTTCTTCTTTTGAATGCTTCAGGATCAGAGCAGTATCAGGTTTAGCTGACGGTATTGTGCTTCTGGTAATGCGGGTTGCTGCGGCCATTTGCTTCCACCTCAGAGCTTTGAGGTAGTTGAATTGTTTAAAGTAGTTAGATTTTACTATGAGTTCGTGTCAGTTGTTGACGCTCATAGTCTTTGACTTTTTCTGTGATAGACTACTTGCTACTTTTACTGCTGTTACTTTTTTACTTGTTTATACTTGCTCTCTGGGAAGGTTTTATGTTAGGATGCAATTAGTTATTTTAAAGTATACAAAACTGTATTCTGGAGTATCGGCATGACATGACTTTTAACTGCAAAATCTACTACTTTTAAGCACTATAAAAGTCATTTATATATTAAATGTAGAAGTCACATCATAATTTTAAGATAATAGACCTTCATTCTCATATAGGTTAATAAATGAATCAACTAAGTATTTTCCGCCGCGTAAAACTTATATATTTTCGCACCTATGAACTAGTGATCCACCCGACCGAGGGACGCGGTTAGTAACTCTAAAAACTTATTGTTGAGTCTGATATTTATAGGGTTTTTCTCGGCTACTCATGTCCTGGGCTACTCATGCCAGCCAGGGAGGTTTAAAGTCTAGGGAAGTCTGGGAGGAAGTCCAAAACTTCAATGAGATCTCGCCAAACAGGGAACTCGCCAAAAACGGTTCTCGCCAAAGGTATCTTATTCGCGCGTAAGCTTAATGGGGCGAGAATGCCGCGAGATCTGTCCTAGGTGACAAGTTCAACGTAGAGAGCTATCAGCGCGCGTGAACCTATTGGGCGAGAATGATGCGAGATCTAGCCCTATACATCGAATCATTAAAGTCAATGGTTTACCGGGTTGGCGCAGCGAGAAGCCAATACATGGTCTCGCGAGATATCGTGAGCACGAACTCTTATAACATTTTACATAACAAAACTTCATTTTTTTTACATTATCAATAAACTGTTACATATGGAGTTTAGGAAAATTACAAGAGAAATATAAAAAGCTTCAAGACGACGACGCCGAGCTCTCGCTCTCGCAGGTGCGTGCAGTACTGTCTTCAGGCTCGGGGACAGGAAGGAAGAGCTCCGAGAGTAGGATCTCGGCCGTCACCTTCTCGCCGTCGCTATTCAAGAATCTGACCCACTTCATCACCTGGGGCGAATGCCTCGTCGCCGCAATTGCATTCCCCAGCAGCATCAAATCAATCTCATGTGGCGAGTACAACAGAGCATTTTTCCTTTCGCCAGGGGGAGGAGGGATCAGCGAGTCGATCCACTGCTGATTTTGGGCCCTTATTCTCCGATTCTCCTCAAGCTGGGCAATGCACGCGTCCTTCTTAGCGACAATCGCGGCATCCTGCAGCACGATAAAAGGTTAAATGTAAGAACAATGTTCACTGACCAAAGTGAAAAAGAAAAGGATTACCACTCCCGTCTCTCGCAGGGCGAGATCCTTTTTGGCGGTGTCCAACTCCCGCGTCAGGTTTGTTACGTCCTTGATCAGCTTGGATCGCGCTTCGCTCACATCCGCCAACTGTCGCGAGAGGCGGATGCCGCGGCGAGCTGACATGTGGGCGAGTTCGATGGTGCGGAATTGAGTGCGCGAGCTCTCACAAGCAAGTGACTTCATCAACACCTCGTCGTAGTAAGCGCGTTGTCCCGCCCGTACAGGTCGAATGCGAGAGCATAAGCCTGGACTGAGACCGTCTCGCCCTCTTGTCAGGAGGGGAGTACAGTGGAGACAGAAGTCCTGTTGGTTCCCCGGTCACATATCAGCAAAGGCTCGTCAGCTTCATCCAACACCTTCACGCCCAGGCCGAAGTTTTCGTGGTCCTTGGGCATGGGTCCCTTTTTCGTTGTCGAGGTCCCGCCAATCACTGCCACCTCCTCCTCCATGGTCTCGCTAGCAGCACTCGCCGACAGATCTGAGGCGATCTCCTTGCCCTTGGCGAGAAGGGTTGTTTGTTGTTTCTTAGGGGGTGGAGGGAGGAGTCGGGCTTTCGCTTCTGGCCGCTTGATCCCGGCAGTGATTTCGCCGGGCTTCTGCAAGCCGCAGCAGCGGCCTCGGCGCGAGCCATCTCCGAAGAATGTGCAGCATATGGAGGGTTGAAGGGGATATCTCGCACCACTGCACAAGAGTCATAAGTTAGAAAAATTCCAAAAGCATGCAATCTTTAAAGGAAGGAGAATGCAAAAACTACCTTCCCCGGCGAGAATTGGAAGCAGCGTGTCGACGTGCCTCCTCAGGAAAGGAACGTTGAAATCCTTCCCGAAGAGGTATTGGTGGAGCTTGGCCTCATGCCCGCCGAGACTGGGACGGCGGTATGTAGATTCCTCCTATTGGATCGGCGAGAGCGAGTGGTTGCCGAAATCTCCAGAGACGAAAATGAATTTCGTGACCCAGTTGTGGTTTTTGTTGGCGAGACCCTTCGCCTTCAGGTTGTTGCCAGAGAAGAAGGCGACCCCGTCTCTTTTGGCGCGGAAGTTGAAAAGCTTGTGGAAGACGGGGAGGCTGAATTCCATTCGCTCTGACCGCAGGTAGCAGGCGAATGCAACCAGTAGCGCTATGGAGTTAGGGTTGAGTTGCGCGGGAACCACGCCGAAGTAGCGGAGGGCTTGGCGGATCTCGGACCAGATGGGGAGGCGCAACCCTACTTCGAAGTGTTCGACAGGGATGGCGGGCTCGGAGGACGAGAAACAGTTGATCGCCTCGTTTCTTCCCGGATGTCGCGCGGTGAATTCTGGTGGGATGTAGAGATTCACCAGCGATTGATATTCTTCTTTGAACAAGCTGCAGTTCACAAAGGGATAGTCGGCGAATGCAGCCACACACTTGGTCCGCCCTTCAGCTTCCCCAGTCATCTCGCTAAGAAGGAGAAAGAGAGAAAAGGCGAGTGC
This sequence comes from Platanthera guangdongensis, assembly GCA_039583875.1. Lineage (NCBI taxonomy): Eukaryota > Viridiplantae > Streptophyta > Magnoliopsida > Asparagales > Orchidaceae > Platanthera > Platanthera guangdongensis. Next base: position 92,299,396 of record CM077166.1, read on the forward strand.
AAGAGAAGTAAAATCACAAGAGAAGGGAAAAGCTATTGAAGGCGATGATTCATGCGGTAGGTAAGCGTTCTATTTATAGGGAATTTTGGGCGAGAAAGGGCTCAGTCACGAAAAGGTGCGGATAGCCTATTTTCAAGATCTTGCTTCAGATCCCGTCTTGGACCCTGGCGAGATCTCGCGCTCCCTCATTCGCATCATAAATCTAAGCATAGATAACAAAAAAAGACACACGACAACAGGAAGAAAAAATAGCTAAAATAATAAAGCGAGATTAGAGAATATACATCCACACCACATTGTCCATACTCGGCATGAGGGCCGGTAGTTATGATTGCATAGATCAAATAAAAAAAGTTTGAGCGAGAAGGTGAGTGTCGGTAGGCCCGCCAGGGGGCCGTTATTGCCGTCCCGGGCCTCTCCATCCCGCCCCAGGCATCGCGCGAGTATAGTAAAGAGAGCGCATGGTTTGAAGTTCTCGCTGAGCGATATGTAGTTGATCCTCGGCTCTCGCGAGATGAAGGCCAGGGTAGTCCGACCCGCCGTCTGCTTCTCCCAGGGTGGCGATCAAGTGCGCATAACAGTTCTCTAAGCTAAGAAGCCGCTTCTCGGCAGCATCTTGATTATCCTGTATTTGGTTGGCCATCTCGCGTAGCAGCAAAGATTGCTTCCGGAGTATCTCCACCAGCTGCCGCTTCATTCCCTCGGCATCCTTCGGGTCGCCTAAGTATTCGGCAATCGAGCCCGGAGAAGGGAGAGGCGAGATCTCCTCCTCGTCAATGTCTACATCAGTGGAGATCTCGCGATACCCTGCATGGAGTGGTTTTAGGTACGCCTGGCTTTCGCTCATTGTGGAAAGTAGTAAGATTTGTTACCTGGTCTGGTGCTCGCGTCCTTGTCGAAAGGTCGGCGAGAAGTGTCGGGTCGTCCTTCGAAGGGAGTGTTGAATGTTATGTTCCCTTTCCCAAGCCCGGGGGAAAACTGGTTGGTCCAGCAGCAGAAGCGTTGACCTGCGGAGGAGGGATGGGCATGGTATCCGCTGGGGGTTGAAGGTCCGAGGCGGGATCCACAGGCATTTGGCGGCAGGGGATCCCGGCGCGGGAACTCCCAATCTCGTGGTTCCAAAAGGGGGAGCTGCGAAGAAAAGGCAGGTGAGCCATATGATGAAAGGGCAGAAGACAAAATAAGGCTTACATTTCTCTCGAAGGGGAGCATCCGATTTCAACGTTTGGAGCTGAGGGGTGATCTCGCGGACCGTCTCGTCATTCCCAGCCCTATGTGAGTGCGGTTCAGCACTCGCTCCCCCAGCCTCCTTTTCCTTTGGCGGAATCTGCGGTCAGAGTGTCAGCATCCTCCTTTTACCCAAGCGAACAGTAAAAGGCGAGCAAACTTAAGGGAGGAATCCCGGAGTCAGAAAGCTCCCGCGAGACTGACTCCTCTTTGGTCTGATCGCGTCTGACCACCTTTGCTTTTTTCATCTTTGGGGAGGACCCGAGGACTTTTTGCACAAGTCAGGGGGCGAATGAAGCCATTGAGGCCTTATCCTTGGCGTGGACAGCGTTAAGGCGGTCCATAGCCTCCTTTGAAAGCGACATCTCCATGGAGGCGAGAACCAAGAAAGTCAGGAAGGGCAAGCCAGCCTTGACCCCCGCTGAGAATATATATAGGGCCATGAAGGAACCCACAAAAGATTCCCTTGTAGGTCAGCAGACACTCATCAAATACCTGGGGTTGGATGATTCTTTACGACCTTCGTAGAAACTCGCAAAGAGCGGGGATTGTGTACAACCCCGTATTCGATGAGTGGATCTTCTCCCACTCGCCTAGGGTACATTTGCTTCACAGGATCCCCAGGAGAGAGACCCTTCCGGTGTTAGCCGAGTGCATTCAAAGCCTTCTGCTCCTTGGCGTTGAGTGGAGCCGAGTGCACTCAACGCCTTCTGCTCCTTGGTGTTGAGTGGAGCCGAGTGCACTCAACGCCTTCTGCTCCTTGGCGTTGAGTGGAGCCGAGTGCACACAACGACTTCTGCTCCTTGGCGCTGAGTGGAGCCGAGTGCATTCGACGACTTCTTCTCCTTGGCATTGTATAGCGTGGGACCCCTCTAGAATCATCCGCAGAGGAATGTCGAGGAGGCAAGTGTCTGGCTTCCCCAACACTGGCCCCCTTTAGGGGAGTGGTGCTCTCATGGACCACTCGCCCAGTGGGGTCCAGAGGTGAAATTACTTGGGTGCCCTTGTATGACTGCATATAACCAGTTAGAACAACGGAGATTGGTTGTTGGCAGACCAAATTGGGCAGCATTTACCCATTCAGAGCAGCGGAGGCACACTATTTGCAGACTGTTTTCAGAAAACTATAAATAGACCCAAGGGGGTAGCTCAGAAGGCATGCTTACTTGTGCTCTGATCTTCTTACGCTTTCTGAGGTATCCTTAGCTCAGCACTGGGCTAAGGAGGGGAAGAGCTTTAAGATCTTCCGGGTGTGTGGTGCGACCTCCGTGCTAGAGCCTTGGGTATGTTCCTCGTGCTAAGTCTTTGGTTGTCAGGTTTGTGAGAGAAAAGTAAGTGTGCGGTCACCGCTTCCCCAAGGGTCCAACTCCACAGAGACTGATTCTTCGGTTTCAACGGGCAGGACCGGGCACTGTCACCGATTTCCATATCGGTAAGACCAGCATGTTCGCTACCCTGCTGGAATAGAAAAGGGTCTAACTATGTCAATATATGGTGTTATTGCAGGTTGTGAACACTTACGTGATTGTGCGCTAGCTAGCAGAGCTTTGTTAATAATTATTTAGTACTGTATTTCAGTTATTACAACAATATTTGTTCAACTTGCCCCTAATTCATTTCCTGTTCATATATTTTGATGCAACCTAGGGTTAGGATTTTCAAAATTAATATTTTTTTAGCAAAATAATATATTTGTGTTATAGTAAAAATTAGGATTTTGAAAAATGGTGGATTTTTAATTTTTGGAAAATATGTCGAGCGGCCAAAATCGATGCTTTCACGCAAAATTACTCTCAATCGTTTGAGCATCACAAGATCGTTAATTGGAAAATATTCTGTGACGCCTAATGAATAGAACCATTGCAAGATCCGTACAACAACAAGCACAATCACAAACAAAAATTTATAGGATAACAGATAAAAATAGCGTTTGAACGTTAGGGAAAGCTTTCAATAATTTATTTGAAGCATAAATTTAAAACTAAAAAAAATAGAACAGTGAAGGGCGTCGATACTGTTAACCCAAAAATCCACAATCCTCTCCAAGATGGCTAGCTTGCAAGCCGCGGACTGCTCCGTCTCATCCGGGAGGTTCGCGGCCTATTTTCCAGCTAACCGCGCAGATTGACTTTTTTGTCTGCGCGGCTAGACTAGCCGCCCGGTAGTCGCCAGCTCTGCGTTGGCGTGGACTGCTTCCCAGTCCGCACAATCAGGTCGCGCAGCTAGCCGGGCGGGTAGCGGTCTCCTCCATCCCACCTCTAGTAAGCAGACTCTCTTCAGCCCACCTACGACAGGCTACCTCGCATTCCAGTCCGCGACAACCTTGTCATCAGATTGCTAGGCAGTGGATAACGCCCATGCTTGGGGCAGACTTAATCACAGTCCGCCCAAAGGTGGCAGATTCAATCTAAGTCCGCCGGCAGCAGTGGCGACACTCCAGCTCGCCGGTAGCAGAGGCGGTCTGCCTCCAGGTTGCCCAGGAGAAGGCGACATGCCTCCAGGTCGCCCAGAAGAAGGCGCCCTGCTGTTCACCCAACAGTGGCCGATCTGCTATCCGCCAACAGGTAGCGGACTCGGTCTCAGTCCGCCTGAGGGGGGTGGACTTTCTCCGCCCAGCAGCAGGCGGACACCCTATCAGGCCACACAGCACAGCGCAGATTCAACTTCAGTCCGCCAGCATGTGGCAAACTCGCTTCTTCCCACCAGCAGGGGCGACCTGCTCCTTCTATTCAACAGAAGGTGGCGAACTCGGTCTCAGTACGCCTAAGAGAGGTGGACTTGCTCCGCCCACCAGCAGAGACTCTTCACCAGACCGCGCAGCACAGCGCTGACTCAACTTTAGTCCGCCAGAAGGTGGAGGACTCGTCTCATCCAGCAGCAGAGGCGGACTCACTCTGTCCGCCATGTACCAGGCGGACTCTTTATGCAGTCCACCAGAAGCACCAGCTTCCAAGCATCGGCTTCTCCCAACAGTAGGCGAGCTACTCTTCAGTCCGCAGCATGTCGCGGACTCAATTGCAGCTCACCCATATCATCGGGGTGACGTCATCAAGCCCAGTTTTGGATGTCTCCCCCTCGAGCCTATAAATAGACTCTCATACCTCTCATTTGGGGAGGACGACCCCCGGGGACAGCCATCGCATCAAACCCTGCGGCTACAAGTTCCTATCCGCCGGCCTTGACCAGCGGTCTGCCCATCAGTGCGGGCGGACTCCGCAGACAGCCCGCGCGACTAGACTTTCAAGTCGGTGACCACCAGCTCGGCGAACAGCTTTACCAAGGCAGTCCGCGCAGCTAGGCGACTCGCCAGTTCAGTCTGTGCGGCTTCTTCTTCTAGCTGCCAGCAGTTTCCTTTGTATCCTTTGTATCCTTATATTATTTTATGTAAAGGAGCTACTCAACCTGTAATATTGATTCAAAATCAAAGGAAAGCCCGTCGCAGGAGTGGCATTTAAGCCGCGGAGGGCGAACTCTGTTGTTGCCGCTGCAAGCGGCCCCTCTCTCTTCTCCTCCCCTCTCTCGGTCTCAACCTCTAATGCTAACCGTCAAAGTAACCGACTGCTTGGAGCATCTATCACCACGAACAATACCTACTTTGTAACTCTACCGAGTGTCACTGAGAGGATGACTTCCTTCAACCTCTTTTCTCTCGTCAGAAAAACCGTTGAGGGGCCATTCGGTGGAAAGAAGAGACTTTTCAGTCTTCAGAATCCCGAAAATTGGCTTGAAAAGAAGGTTGACTAAACTACCAGTGCCAATTAGAATCTTCTTTACTATGTAGTTCTCTATTAATGTCTTGATGACTACATCTTCATTGAACGTACTGGTAGTCGGGGGGGGGGGGGGGGGGGGGGGTGGCGTGGATCGTCTTGACCAAAAGTGACGACCCCCCTACTAGGAGGCTGGCCTTTTGAGAAGACTCCACCGGCCCCTCCATGGTTACAGAAGAGGCGTCCAAGAGGACCTTTGTCATCAGCATCCACACACTAATTTCCATGAGAGACGTTGTCAAGGAGGCCAATGACATTCACTTCTTCACACACCCAGTAAACTTCCGCAACCTCCTTGACCTTGGAGGTCGAAGACTTATCTGCATCGCTCTTCAGGCCAAGGTCTTGTAGCATCCCTTCCATCAGCAGCTTTTCAACCAGCATCCAGAGTGCTCAGCAATTATCGGTCAAGTGGCCTCTCTCCTTGAAATGTTCACAATAGAGAGCCAGATTCTGAGACTTGACCTCGGATTCAGCAGAGCGTCTTCTTATAATACGGCTGCTTTTGAAGGATCTGAATCACCTCACTCATCGGAAGGATGAGCACGGTGGACGACTCTTCAAAGTCGTCAAACTATTTTTGCGGCTGAGAACCTGGCGGAGGCTGAGGCTGGCAGAACTGCGGAGTTTGTCGGGCCGGATGAACTAGAGGAGCTGAGGTGGCCAGCGAAAGTCTCATTTGATGAAACTGCTGATGGTCAAAATAAGGGAGGTGATGGAGAAAGTTTCTCCCTCTTTGAGTAGGGGCTAAAACTCAGGGTGAGGAGGGCTCACCGACCGCTAACGAGAAGCGAAGGAGGAAGAAGAGGCATTCCTCTGATTCACTCTCTCAGAGAGAGAGGAGATATAGGAAGGGTTGGATACACCGCCATATATAAAACAATTATCCATGCTAATCAACTCCTGATAGGAGTCTGGCTCCTTAGTAGTTAGTACAGATGTCGAACTTTAAAGGGCCTTCATGGAGGCCACTTGTCAAAGCAACCTGATACAAAGAGGGATCCACATCCTTAATCTCAAGGATCTCTTCTTAAAACTGATCCATAAAGTGAGCAAGAAACTCACTTTCTCCCAGCCTGATCCTGAAGAGGGTAGCATGACCACTCTTCCTCTTCTTCGAGGTAGCAAACCTCAAAAGAAGCTCTCTTCGGAATTTGTGAAGCAAGAGACAGATAGGGGTTGTAAAACCACTCCCACACCTTCCCGTCGAATGAAGTGACAAGAGCCTTGTACCTCATCGCATCCGAAAGAGTCCTCATGGAGACAGCAGACTCAAAAGATTGAAGATGAGAGACTGGATTGTCTCTCCCAGTAAACACTGGCATGCGGGCCTCCCTAAATCCATTGGGAACTGGTTCTCAACGGCCACGATCAACAAAGGGAGACAGTTCCTCCACTTCAAAAGGAACAGGAGGAGCCGGAGGGTAAACAACCGAAGGATAAGAAGATGGAGGATAAGCATAATCCTCTTGGAAATTAAGGGCTCTGGCAGTACTTCCTTGGGCTGCTACCCTGAAAAAGTCACGACGAGCAGCCACGAACTCTTCAAACAGAGGTCGCAGAGGAGCTGCAGGTTGAGGAGGATACCGAACTGGAGGAGCTGGAGCCTCCTTCAAAAGAGCTGGGGCAGTAGGAGGGGACGCGGTCACTACTGCTTGAGGAGCTAGTCGCCGGATAAGCGCGATCAAGGCTTGATTCATGGCCTCCATATGCTGGGCGGTCTCGCGGTGATACTGTTCAAAAGCTTCCCAAGTGACCGCACCACCTGGGCTCGAACTGGCTAGTTGTTGCTGGAACTCGCGGTCAGACATGCTTAACTGCCAACTTCGTCGAACAACTCGAGATCAGAAGGTCGTGCGTTCGCTTTGTTGATGCAATTATCGCACAAACACAACTTCACGCTGAGGGACACCGGGGGAAGGAGAGACTGCGAGCTGTTGGTTACACTGGGCTAAGATGTCACATAAAGAGCGGGGGTTGCCAAGTGGCAAGACCAGACTTACCTGCCACGACGAATACCACTTGTGGCGAGCAATTTATTGAGTGAGAGAAATGTAGTTACAAGGAGAAGAAAAAAAAGAACTTAAGGAACTAGATTCGAGACTGCTTCCACAGGTGGCGAGCTTGAATATTCGAATCATCATGCCTTAAAGGTATTGTTCGCCCTATTTATAGGCATGGGGGCCTGCCCGAATGGGCAGGGACTAAATCTACTGGTTGCCCAGGGTATAGAAGAACCGTGCAGAGGTGAGGAGATACATGATGTGCAAATAATTAAAAAGAACCTGACTGTGTGGTCCGCCGATCAGGTGGATACTGGCTCTGCTCTCCCTGGAGATCTTTGTTGTTGCACTGTCCGGGCGGTCTCCGCGGTCAGCAAAAGTCGGACCGCCCCGACTGCCTTTGGAGAAATCTGGTCGCGGGATTTCGGGTAAGCAAATGTATCAGGGATAAGGCAGGAGTGACATCAATTGCAGAGAAGATGCGAGAAGCTCAACTAAGATAGTTTGGGCACGTACAAAGGAGACCATTAGAGGCCTCTATTAGGCGTTGTGAGAGTTTAATCACTAGACATATTAAACGGGGAAGGGGTAGACCAATAAAGACTTAGAATGAAACTATAAGGAAAAAAATGATGTACTGAGGCATTAGTGAGAATATGACTAAAGATAGGGCACAATGGTGACAAAGGATCCATATAGCAGACCCCACTATAATCTGATAAAAGCTTGAGTGTTGTTGTTATGACAGCCAATCAGATCGTGTATTATGAGCTATCTGTATAGCTTGCCCTAGTATTATATTTCTTGTATATGAGTGTGTATGTAGAAGGCAAAGCATTGAAGCTTTGTTTCAGATTTTCCAGATCCTTCATTCATCCTCACCATGCTGACCCTGTGAACCCCAGTAGGTGACGATTCCTAGGTTTACTACCATCTAACTTTACCCCCCCCCCCCCGCCCTCTTCCCAACAACCCACGCCATAGCCCGCCTCGTCTACAAGCACAAAACCATGCCCAACCCTGTGTAACCCAAGCCCTCCCTGTTCATGGCCCCATTCCCTAACCGCCCCCCCTTCCTAACTCCTAGTAGGTACGTTGTCGATCCTACCTCTTCCTCCACGTCCGGTTCAATCCCCCCCCCCAACGCCTGATCCCGAGTTGCCCTCTCCTCCCTTTCCATGTCCCACCTCCGATTGAACCTTAGTTATAGCCTCCATATCGCCCTGCTCGATCCACCACCTCTCAAATCCTCCACCATCCTAACCCCCATAGTCTCAAATATAATCCCTACCTGCAGCCCCTTCCTTTGCCACATACCTCTTCGGAGTGTCAACACCACAAAGACTTGTCTCTACATCCACATATAAGTTATTTTTGGATTGTTGTTCTTATTGCATTTTACTTTTGGAAATATCTTTATTAATGTAATATTATTTGTGTTTCCACGAGTTTGTATTGATTTGTGGCTTACTCACATTTCACTTGAGATATTTGTACTTCAATCTTGAGCAAATCAAAGTCCATGCTTCAAAATAAAATTTTCTCCTGTTTCTTGTGTTTTATGTGTTTCTTGTGTTTTATGCAAGCTTGTAATTATCATTACTCACCAACAATTTAATCTCGGACTCTAAGTAATTGTTGCATCACTTATTGTCCCATAGGTTGTTTCCTCGACACTGTACCTAGGATTTACTTTGCCCAGAGTTTCACAAGGCCAAGCTACCCCTATATCACTTAAAGGGATCTACTGAAACATAATATGTTACGAACACTAAAATTGGAATGCAATGAAAATTAAAAATCGGATACAATCACGAGAAATACTTGTGCCCAACCTAAGGAGACTGCTTCTTCCTTGAAGTCTCTCTCTCAATGAGAGACACAAAAACTCTAAATGATTAAAGATACCTAATACTCCCAAGTCCCATCCTTATGAAGGACAACTTACAATTTACCCCAATACCCCTTACAAAATAAAATTAAAAATAACTAAAACAAAAAAACGGGCTCCATGACAACTTCACCGCATGTGCGTAACATAATACACTACTATAAGTATATAAGGTTGCTCTATTAAAAGACACACTAGGGCTAGGGGAGAACGGCAAGGACAAGGGGTGTATCAACAGCAGGGAGAGGGAGGCTTCAACCTGGGGTTAGAGTTGACCTCATAAAATTGACCACCACTTGTGGAGCATAAATTAATCCTCATACTGATCCAAATACACCAAGAAGCTAGTTTCAAACACACGTGGTAAATGAATAACGGGATATTCTACACAAGTACTATTACGAAGGTGGGAAAGGACATGGGACGAAGAGACAAGAACACTACACATAAGTCGACGTTGGGGTCTAGGCAACGTGGACATAGATCCAACTTGATGACGGATGTTCGTTAGTAGGGTGCACAGGTATAGCGGAGCCATCAACCATATTTTGTATTATCGCGTATATATTTTGGGTCGTGTGTTATCTATCGTTTGCCCTTGTGTACATTGGAATGAGGAACTATATAAGTCTATATGTATGTTTCATTTGGGCAGCTTGGATGTATGAAAAAAGAGCCATAGGGGCTGAAATTCATCTCCCTTCTTCTTCCTCCTTCTAAACTCGTCCCTCTCCTCTTCAACCCTAGCACATAACACTTGGTTTGACCTGCGGCACTCATTATAGTTTCCTTCTCTCAAAGAATTCATTCCAGCGACCCACGACGACTGCTACGCTCAAATACCCAGTGCAATCTATCCCTGCAACCAGCTGCAACGACCGATAGCGTCCAATGCTCGCTCACCCGGTTCGATGCCCAGTGTCCTCCACTCTCGCGTACGGTTACTTCGTACAACACAGAGGCTGACCGCACGACTGATCGCGTCCGACTCCTTTCCCGGTCATCTAGTGGTTGATTCCCGCAATCGATCGTGCCTCCGAGCAGCTCCCACCGCACGTTCAACCTCTCCCGTGCATCCCAACGACTCCCCGCAATCGTCTTCCGTCTTTCAAGACTGATCTGACCCGCCCAGCGACCGCTCAGTCCCTCTTAGCGGCTTCCAGTGTCGCTTCTTCCAGGCAACGACTTCCAGTGCCGCATATTCCAGGATGATCTCGCACAACTCTTCTTAATTTTTTGGGACGTGTCTCGTTCCCAAATGTAGGAAAGGGTTTAAATAAACCGAAAGAAATCCAGTTGTACAGAAAAAATTAAATACAGTTGGATAAGAAATACAAAGAACTTGAAATACAACTATATTTCAGATAGATATATATTGAAATACAGTTGGATTTGAACAACACAGAACCTGAAATACAGTAGTTGGATTTCAGACAGATAGAACTTGAAATACAGTTGGATTTGAACAATATAGAACTTGCAATACAGTTGGATGGTGGGGCCCGCGATCAGGTTTATTTAAATCCGTTCCTACATTTGGGAACGAGACCCGTCCCAAAAAATTTTCCCTTCTTCAAGGATGATCTCGCACGCTCGACAACGCCTCCATTGCTCGTTTCGACTGCCCACCGCACTTCCTCTAACATTCATGCCCCCACGACTTTTCTCGATAACACACTCTGACACGCCCGCACCTCAGCCTATCGTGGATTTGGTTATCTCCCGCTGTCTTAATGCTCATGAGGTTGCCTCGCTCTTGGCCCAAATGCTGCAGATGGATGTTAAGTTTGATGCCCCCTGGACGGCAAACCCAATGCTTCCTCGTTCTCCAACAAGGAGTCCCCATCACTTCTTGGGCACACCCGAACCCTTCTTGGGACCCTATCCCGCCGTCGACGGGCTTCCCACCTCCACTTCGTTCGTTCAACGTCCCTTCTTTCGACGACACTGACCTCATGGGATGGATTGCCCGTGCTGAACAATTTGTTGACATTCATCTTACTCTGAAGCCACAAAAATTTGCTACGATTCTCATTGACATGGAGGGATCAACCCTCCAATGGGTCCTCTAGCTACAACAGAACAACCCTTCGCTCTCATGGGCGGAACTTCAGCAGGAACTCATCTTTTAATATGATGTTCGTTATTCAGCGGCAGTAGTCGAACATTTGTGTGGTGTCTGACAATCAGGCTTTCTTGCGATGCATGTGCTTTGAAGTCCAAAGAATTGGGTTATGTTGTTGTCGCTGGTGGAGTGGTGGTAAAACACTACATTCCAAAGCGCCACAATGATGACTCTGTTTGAAGTGGTATATTGACAGAAAGTGACCATACATGACTTGTATCTTGCCGGTTTAGCTTTTGTAGAGGAGGTACATAGGTCCTTGATGGCTCGAGAACAAGTTATAAATATCTTAAAAACTAACTTGGGTCAAGCACAAAACCGGATAAAGGTTATGGCGGACACGAAACGTCGGGAGAAAACTCAAGCGGTCGGGTCTGGGGTATATGTTCAAATTCAAACCTACAAGCAAGTCAGCCTACATAATCAAAAGCTATCTCCAAGTTTTTTCGGCCCATTTCAGGTTGTGGAGAAGGTGGCCAATATGGCGTATCGCTTGAGACTTCTTGAATCAGCCAAGATACATCATACCTTTCATATTTGCCAACTCTGAGAACACAAGGGAGAAGTACCAGATCAGCAGCTTCCTCTTCCATCTATAGTCAACCGAGAATGCAATTTGATGATAGAACCTGACGGTGCGCCATGACTGACAAGCGTGTATTCCCACAGGAGGCGGTGATCCGCTGCACCAGGTATAACTCCTCGCATCACATCAGAGAGAAGCAGGATACCGAGCGGTTGCCAACTTTTACGCAAACCTCCAATGTCCAGTGAACCACCCATTACCACATAATATAACTTTAAATAAAAAACTGTAAACATAACTGAAAAGCAAAATCAACCACGTCATTTTTCACGTCGTTGAAGTCCCTCCCCTCCTGCTACATCCATCACGTCGAATCTACCTCTGCCATTTTTCTGATCCGTTGATGTTACCCCATGTAAGGGTTAATTTGAGGAGATAGGTAATTCCGGTGATCTGAACTTCACCGGAGTAATGAGGGAAAACAGGAAAAGTCAGAAAGAACGGGTGGGAAGGAGAGAGAGAGAGAGAGAGAGAGAGAGAGGAGACAAGGGAGGAGAGAGAGAGAGAAAACAGAGGGAAGTTCTTTATTCATTATCTGCATAAAAACTATACATGTTAATCTTATATTTATAGTCAAACAAAGGTGTTGACCGTTACAGCAATAAAACCAATACAAAAGGGACGGTATAGATCATGTCATGGAAAATGTGTCCCTCATCTGCTGGAGCCACGGGTAAAGGATCCCTTAACTTGCTTTAACAGCAGATGCCTGATGTCGCCATCTGTCGAGCTGTGGGAGAATGATCAATGTTCAACTTCCCTGGATGTTGCCAAGTGTTCAGAACATTACAATTGCCCGCTGCTTTTAAAAGACGATGTCCTCATCGTTAGTTTCCACCCACGCTGTTGAAACCGAAAATCGGTCTCATGTGCAGTTCGACCCTTGGGGAAGGGGTGACCGCGCACCTACTACCCTCAAGTGAACGATCTAGGCACAAGACTAGGAACACAAGGGGCAGACCCAAGGTCTCAGCGTGGAGGACCCGCCGCATACCCGGAAGACTAACTAACTCTTCCCCTCCCAAGCCAAGGGCTGAGCTAAGGCACCTTCGGAGGGCTCTCTTGGCCGACCGGAACATCCAAGGAGGATCTCGAGATCCACTCCCAAACTAGAGGTGCCACCTCGGGTCTATGTAAAATGTTCCCCGTCCGTCTTACTATTGGCACAAAACCGCCCAGCAGCTCTACTGTACGCAGCCCCAATTGGGCCACCAACAGCGGAACTCCGCTACTCTGAAAGGATGACAACGGGCCATTAGGGGGTTTCCCGGCATCTATTCCTCGGGGCCCACACGGGAGGAGCGGTTCACGAACACGCCGCTCGCCCAAGACAGGAGTAAACCACATATTCACAGAGCATCACAGATATTAAAAAATATTACATGAATATAAATTCCATACTCGGCACGCAGGCCGGAAATATAAACAAAAAGGCCTTCGAGGGCCAGCACAAGTTTGGGCTTAAGCCCGCTACTCCCCGCTTGTTACTGCAACACCTGTACGCCAACGTCTCGACGAGCGGCGGCCAACTAGGCATCGGTCGGCTAACAAAAGCGGGCCAAACATATTGCGTATACCCCTTTTTTGGGGCTTGTGGCGCGCATTCCCTGCAAACGGCCAATAAACAACTTCCTCGGAGTGTTCTCCGGGAACCCCATAACATCACCAATCCGGCTCACACGTCCGGATGGGCTTCACACAGCATGCCTAAACCCGTACTCACGCTTTCGGGTACTAATGCAACTAACTGCGGGGACGTACACGTCAACCCGTCGGGAAGCTCCCTTCCCCCCACCCGTTGGTGGAGAGGGGCTTCCGTGCAAATATGTAAACTGAAGGCTTCACCTGCCCAAGTTGAAACATCGTTACTCTTGTCGCGTGCTTGGCGGCGGGGGCGGGAGAGGAGCTCCGGGTCGATTCTGCTGCGTGCGGCCGCGTCGGTGGTCGATCTCCACTCTAGGTCGAGTCAAGCTCCAGGCCGAGCCTCGCTCCAGGTCGAGCCTCGCTCCAGGCCGAGCCTCGCTCCAGGCCGAGCCTCGCCCGGGCTGCTGCTTTGCCGGCGACGGGAGAGAGGGGGAAAGGGGGGCGGCTGGCTCCTGCTTTGCCGGCGACGGGAGAGAAAGGGAAAGGGGCGGCCGGGCTGTTGCTTTGCCGGCGACGGGAGAAAAGGGGAAGGGGCGGCCGGGCTGCTGCTTTGCCGGCGACGGGAGAGAAGGGGGAATGGCGGCCGTCTCCTTGCTGCTCCAGGCCGACGATGAGAGAGGGGATGGCGGCCGGGGTTGTGGCCGTGCTGCTCCGAGCCGGTGAGAGAGCGGGGAAGGGGGGCGGCGGCGGCTGGGCTCTAGATCCGCGGGCTAGGGCTCCTGATTTCCCCCTGCTTCCATTTCTCCTCCTTTTTTCCCTGTCCCCTCCCCGATCCTTTTTCTTGCCCTACCCCGAACCCCCACCTGTCTTCTATTTTCCTTTTTTTATTCCCCCCCCCCCACTCCTTTGTTGTGTCCCGAGCCCCCCCCCCCCCTTTGCTGGTCTCATCTTTCCCCACTTTATATCCAATTTCATATATATTATATAATATAATAATATATATTATATAATATAATAATATATATATTATATAATATTATATATATATAAATTCTAAACATGCGCACATAAAACCTCCGCACACACGCACGAGGACCCGCACGTCCTCAAACGGGGTCGCACCGACTCGTCGCCCACAACACGCCCCTAGGCTGCTATTTGGGGAGGGTCTCACTCGCCCGGCTACGGGGTTGTACACAATCCCGCTCTTTTCGAGCTTGGCACAAGCTCGGAAAGAATCATCCAACCCAACGTATCCGGCGAGTGGGAGCCGACCCAAAAAAAAAATTTGAGAGAAACTGAAATCCGCGCTTGGAGCATCACTCTCTCCATGACCTTTCTGATCCTTTTGAATCACTCGATACCCTTTGGCTCGCTGCTATTGAATTGCTCTTATACCATTACTTACAACAAGTACATAATTTCTCGTGATATCGTGAAACAACAAAGCCATATATTTTGTATCTCATTGTGCACGCGGAGCTAATCCTTTCCCCCCAGGTGTGCCTACAGCCCTGCCAGCTAATGAGAGCCTGACAGCGAGTCCACCCGGAGCCGAGCAGCACTCGGGGTCCCTTACCCCCCAGGTGTGCCTTCAGCCCCGCCAGCTAGTGGGAGCCTGACAGCGAGTCTACCCGGGGCCGAGCATCACTCGGGGTCCTGTAAAATATCCAAACTCTCTTTCCAAACTCCAAACTCTCTCCCTTACCCCCCAGGTGTGCCTACAGCCCTGCCAGCTAGTGGGAGCCTGACAGCGAGTCTACCCGGGGCCGAGCATCACTCGGGGTCCTGCAAAATATCCAAACTCTCTTTCCAAACTCCAAACTCTATCCCTTACCCCCCAGGTGTGCCTACAGCCCTGCCAGCTAGTGGGAGCCTGACAGCGAGTCTACCCGGGGCCGAGCAGCATTCGGGGTCCCTTACCCCCCAGGTGTGCCTTCAGCCCCGCCAGCTAGTGGGAGCCTGACAGCGAGTCTACCCGGGGCCGAGCATCACTCGGGGTCCTGTAAAATATCCAAACTCTCTTTCCAAACTCCAAACTATCTCCCTTACCCCCCAGGTGTGCCTACAGCCCTGCCAGCTAGTGGGAGCCTGACAGCGAGTCTACCCGGGGCCGAGTAGCATTTGGGGTCCCTTACCCCCCAGGTGCGCCTACAGCCCTGCCAGCTAATGAGAGCCTGACAGCGGGATCTGCTCGGGGTCCACTACTACCACCATCGAGTGACTTCCAGCCCTGCCAGCTAGGTGAGAGCCTGACAACGGGATCGGCTCGAGGCCCAAGGATGACACCGAGTGACTTCCAGCCCTGCCAGCTAGGTGAGAGCCTGACAGCGGGATCTGCTCGGGGTCCACTACTACCACCATCGAGTGACTTCCAGCCCTGCCAGCTAGGTGAGAGCCTGACAGCGGGATCTGCTCGAGGCCCAAGGATGACACCGAGTGACTTCCAGCCCTGCCAGCTAGGTGAGAGCCTGACAGCGGGATCTCCTCGGGGTCCACAACTACCGTCATCGAGTGACTTCCAGCCCTGCCAGCTAAGTGAGAGCCTGACAGCGGGATCTGCTCGAGGCCCAAGGATGACACAGAGTGACTTCCAGCCCTGCCAGCTAGGTGAGAGCCTGACAGCGGGATCTGCTCGGGGTCCACTACTACCACCATCGAGTGACTTCCAGCCCTGCAAGCTAAGTGAGAGCCTGACAGCGGGATCTGCTCGAGGCCCAAGGATGACACCGAGTGACTTCCAGCCCAGCCAGCTAGGTGAGAGCCTGACAGCGGGATCTGCTCGGGGTCCACTACTACCACCATCGAGTGACTTCCAGCCCTGCCAGCTAGGTGAGAGCCTGACAGCGGGATCTGCTCGAGGCTCAAGGATGACACCGAGTGACTTCCAGCCCTACCAGCTAGGTGAGAGCCTGACAGCGGGATCTGCTCGTGGTCCACAACTACCACCATCGAGTGACTTCCAGCCCTGCCAGCTAGGTGAGAGCCTAACAGCGGGAACTGCTCGAGGCCCAAGGATGACACTGAGTGACTTCCAGCCCTGCCAGCTAGGTGAGAGCCTGACAGCGGGATCTGCTCGGGGTGCACAACTACTCGACTTGACTTTGCTCGAGATGGAGACATCTTATTTACTTAAGAGGTGCTGGAGAGTTAATTGCACCGATGCTTTTACAAATGGAGGACGCATTCTATTCCTAAGAGAGATGATCTGGAAGTCATCAAATCGGGAAGCTGGCGTCCGAGTCTGTTCCTAATAATTCCTCCAATCGGAAGAGAGATGCAATCGGGGGGACATAGGCCGACGTGCAAGGGGAGAGATGATCTCGGCCGTCAGTGCAGAGGCTCGGCCTTACAATAGCGCTTAGAGTCCCGAGGCATCGTCCCATCATCCGAACTGGGCTATTTAGAAGGAACAAGTTGGACGTTTCGTATCCTGATCTAATGACAAATATCACTTTCCGTCATGTCACTCGTGATTGCTTGGAGAGATCGGCCCTTTATCAAATCTGGGAGGTTAGCGTCTAGGCTCGTTCCTGATAATTCCTCTAGTCGGAGGAGAGGTGCGATCTGGAGGACATAGGCCGGTGTGCAAGGGGGGAGCTGATCTCGGCCGTCAGTGCAGAGGCTCGGTCTTATAATAGCGCTTAAAGTCCCGCGGCACCGTCTCATCGTCCGAACTAGGCTATTTAAAAGGAACGGGTTGGACGCTTGGCTTCCGGAGTCGATCGCGAGGCTAACCCTTGAAACCCTCAGAAGCTCGAGGCGAATCGGTAATAAAGAGAAAACTTGACCGCTACTGAATTACAAGGAAGAGATAACATATTACCGCTAGGGAGGGAACCCTTTCCGGTCACCCCGGCTCATAATACCTCTCAGCTGCTCTCTTACTCGATCTTGAAGATAATAACCTCCAGGCTTCTCGTTATGTAATAAGTGGGGACACACGGGCTTTCATAGGTAGAAGCGCTTCAAATAGGTGCAAATCCTACTCCAAATGCTATGAGATTCAAACAACAGCTATGGGAGGGGACAACTCTGAGTATGAGGACCTTACATACAAAGTATCAACGCATGACCGTGGTCGTCACCTGGTTCCACTTCTATAGCCATGATGTTCGCCTGAGTTCTTCTGTGCGGGTCACTCTCCACGCTCACCGCACCAAAATGTTGAAACCGAAAATCGGTCTCATGTGGAGTTCGACCATTAGGGAAGGGGTGACCGCGCACCTACTACCCTCAAGTGAACGATCTAGGCACAAGACTATGAACACAAGGGACAGACCCAAGGTCTCAGCGTGGAGGACCCACCGCATACCCGGAAGACTAACTAACTCTTCCCCTCCCAAGCCAAGGGCTGAGCTAAGGCACCTTCGGAGGGCTCTCTTGGCCGACCGGAACATCCAAGGAGGATCTCGAGATCCACTCCCAAACTAGAGGTGCCACCTCGGGTCTATGTAAAATGTTCCCCGTCCGTCTTACTATTGGCACAAAACCGCCCAGCAGCTCTACTGTACGCAGCCCCAATTGGGCCGCCAACAGCGGAACTCCGCTACTCTGAAAGGATGACAACGGGCCATTAGGGGGTTTCCCGGCATCTATTCCTCGGGGCCCACACGGGAGGAGCGGTTCACGAACACGCCGCTCGCCCAAGACAGGAGTAAACCACATATTCACAGAGCATCACAGATATTAAAAAATATTACATGAATATAAATTCCATACTCGGCACGCAGGCCGGAAATATAAACAAAAAGGCCTTCGAGGGCCAGCACAAGTTTGGGCTTAAGCCCGCTACTCCCCGCTTGTTACTGCAACACCTGTACGCCAACGTCTCGACGAGCGGCGGCCAACTAGGCATCGGTCGGCTAACAAAAGCGGGCCAAACATATTGCGTATACCCCCTTTTTTGGGGCTTGTGGCGCGCATTCCCTGCAAACGGCCAATAAACAACTTCCTCGGAGTCTTCTCCGGAAACCCCAAAACATCACCAATCCGGCTCACACGTCCGGATGGGCTTCACACAGCATGCCTAAACCCGTACTCACGCTTTCGGGTACTAATGCAACTAACTGCGGGGACGTACACGTCAACCCGTCGGGAAGCTCCCTTCCCCCCACTCGTTGGAGGAGAGGGGCTTCTGTGCAAATATGTAAACTGAAGGCTTCACCTGCCCAAGTTGAAACATCGTTACCCTTGTCGCGTGCTTGGCGGCGGGGGCGGGAGAGGAGCTCCGGGTCGATTCTGCTGCGTGCGGCCGCGTCGGCGGTCGATCTCCACTCTAGGCCGAGCCTCGCTCCAGGCCGAGCCTCGCCCGGGCTGCTGCTTTGCCGGCGACGGGAGAGAGGGGGAAAGGGGGGCGGCCGGCTCCTGCTTTGCCGGCGACGGGAGAGAAAGGGAAAGGGGCGGCCGGGCTGCTGCTTTGCCGGCGACGGGAGAGAAGGGGAAAGGGGCGGCCGGGCTGCTGCTTTGCCGGCGACGGGAGAGAAGGGGGGAATGGCGGTCGGCTCCTTGCTGCTCCAGGCCGAACGATGAGAGAGAGGATGGCGGCCGGGGTTGTGGCCGTGCTGCTCCGAGCCGGCGAGAGAGCGGGGAAGGGGGGCGGCGGCGGCTGGGCTCTAGATCCGCGGGCTAGGGCTCCCGATTTCCCCCTGCTTCCATTTCTCCTCCTTTTTTCCTTGTCCCCTCCCCGATCCTTTTTTCTTGCCCGACCCTGAACCCCCACCTGCCTTCTATTTTCCTTTTTTTATTCCCCCCCCCACTCCTCTGTTGTGTCCCGAGCCCCCCCCCCCCCCCCCCCCCCCGCCCCCTTTGCTGGTCTCATCTTTCCCCACTTTATATCCAATTTCATATATATTATATAATATAATAATATATATATTATATAATATAATAATATATATTATATAATATTATATATATATATATATAAATTCTAAACATGCGCACATAAAACCTCCGCACGCACGCACGAGGACCCGCACGTCCTCAAACGGGGTCGCACCGACTCGTCGCCCACAACACGCCCCTAGGCTGCTATTTGGGGAGGGTCCCACTCGCCCGGCTACGGGGTTGTACACACGCCGTCTTCGTTTAGGGGTTTTTTGTGTGGAGAGCAAATAGCGGAGGCGAGGAACTGACAGCATGTCTAACATGACTAGTTTGCTTGTCGACAAACTTCAGGGAGCCGAAGATGCTGCTCCAGGCGATTCTGTTGCTGGTGGATCTGTTGGTAATTGTACTTTCTGTGGCTGGAATTTGGGTTGTCGTTGCTGAGATCTTCTTTTCTTTTGTGTCCAGGTAGGAGGAAGTAGATCGTCTAGGTTTTCTCTGAACTGAAGAGATGTCTTCGTACTGTGTTGCTTTCCTTAGATCTGCAGGTAGTAAGTCCATGTCTTCCCATGTACTGTCTTCGGGTGGTAGATCTGTCCACTGAACAAGTGCTTGAGTGATGGGAAGGTTGTTTCGTAGGATCTGTCGGAGACTGATCACTACGCGAGGAGTATGCACTGGCATGTTCCTGTAGCTCTGGATTGGTAAGGGTGTAACATGGTCCGTCTCCTTTCCATTGTATTTCCTTAGCAGAGATACGTGAAAAACCGGGTGTATTTTGCAATCTCCTGGTAACGATAAGCGGTATGCCGTCTCTCCGACGACTTCCTCTATTTGGAAGGGACCGTAGTATCGTAGCGCTAACTTTCGGCAATGAGTCCTGTGTAAGGTGAGTTGACGATACGGGTGGAGTTTAAGTAACACTCACTCGTGTTTCTGGAACTTGATGTCCTTTCTATTTTTGTCCGCCTGCATTTTCATGCGCTGCTGGGCTTGCTGTAGGTTTTCTCTGAGCTGATGTATTAAGTCATCTCTTGTCCGTAGGGCTAGCTCCACTGCTTCGTTACTCGTGCTCCCTGCATAATAAGTCAAGAGCCCAGGGGGCGGCCGACCGAACATGGCCTGGAAAGGCGTCATGTTGGTCGAAGTGTTAAGTGTTGTATTGAAATGATATTCAGCAAAACTTAGGTATTGTGCCCACTTCTTAGGGTTGGTATGAGAAAAAATTCGCAAGTATTGTTGTAAACATCTATTTGTGCGTTCCGATAACCCGTCAGTTTGCGGGTGATAAGCCGAGCTATAGTGTAAAGTCGTCCCCTGTAATTTGAACAGTTCTGTCCAGAAATTGCCAAGGAAGGTGGAGCCACGGTCTGTTAATATAGACGTTGGTAGACCATGTAACTTACCCACTGATTCCCAAAATGCTGCTGTCGCGGTTGGTGCCGTAATAGGGGAACCCAGGGGAGCAAAATGAGCGGCTCTAGACAGTCTGTCGACTATTACCAATATGTTAGTGTAGCCGTTTGATTTGGGTAGGTGGGTTATGAAATCCATGGTTAAATCAGTCCATAAGAGCGTGGGAATGGGCAAGGGTTGTAGAAGGCCATAAGGTAAGTGATTAGATGCTTTGGCCTTTTGGCATAATTCGCATTGCTTTATGTAAGTGGTAACGTCTTTTTTTAAAGTCAGCCAATGGAATTGTGTTTTTATGCGATGGATGGTGGCATTAATCCCTGAATGACCACCATAATGGTTGTCATGTGTATTGGTGAGTATTCTATGGATAATTGGTGAACTCTGTGGGATAAAAAGTCGTTGTTTGTAAAAAACGTTATTGCCTTTCAGGACCCAATTGGGGCGGGATGAGGAATTTCTGGACAAATCCTCCATCAGTTGTTGGGTGTAAGGATCAGTTGCATAATCATGCTGCAACCCGTCCAACAACGTTGAGGAGGGTCTAGTTATCGTCATTGTGCTTAATTGTGGTAAAATGGGTTGTTCTGATTGTGCAGGTGTACTTGTTGTTGACCGTGATAGGGAATTCGCGACTATGTTGGTTCTGCCCGGTTTATATTTTATGGTGTAGTCGTATCCTATGAGCTTCGCGAGAAAAATTTGTTGTTCGGGGGTGTGTAGGTCCTGGGTTAAAAGGTTGTGTAAGCTCTTATGGTTTGTTCTGATCTGGAACGGGTGTCCAAGCAAATATTGTCTCCACTTAGCCACGGCGGCGGTAACCGCATACATTTCCCGTACGTAAGTGAATTTTCGTTGCATTAGCGGGGACAATTTTTTTGCTAAAGTAAGCTATTGGGTTTTGATGTTGTAATAAAACAGCACCGATCCCAATTCCAGATGCATCCGTTTCGATTATGAAGGGTTCATTAAAATTTGGTAAAGAAAGAATTGGTTTGGAAATTAATGATCGCTTTAAAACTTCAAAGGCTAATTGAGTGTGTTCATCACAAGTAAAAGTTGTTTTCTTTAGTAAATCAGATAAAGGTGCTGCTATAAGAGAGAAATTTTTAATGAACCGTCGGTAAAAACCCGCTAATCCTAGAAACGATCAAACCTCTTTTTGTGATGCTGGAGGTGGGTATTGTTCAATAGCCTTTATATTAGCGTTGTTTGGGGCTACTGAACCATTTGTGATACAATTTCCTAAGAATTCCACTTCTTTTTGTAAAAAAAACATTTAGAAATCTTTATTTTGAGAACATTATCTAGTAAGATTCGAAATACTGTGGACAAATGCGTGTGGTGTTCATCCTCTGTGTTACTAAAAATCAGAATATCATCAAAAAAAACAACAATAAACTTCCGTAAATACGGCTTGAAAATTGAATTCATTAGGGATTGAAAAGTTGAAGGCGCATTGGTAAGTCCAAATGGCATAACTAAAAATTCATAATGGCCATGATGTGTCCTAAATGCTGTTTTATGGATGTCAGGTTCTGCCATTCGGATTTGGTGATACCCTACGCGAAGATCTAACTTAGTAAAGAGTTTGGCATGAAACAATTCATCTAATAGCTCATCAATGGTGGGAATAGGGAACCGGTGTTTGATAGTTATATTATTTAAGACTCTATAATCAACACAAAAGCGCCATGAGCCATCTTTTTTCTTGACTAAAATCACTGGCGAGCTAAAACTAGAAGTGCTAGGTCGTATGTGATCGGCCTGTAGCATTTCGAGCACAAAACGTTCTATTTCGTTTTTCTGAAAATGAGGGTACCTGTATGGTTTAACATTTATAGGTTTGGAATTGGGTATTAAAGGTATTTTATGATCAATGAAGCGCTGTGGCGGTTTTTCTAAATTGTCCTGGAATAATGATTTATATGATTGAAGCAAATTCAAAAATTTCGGTGGTAATGTTGGATCAAAAATTGGTTCTGTGGTTTCAGGAGTGGTAAGTAAATGAAGCTCCTGAGGGAACACACAAAGAGCCGAAGATTGAAGTGTCATTAGACGGGCAACCTGCGATGATGAAACCTCCAAGCAAGGGGCATGCGAATGTCCCTGCAATGTGATCGGGCCTTGGTCTGAGTCATAAGATATTGTAAGGGTTGAGTAATCGGTGGTTACTGGTCCTAGGGATCTAAGCCATCGTACTCCCAATACTATATCAGCCCCCTGCAGAGCTAGAACATATAAATGCAGTGAATAAGGGGTGGTTTGAATGAGCAGGGTAACGTCTAAACATTTCCCGTGACAAACGATGGACATGTCATTGCCCATGAAGACTTGAAAGGGTTGGATGGCCATAATAGGGAGATGTAAAAATTTTGTCATTTGGTCCGAGATAAAATCGTGAGAACTACCACTATCAATCAAAGTTTCTAACGGGTGGTGATTTAAGAATGCGGTGACGCGTATGCAGTAACCTGAGGGGTCACCAGTTAATGCGTAAAGACATATAGATCCATTGTGGTCAGTTGCTTCCTGGATCGGATCGTCAGGCGGGTCTTCGGGATCGTCGGGTTCGTCCGTCCCTTGAAAATACAATAAAGTGCCAAAACCCTTGCAACGATGCCCTAAGGTGTACTTTTCATCGCATGTATAGCATAGACCGAGGTCCCGACAGCGTTGTCTTTCATTGGCAGATAAACTTCTAATAGGATATTTGGGAGGAAAGGTCTGTTTAGGTGGTATATTGGTTGCGGATTGCCATTGGAAACGTTGCGGCGGTGGGCGTGGCATTATATCTGTGGACCGTTGGGACGTAGGGTACGTACGTGGGGTGGTGTGGCTGAGATTATCTTCTATTTCGCGGTCTTCGACCATTCGAGCCAAAGAGTAGGCGTCATGTAAATCGATTGGTCGTTGCATTCGAACCGTAGATCGAATACTGGATTTGAGGCCAGAGACAAAAACACTGCGGACAAAGCCAGGTGTGAGGCCTGGTACGCGGGTCAAAATTTCTTCAAACTGGGCTTTGTAATCTAAAACTGAACCAGTCTGTTGGAGTTTTGTGAGAGAACCGGCTGGGTCGTCATAAGGTGAAGGGCCAAATTGTTTGTTAATAGCGTCGACAAAGAATGTGAAAGTTAAATTTGGGGAATCGCGAAGCGTTGCTTGGTACCAGCGCGACGCGGGCCGATCAAGATGGCACGCGGCGATTAATAAGAAGTCACGCGGGTTGGTGTTGTGATATTGAAAATATAAATGTAAATTGTATAGTCAATCTGTGGGATCTCCGTCGCTAAAACGAGGGCATTGAAATTTAAAATCAGACACTAAATTGTTAGAAACGACCTGGAATGAATTGGTAGGCGGTGCTGCTCCAAGAACGCCATTGGAGGAAGAGGTGTGGCCCAAATCCGGTGGACAAGAACGTGTCTGGAGGAAGTCCAGCGATTGTTGAATCTTTTGAAACTGCGTCATCATATCTTGTCGTAATGTGTTAATTTGATTGGAGGAATCAGAGCGAGTATCGACGATCTGTTGGATCAGGACCGCTTCTTTGGCGTGCAAATCCTCTCGTAATTCGTCGATTTGGGATTTCTGAGTGGCTTGCTCCAATCGGACCGAGCTTTGAAGATCAACAAGCTGAATATGAAGATCCTTCGTGCGCGTGTGGTCGGCCATGAGGGAGGGTTTGAGACAATCGACGAGAGCACCAAAATGTAAGGGTTAATTTGAGGAGATAGGTAATTCCGGTGATCTGAACTTCACCGGAGTAATGAGGGAAAACAGGAAGAGTCAGAAAGAACGGGTGGGAAGGAGAGAGAGAGAGAGAGATGAGACAGGGGAGGAGAGAGAGAGAGAAAACAGAGGGAAGTTCTTTATTCATTATCTGCATAAAAACTATTACATGCTAATCTTATATTTATAGTCAAACAAAGGTGTTGACCGTTACAACAATAAAACCAATACAAAAGGGACTGTATAGATCATGTCATGGAAAATATGCCCCTCATCTGCTGGAGCCACGGGTAAAGGATCCCTTCACTTGCTTTAACAGCAGCTGCCTGATGTCGCCATCTGTCGAGCTGTGGGAGAATGATCAATGTTCAACTTCCCTGGATGTTGCCACGTGTTCAGAACATTACACCCCACCCGCCGGACTCCTTCAAAAAACCATTCCCCACCCCGTCCAGTCTCCACCACCGCCTGGATCTAATTCCCAAGTTACCGCTACCCTTCCTTGCCCTATTCTGGCTGTCCCGTCGGCTACTGGAAGTTATCAGCAACCGAAAGCCAGCCATCACTCCTCCAGTTGTCGATTTCCTAGTCAAAACAACATTGTCTTTGAATCCAGCCCTCAATACATTACCCGACACCCCTTCCACAGCTACCAGTTGCAAAGCCAGCCACCTGTGATAATACCCGAGTCCTCCCCATCAGCCCTGGACTCATCCCTGAACCTTTCAACTCCGCAGCAATCTTGGATGCATGCCAACATCCGCCTTTGTCACTACCTGCACGTGTAAATTGTGGTATGCAGTTTTATTTTTTATCGTTGTTTATGTCGGCACTATACCTGTAGTAGTTGTTTATTTTTATTTGTTGTTACTATCGACATTCGTGTAACTAGCAGGGTTGATTCTGTTTGGGCTTAAAAACATTTGCGCCTCGCTCGTATGTGAACATTTCTTGCTTTCCTTAATTAAAGTTTGTGAACGTTTGTGCTCCTGTCAAATTTAAATACAATTAATTATTATTGTCATTTTGATCGGACCACTTTCATTTATTTAATTTCATTGCATATATGACCGCATTTAGAGCATCCACTTATAGTCGTCCCCACCACTGCACCAAAACCCCTCACAATTTTGGAAAGGTGTATTATTCCCAAGAATGGGTGAGTGATGACTCAAGTATTGGTTCAATGGTTCAACAGCTCCGCGACAAAGGCCACATGGGAGGACCTGCGTTCGTTCCAAAAGTAACATCCCCACTTCAACCCTTGAGGTCAACGATTTGGTGATGGGGGATGGTATGATGCATTCCAAAATGGAGGTGACAAGGAGCTATAGGTTTTGTATGGAGTTTGGTGGCAGTGAGAGTGGTAGAATAGTAATTGGTAATTATTTGCAAGGGTAAAATTGTAAAACTACAACTTGGAAATGTGGGTTGTTGATAAGAGTTACATTTTTATGCATTTTGTATTTTGAGCATTGTGTGTTGAAGTTCCTGTGCGGCGGAAGAGACGTAACTTCCCAACTCTTGGTCATCCGTTCGGAGGTGTCTTCTCTTAGGATTGCTTTGTGTTTGTTATCAACTTCCATTTCTATATTCAGTGGATCCTTCCTCCACTTGCCTTCCTGTAGTTTATTTCTATATGGCCCTTGTGTTGTGGTGAAAATATTACAAGAATTAGCTGGATAGTATCAGAGGAGGTAAGGGGGGCGAGGCTGGCGCGGAGAGAACACACAGAGGGCTCAGCGAGAGGAGCGCGAGCTGGTCACGACATGCTTTACAAAATCAAGCGATGTAAGAATGGAGGTTCGAAGCGCGAGGATTATTGCATGTGCAGGCGAAGTCGACGGGGGCGTTTGTACGAGAGACGAGATGTGTCGTGCGAGATCTCGAGCAGGTCGGAGACGATCATGGCTTGATGTTACAGAATTGACCAACGAATCAAGAGAGGATCTCTTAGGGGTTGGCTTCTAGGAATAGGGAAATAGATCCAAGTTGGGTTCCGACGGGAACCCTAAGTAAGCGGTGGGTTAGACCAATTGATAGCTCTAGATATCGCCAAACAACACTATAATAAGAATGCGAAATACAAAATATCATGGTATGTTCAATACCCATTTTGAGTGCAAGATCACTCTAAGAGACTTCACTTTTATGAGTGCCAAATAAGAAATGCTCCAAGATAATGAGAATAAATCATTGTCACTCTTTTATATAGGCAGAAATGGGTCATACATTAAATGACGAAAATAATACCAGGGCGATATAGACTGATAGAGGAACATGTGGCCAACCCGACCAATTATCTTCGTATTATATGTGAAGCACTAAATTCTCCTCCTCGCCCGGTCCATAAAATAACAACTACCACCGAGGAAGAAATAGTGCATGCATGCATATAAGGCCAACGATGAAGGGTGCTTGTCAATTTTGGTGTTATTGTGTGTAATTGCTATGACAGACCTCCACAATTCTTAAAGAATGTTATCCAAGATGTATGTCTAAGTTGCTCTAAAGAGATGACAATAAGAAGTGATGATGGTGAGTCAATCGATGATCAACACGATACCTCACTTGGATAGATTGATCCAAGTCGAGTCTGTTATTGGAAAATTCCAGGATGAAGGCAAAGAAATGGATCATGTATTTTTCTTCAATTGACAATCCAAATATACTAGACGCTAGTCACATCTATACCATTGATTATTTTTTATCATGATTTTCTTTTGGTGAAACAAGAAATCTCTCCTTCCGTAGGAAAACAAGGACCCAATTTTTTAAGTTGCTCTAAAGAGATGACAATAAGAAGTGATGATGGTGAGTCAATCGATGATCAACACGATACCTCACTTGGATAGATTGATCCAAGTCGAGTCTGTTATTGGAAAATTCCATGATGAAGGCTAGGAAATGGATCATGTATTTTTCTTCAATTGACAATCCAAATATACTAGACGCTGGTCACATCTACACGATTGATTATTTTTTTATCATGATTTTCTTTTGGTGAAACAAGAAATCTCTCCTTCGGTAGGAAAACAAGGACCCAATTTTCTTCTGAAAAATGTAACTCACAAGGATAAGCATTGGCCATGAATTTATATTTCTTAAACCATGCCAGTAAACTGTTAATAATAAACGAAAGTAAATTTTTTAAATGATTTATACAAAAGACGGGGCATCAATATAGGTACATTCAGAAAAAGGAAGAGTGGCTGTCAGTTTAATGTCATGCGGGATATCCATAAACAATTTAAAATGGGGATTTATTGACGTTTCTATTTTCTGAACTATTGTAAGCAAATTTGGTATGTGAAATCACTATATCCTACTAGTTTGGATGTTCCACCACAAAAAACCTAAAGAAGTCCCCTAATATCCAATTAACAACTTCGTTTGTGTAACAACCCGGTTTTCTTCCCGTTTATAATAAATAATAATAATAAATATAATTAAAAAAAGACTTATAAGCCTTATAACCCGAGCCCCCCCCCCCTCCTCACTATCACGGTCCAAATCCCGCAGGTCCTGATCCCGCCTCCCGACCGCGACGCCGACTCCGCGTCCCGATTCCGCCTCCGACGGCGTCACTGCTCCCGTCGCCACCGCCCGCTGGCGATTTCATCCCTGGTGCTTCCTCCTCCTCTAGCCGACGATAACAGCAGCAAGCCGCCCTCCTTCTCCTTCTCCGACCGGTGAGGGTAAGGCAAAACCCTAGTTCTCCCTTTTCTCATTTCTCCACTTCCTCTCTTGGAATTAACATGGATTTTCCTCTGTGACCTCGTCCAGGGCAGCGACTCTTCTCCGGCAACCCTAACTCCCCGTTTCGGCCAGTGGATCTCTAGAGGAACTCCTATGGTTTCGCCCGAAACCCCACTTCGTGGATTTCTAAGCCCAGATCTGGTCTCCTTGGGTAAGGAACCCCGCCTAACTCTCATTTTCAATTTTGCCCTAATTTATTTGTGAGGATTTCCGCCCTCCGATCGACATAATTTCGTCGTTCCCTCTTGTGTTTGTCGTAAATTCGACAAATTTCATTTATGTTTGTGTTTCTGGTGCCGCTCATCAGATCTAGTGGTGGAATTCGCTCTGAACCCTCTCCGATTTAGGGTTTTCGACGCCTAGAGCCGCCAAATTTTTGATCATTGTGGGAACTCCTCTCCCCTCACTCTCGAGGGAGGTAAATTCCTTCAAACCACCTTTTATGTGAGTTTTTTTTGAAAATATTAAATGCCTGTGTAAGTGTAGGAATCCCGGTTATGATATTGTATTCGCGTGGTCTTAAAGCAGGTCAAAAGAATTTAAGATTCCTAAGCACTTGCTAACACCGCTTAGCCGCCGTCAACCGTTCAACTTTATCTTAAGGCGAGTAGAGAAACCCCTCTCGTTTGCAAACATGAAAAATCTATTTTTACTTCACTTTTTGTTACGAAGTAACTCTTATAGACTGAAATCGTCTAATTAATAATGAAAGTGAGGGTCAGATCTACAATACTTTTAGAGGGGGGTGAATATAGTATATTTAAAATTTGTTAGGTCCTAATAAAGGTGCTGTTACAGCTTTTGCTGTAAACTGAAAATGTGCAGTAATTAAGAAACTGGAAAACAGAAAATTATAATCCTAATCACAGTCACACAGCAAGAACAAAAAAAAAGATAGGCAACCAAAGGACAAGAAATTTATAGTGGTTCCCCAAATCTGGGTAGTTCACTCTTCTACCACACTTGATAGAAATACACCCAGGTTTTTGATCAGGTGCCTGACACCAATGGGTTTTGATCAGGTCCCCAAAACCAACTCAAGTCTTTTGGTTAGGAGACTTGCAACCAGGAATCACTTTTGAAGGGAGATGACAACCCTTTATACAGGAGGGGGTGAGAGAGTGATTTTGTCTTCTCTTTCTCAATAAACTGAGAAGACTTATGTGGATTGATGTTTAGCAAAAGCTCCCCCTGAAATATTGAATGGTTCAGGAAGATTTGGAAGCTTTGTTGTAGGGTGATAGGTCTTCAATCAGAGTTCTTGACAAGCAGTGATGCAGGAGCTTCTTGACTGATTTGATATATGTTGTCCTTGGAAGTCCTTGAGAGAATATTGAAGTAGAAGACTCTTGATATTTTATGATTGTTCTTCTTCTTCTGAATGAAGATCACTGCCCGTCACTGTAAGCTTCAGTATGATTTTCTTGTGTGTAGTTTTTCTGCTGCTGTATGAATTCTTTTTGTCAGTCTGTGTGTGTCACTATGTTTTTCTGACAGAGTATGTTCTTGTTCTCGCTTCTGATTCTCGATCTTCTTTTCTTCTATATCTTTTCAAAAATTTGAATCCTCTGTAATTAATGCTGACGCCTTGAGAATAATCAGCATTGAATCATTTCCTCAACTGTCCCGTGGAAAATCGGCAAGTAATATTCCTGAAGAAGACCGTAATCAATGCTTTTTCTAACGGATACATTCAGAGAATGTAGAGCATTAATTACTCAGGAATTTCCGCATTAGAATGGGGACAGAAGGCCGGAAATGGCTAAGTCTGGAATCGTCGAACAGTTGGCAGAATTCGTCAAACTGAATTACCAATTCGTCGAGCTGAGATATTGAATTCGTCGACCAGACGGCTTCTTGTTCGTCGAGCTGAGTTCCAAGAACGTCGAGCTGATAACAGAGCTGCATGCTTTAGAGCCTTTGCCTTTTCTGTCTGAAGTTCGTCGAGCTGAGTTTGTAACTTCGTCGACTGGAGTTCAGCAACCATTCTGGACTTAGTCGAGTATTTTGTGTTGACTGATATTCTGTGTGTCGACATGAATCTTCTGGTGTCGACACAGGTTTTCTGGTGTCGACATAAGTGGGTGTCAACTGATTAATCTAGGTGTCAACACAAATCTTCTGGTGTCGACATAGTTGGTGTCGACACATGCCCTAAGTGTCGACACAAATCTTCTGGTTCCAGAATTCGTCGAGTAGAGTACTGAGTTCGTCGACCTGAAAAGTTGAGGTCCAAGTTCGTCGAGCTCAGAATCTTGTTCGTCGACCAAAGTCTGAAGTTGGACTTAGAATAATCTGGAGTTATCCTGACTTTAGTTTGTTGAAGTATCCCAGTTTTCGTCGACCAGAGAATGAAGATCGTCGAGCTCAGCTCAGAGAAATATCTCAAGATCGTCGAGCTGAGAACGTCTTTCGTCGACCTGAGTTCGACGAACGTCGAACTCATTTTTACTTAGTCTTGAAATCTTCTAAGTCTTGAGTCTCTGATAGTCTTGTTGATAGCTGGTCCATCTGATGTTGACTCTAAGGACTTGGCCTAGACTGTAGGACACAACTATGACCCTGGCTATACATGTTGGGTCACATCATCCTAAGTTAGTGAACCTAGCCCAAATCAACTAGGGATCCAACAATCTCCCCCTATTTGAGTGAAGTCACTAATAGACTCAAAACAAAAATATAAGAATAAACAAAGTAAGAAAAAAAGTATATCTGACAGAGATTTACTAACACATGCAGTAGATATATATATATATATATACATGAGCTTTGTTTTAAACAGACAGATCAGTTTTAAAACTAATGCAGAGAAAAGAAATTGAAGCACAGTAAAGATTATTTCTTCTGCTTATCTGTGGGCTTGTCTTCTTTTGTCTTTTCTCTTGACTTTGTAAAGATAATTTCTCTATTTGGATTCAAAGCCTGTGCCTGTGACATTGTCATGTCAGCTGCCCCAATAATCTTCAGGGATGTAGTTCTGGGGACAACTGCTTCAGGATGTAGCTTCATGTAATCATCAACATTGAACAGTTTATTTGCTTTATCAAATCTTTTGAGTTCTTCCTTCCTGTATTTGGACATAGTGGAATATCCTGATATATCTTTGCCTTCATCTTTTGCTTTATTAATCAAAGAAAGACCAACAAGTTCCTGGAACCTGGCCATTTTAGCAATGTTTGCTGTTTCAGGATCTTCAAAAGGAACAGGAGGTGAATCTGGCCTGTTGGGACTGTCAGCTTTCTGTTCTGCAGAGAGAGTTTGCTGCTGCTGCTGATGTTGATGTTGTTGATGTTGCTGCTGTTGATTTCCTAAAGAGTGATGTCTTTGGTGACTACTTCCAGAAGATCTCCCTGATGTCTTTGATAAGTTTGAATATGGGCAGATCTCTGAGAACTAAAGCCAGAAGCACCAGCTGCAGGAGGAGGTGGATCTCTTCTGTAATGATGAACTGGTGGAGGAGAATATTTTCTACTTCTTTTCTTCTCCTTTTGCTGATTTTTAGAAAACCACATCCATGCTGGCATTCCTTTGTAAGGAGTAATATTTTGGAGAATATAGAATGTAGTGTCATTCTTTGGGTTTGACTTAGCAGCAGGAGGAGGAGGGGCTTTCCTTTTCTTTGACAACAATTTCTTCTTCTTCTTAGCAGCTTCTTCATCTGAATCTTCTTCTTCATCATCATCATCATCATCATCATCTGAATCCTGAGGATTATCATATAAAGCATTTATATCTCTCAAGATGTCCTCAGATACAATAGATTTTTCAGTTGGAGCCTGAACTGAGCTTTCAGCTGCTTTTGTTTTTTTTGCAATGTCAGGCAAGATCAACTCATCTAGATCTGGCATAGGAGAGTCATCCATCACAAAGATTGGTGCTGAGATAGCTTCTGGAGGGGATGGAATGACTGCAGAGGTTGGTGTAGATACTGGAATTACAAAGCTGTCACATAGTTGCTTAGCAACTGCTGGACTGACAGGAGATGTATAAGGCACAATAGCCAAATGTGGCTTAGTGAATTTTGCTGGAAGAGGATGCATATATACAGTATAAAAAGTTTGCAGCAATTCTTCTAAGTTAACTGTGAGATTTAGGATAAAATCACCAACAGTTGTGAATCCTTCAGAATCTGACTCGTCAAAATCCATGTCAGTATCAATGAAATCAATTAAATCTTTATCTATACATTCTGTATATTCTGCTGTGAGAACTGGAGTATCTGCTGGTGTTGGAGCTGAGGACTCTGAAGCTGTAGTTGCTGCTTCATCATCAGGCATCTCCCCCTGCCTGATTTCAGTGGGAACTGAGGCCAGGCCCCTGACTGAGGAGGGGGCAGCAGTGAGAGCAGATATTTGGGCAGATAAAGAGGTAATGGTAGTAGCAAGAGGTGTAATGGCCTCTGCTATAAGTGATTTAAGAAGGGGAGTGATGATGGTGATGATAGATGAGATGGTAGAGGGGTCCAATGAGACAGTAGTAGATGGTGTTGCAGTTGGTGTGGAAGAGGTGGCAACTATTGATGGAATAGAGGGTGGAACATCAGGTAGGTGAAGGTGAGATGTTGATGGGGATGGAAGGGTGGCATCTTGCATCATGGTGTCTGATGGTAGGATGTAAGATGGTATGGAAGATAGATGTGGGGGAAGTGGAGACTGTGGTGGTGTAGAAATGTATGTGGCATGAGGGGATTCAGGAGGTGTGAGTGGTTGATTTTCCTGAAGGGATGAAGAGGGAATGTCAGTGATGGTGATTGGTAAAGATGGGGTGACTGGGGATTTTGTTGTTGTTGGAAGGGGGGCTGGAAGAGAAGATGTGGAAGGAATGTTCTCTTCAGCGGGGTGGGGAGTGACTTTAATAGCCCTGGTGCCTTCAGAAGCTTTGGTGGAAGAGGGGGAAGCCTTAGAGGGCTTAGTGATGGTCCTCTCCCATCTGCCAAATAAGGCACATGTCAGCCTTTTACTGGCATTTATGAATATGGTCTGGGAGACCAGGGATTCAACAGTCTTTTCCTATAGGAAGATTCCTAGAATTTTTCCAAAACAGACTTCCTTCTTATTGTTCTTCTTCTTTAGCAAATCAAACATAAGTTGTGCCCAGTTGATTGGCTTCTTGTTGATGATTGCACACATAACCAGAAACTGGTGTTTGGTGATATAATCGTGTGCAGTGTGTTTTTCAAGTAGCACTTTGCCAACCAAGTCTGCTAAAAATTTATAGGGAGCAGACAAGTGTTTCTTCAATAGTTTGTTGGGATTGTCTCCAGCATAATCCATGAGGCTCAACATCATATCATACTCCTCTGGTTCAATTTCGAGGTCCTCTTCTCCATTTCTCAATCCAAAAATCTCAGTCAAGATAGCGGGGGTTAAAGAGATAGAGTTACCCGCGATGGTGCCCGTCATGATGTTCTCTTCTGTGGACGACAGTGTGTATACCCATTCCCTGATTTCCATGTTGTGCAGTTTGATCCTTCTCGTCATCAGGGTTTTTAGTTCCTGTTCTTCAAGAAGTTCCAGGATATACAGGAAGATTGGATCGGAATGCTGAAACGAATCGAAATCCACGTCAAAACCTGTATCAAACTTCATTCCTGTAAGATTGCTTGTCAGAGCCTCCATTGAAATCACCTGCAAGAAAGACACAGGAACGGTGATCAAGTGCAAGGGAATAGAAAGCGCGGGATGGAAGTCGAAAAAAACCTAGATATAAGGTTTTCCAGAATATGAATCGACAAACTCCGTTCCACGAAAATAAAATGAATTCTTCGAACTGAGATCGACGAAATAGTTTAGAGTTAAATAATTCGTCGAGCTCATCAAAAGAATTTAAGACGGTTCGTCGAGCTTAGGTCGATGAATATCTTTTGAAGCAATGTTCGTCGAACGCTGGTCGACGAAAATTGTTTCACTCACAGAGAATTCGTCGATCTCCGTTCGACGAGTATCTCTCAAACTTTCCCTGGTTCGTCTAACTCCGTTCGACGAACTCTGGAAAATTCGTCGAATGCAGACAGAATTTAAACTAAGTCTTCTCCATTGATCATTCCCAACTGATTTAAAAAGAAAGCATAATTTTTCTCATCCAGAGGTTTGGTGAATATATCAGTTTTTTGTAAATCAGTGTAGATATAGACAAGCTTTTTCGTGCCGCTCCGCCAATCTGGCAAGGCAGTGGCATTACCACCGCCATTTGTCACCCGCGGCAGGGATACGCTGCACAAAACTCAGCCTAATGAAATGATGTCTTATGTCAACGAGCCGAGCTATCATCTTGTTTTGTCACGAGCCGGCTTACTGTGTCTTGATGTCCGTTATGAACTGGAAAACAATTTTGGACAAGGCGTGAGCGCAAAAAATTATGGTTATAGCACTAGTATTATCACAGAATAGAGTTGAATTATTTAAGTTGAACTCATAATCTAGAAGCCGATTCTGTATCCAGAGCATCTGTGAACAACAGCTGTCTGCTGCAATATATTTTGCTTCAACAGTTGAAGTTGACACTGATGTTTGTTTTTTACAGAACCAGGATACTAATCTCATACCCAGGAACTGGCAAGTTCCTGAAGTACTTTTTTTATCAACCCTGCATTCAGCAAAATCAGCATCAGAGAATCCAGTTAACTCAAATTCTGATTCAGCAGGATACCATAGGCCTAGATTAGGACAACTTTTTATATATCTTAAAATCCTTTTTAAGAAAATTAGATGGGATTCTTTAGGGTTCAATTGGAACCTAGCACAAATACATGTACCAAACATAATATCTGGCCTACTTGCTGTGAGGTATAATAGGGACCCGACAATGCCCCTATAAAGTTTCTGATCTACAGGTTTTCCTGGTATATCAGAGTCCACAATAGCATTGGTGGTCATGGGAGTTTTCTTAGCTGAGGCATCAGCTATCCCAAACCTCTTTAGAAGTTCTTTAATATATTTTGCTTGTGAGATGAAGATATCATCAGGAAAGTTGTTTCACTTGGAGACCAAGGAA
Source organism: Platanthera guangdongensis (assembly GCA_039583875.1). NCBI lineage: Eukaryota > Viridiplantae > Streptophyta > Magnoliopsida > Asparagales > Orchidaceae > Platanthera > Platanthera guangdongensis. The sequence goes on from CM077166.1 coordinate 92,334,311, forward strand.
ATATGAAAGCTCTCTCATGCTACTCATTTCAAATTTAGACTGCATGAGGTCAGAAAACCTCTTGCACAATTTTGAATCTGCAGAGCCAAATATAATGTCATCTACATAGATTTGCACTAACAAGATTTGGTCTTTATGATATCTAGTGAAAAGGGTTTTATTTACAGTTCGTCTTGTAAATTTATGCTCTAATAAGAAACTTGTTAAGGTCTCATACCAAGCTCTTGGAGCTTGCTTTAGACCATAAAGAGTCTTATTTAATTTAAAAACATAAGAGCGATAAGTTGGAGAAACAAAACCTGCAGGTTGTTGTACATAAACCTCTTCTTGTAATACTCCATTTAAGAAAGCAATTTTCACATCCATTTGAAAAACTTTGAACCTTTTGAATGCTGCATAGGCAAGGAAGATCCGTATAGCTTCCAACCTTGCAACAGGTGCAAAGGTCTGATCATAGTCAATTTCATCATCTTGTCTATATCCTTGAGCAACAAGCCTAGCCTTATTCCTCACAATAACTCCTTGGGCATCAAGCTTATTCCTGAAAACTCATTTGATTCCAATAACTGGGTAGTTTTGGGGTCTTGGAACCAAATCACAAACTCTACATCTCTCAAATTGGTTTAATTTCTCTTGCATTGCAACTCTTGCTCAGCATCATGAATGGTTAGAGGTTCAACCTGAGAGAGAAAACAGGCATGCATCAAGTCTTGGTTGAGTTGATGCCTTGTCTGTACACCTGCTGATATGTCTCCAATTACTTGAGATCTGGGGTGATCCCTAAGTGTGACAAAATCAGTGGGTGGAGTTGGTTGTACAACAGCATTTTGAATAAATTTCTCTTGTGGAATTATATTTGCTGTTGGTTGAGGCTCATGTTCGTCAGTTTCATCTTCTTCACTATCTTCAATGACTTGTGGAGAGGGATGAGTGGGAACCTCTTGGGTGAGGTTTAGTCCATCCAATGTCTCACACAAGTGGGGTACCTGCAAGTTGCTACTGGTAGAAACTTCTTTCTCCTTGCAGTACATGTTAGTTTCATCAAAAGAAACATGAATTGACTCTTCTACTTTTAATGTTGATTTATTAAATACCCTATAAGTCTTGCTTACTTGGGAGTATCCTAGAAAAACTCTCACTTCAGCATTAGGTTCAAACTTTCTAATATATTTCTTGTTGTTATTATGTATATAGTATGTACAACCAAAAACTTTAAAATAGTTTATTTTAGTTTTCTTCCCTTTGAGTAATTCATAGGGAGTCTTGTTCTTCAGTTTGTGAATTAAACTCCTATTCAGGACATAGTTTGCAGTGCTTACAGCCTCTACCCAAAAGGTTAGTGGCATGTATGCATCAGCAAGCAATGTACCTGCAGCTTCAATGAGTGTCCTATTTTTCCTTTCAGCTACCCCATTTTGTTAGGGAGTTCTAGGAGCTGAGAAGCAATGTCTGATATCTTCCTTCTCACAGAACTCATGCATAAGAAAAGACTCAAACTCTGTGTCATGATCACTTCTGATCAATGAAACATGAGTAGAGAACTCAATCTGTATGGTCCTGAGAAAATCTGTAAGAAGCTTGAATGTATCTGACTTTGTTCTCAGAAAGAATACCCAACTGAACCTGGAGAAGTCATCCACTATAACTAAAGTGTAAGATTTCTCTCCTATTCTTTGTACAGCAATGGGTCCAAAAAGGTCCAAGTGTAGCAAGTACAAGAACCTAGGTGAATCACTTTTATTAATTGATTTGAAACTAGTTTTAGTTTGCTTGTCTATTTGACAAGCCCTGCAGAGACCTTCCTTCTTGTAGGGGGCAGAAGGTAGACCTCTAACAAGGTTGTGCTTAGATAGCCTAGCAATGTTTTTCAGGTTTACATGTTCTAGCCTTTTGTGTCATAAGTCATTCTGATTACTAGTTAAATTCAGTAAACAGATATCAGTTGTGCCAGAAAGAAAATTTACTAAGTAAATGTTTACCTGTCTACTTCCAGTTAAAACAGTTTGGTTATTTTTATCAATGATAAAGCAAGTAGATGGGTTAAAGTATACCTGATAACCATCATCACATAATTGACTTATGTAGATGAGGTTATGCTTCAGTCCACTTACATATGTTACCTTTCTGAATGTGACAGCTCCTATTTTTACTTCTCCCACTCCTTCTGACTGTCCACATTTTGAGTCACCAAAAATGACTTTTGGCCCCAGCTTGGACTTATAGTTGAGTAGGATGTCCTTGCTGCCAGTCATATGCTTGGAGCAGCCACTGTCCAGGTACCAAGTTTGATTTTCCCTTGAATAATTTCTCACTTGCAATACAAACAGTTAATGATTTTTGACCCAGGTTACCTTGGGCCCTTTGTATTGCTGATAAGAGAAACTAGAAATAACAGAAAATTCTAGCTGAGATTTATATCCTAGGGGGTGATATCTCCTAGGTGGAATGGTCCAGTCAGCCAATGGATTAAATTGTTTCATAGAAGTATTTAGGTTTCTGTTGAAGTTATAGTTTTGACTAAGTCTTTCTGGGTTAGACGAATTTATATAAGTTCGTCGATCAGAGTTCGACGAATTGGGTTGAGATCGTTGATCTCTGACCAGAGAATGAACATGTTCATTCTCTGTGCCCCACGTTCGTCGAGCTCTGCTCGACGAACCATACAAAGTTCATCGATCGCAGTTAGACAAATAATGATAACTATAGTTGGCGTTCAGAGTTCGTCGATCTGGGTTCGACGAACTGGCCCCTTTTCGTCGATCTGAGGTCGACGAAAATTGCTGAACTTTGTTTTTATTGGGTGTTTTTTGTTTTTCAATTTTGTCCTTAGTTTTAATTTGTTCATGAATTTTATTTACCTTATATACTTGATCAGTATTCTTCTTTCTTTTCTCAGAAATAAAATTTATGGGTTGTGACAGGTGGTTTTTCTGAATAATGGGCGGTTCACTAGATGATGCACCTAATCCTAACTTACTTTCATTAAATCTAGCATTAAATATGTTGGTGATTACTGCTATTTGTTTGCTTCTTCTATTTAGTGATTTTTGTAGCTGTTTTGCTTTACTTAATTCATCTTTCAGAAGAGTGATTTGTTCACTAAACATGTCTATTTCATCTTTTAATTTGATGTTTTCTAAAACTAAGCTATCATAGTTAACTTGTTTATCTCTGAGAAGTTTGATTTCCTTCTCAGAGTTGATTAAATCTAAACACATGATTTTAAAATCTGATTTAAAAGATTCTGAATTATAATCAAACCATGATAATACCTGATCAGCTTCTGATTCAGAAGCTTCCTCATTTTCTGAATCTCCTTCTTCTGAGTTGCTTCTTGAGGGATCAATTGCCATGAGACAAACCTCCTTTGCTCTCTCTTCTTCCTCATCTTCACTGGAGCTTGTGGATGTTGACTCTTCTTCAGTCTCACTCCAGGACTCAGTCACAAACCTTTTTTCCTTCATCTTGTGTTTGCTGGTGTACTGTCTCCTGGAATCGTTTTCCTTTTCTCTTCTCTTCTCTTTCTTCTGGTTCTCTGGACACTCAGAGAGAAAGTGCTCTGGCTTCCTGCATCCATAGCACACCACTTCCTTTGTTGGTGTCTTATCATACTTTGGCCTGTCATCTTTTCTTGATGACTTTCTTCTGAAGTCCTTTCTAGCCATCTTGAAAAATCTCTTAGCCAAGAGACTTATAAGTTCTTCATTTGATGTTGAAGATTCTGATTCTTCTGAGGCTTTGAAGGCTATGCTCTGTTCTCTTCTAGCTGCTGGAGGTGTTCTTTGTTCAGCAGCCTCCCTTGTCTTTACTAACTGCTCATAAGACTTTAGTTTACCCAATAGAGATTCAGTTGAAATCTCATTTAGGCATCTGGCCTTCTTGATGGGTCAAATTCTTGTGTCCCATGAGCTTGGGAAGCACATCAAAATTTTGTCATTCACTTCAGTGAGAGTGATGACCTTGTCTAGAGTTTTTAGCTCATTAATAATTGAGCTTAATCTATTATACATCTCTGACACTGTCTCAGCTTCCTGTTTCTTGAAATTCTCATATTGGGAGATGAGATTTGATCTCCATCCTTCCTTTCATCAGCTGATCCATCAACCATTTGGTTTAGGGAATCTCAAATGGCTTTTGCTGATGTGCACTCAGCAACCTTCTGGAAAATGTCATCAGATATTGTTTGCGCTAATATGTTCATGCCTTTGCATCAGCCAACTTGGCTTTCCTGTAAGAATCATTATAATCTGGAGGAGGTACTGCAGTCATATTTGTAGAAGTGCTTGGAGGAGCTGCAGGTGGTTGAGGTACTCCTGTTAAGATGGAAGCAAAAATATCTTCATCAATAGAATTCATATATAGCTTGATTCTTGTCTTCCAGATTCCAAACTTTTGCAAGTTGCAAACTGGAGGTCTGGTGGTTGCATAATCTTTATTCTGTGTCACGGCTGTGTTTCTACTTTAATAGTTAAATGTGAATGAAGGTGATGTGTAGATCTTAACAAGGGATCTTTTGATTCAAGATTTAACTTGTGCAACCAAAGGAACCTGCTCTGATATCAATTAAAAGTGAGGGTTAGATCTACAATACTCTAGAGGGGGGTGAATAGAGTATATTTAAAATTTGTTAGGTCCCAATAAAGGTGTTGTTACAGCTTTTGCTGTAAACTGAAAATGTGCAGTAATTAAGAAACTGGAAAATAGAAAATTATAATCCTAATCACAAGCACACAGCAAGAACAAAAAGAAAAAGATAGGCAATCAGACGACACAAGAAATTTATAGTGGTTCCCCAAATTTGGGTAGTTCACTCTTCTACCACACTTTGGTAGGAATCCACTCAGGTTTTTGATCAGGTGCCTGACACCAAATGGTTTTGATCAGGTCCCCAAAACCAACTCAAGTCTTTTGGTTAGGAGACTTGCAACCAGAAATCACTTTTGAAGGGAGATGACAACTCTTTATACAGGAGGGGGTGAGAGAGTGATTTTGTCTTTTCTTTCTCAATAAACTGAGAAGACTTATGTGGATTGATGTTTAGCAAAAGCTCCCCCTGAACTATTGAATTGTTCAGGAAGATTTGGAAGCTTTGTTGTAGGGTGATAGGTCTTCCATCAGAGTTCTTGACAAACAGTGATGCAGGAGCTTCTTGACTGATTTGATATCTGTTGTCCTTGGAAGTCCTGGAGAGAATGTTGAAGTAGAAGAACTCTTGATATTTTATGATTGTTCTTCTTCTGAATGAAGATCACTGTCCGTCACTGTAAGCTTCAGTATGATTTTCTTGTGTGTAGCTTTTCTGCTGCTGTATGAATTCTTTTTGTCAGTCTGTGTGTGTCACTGTGTTTTTCTGACTGAGTATGTTCTTGTTCTCGCTTCTGATTCTCGATATTTTTTTCTTCTATATCTCTTCAAAAATTTGAATCCGCTGTAATTAATGCTGACGCCTTGAGAATAATCAGCATTGAATCATTTTCCTCAACTATCCCGTGGAAAATCGGCAAGTAATATTCCTGAAGAACACCGTAATCAATGCACTTTCTAACGGATACATTCAGAGAATGTAGAGCATTAATTATTCAGGAATTTCCGCATTAGAATGGGAACAGAAGGCCGGAAATGGCTAAGTCTAAAATCGTCGAACAGTTGGCAGAATTCGTCGAACTGAATTACCAATTCGTCGAGCTGAGATATTGAATTCGTCGACCAGACGGCTTCTTGTTCTTCGAGCTGAATTCCAAGAACGTCGAGCTGATAACAGAGCTGCATGCTTCAGAGCCTTTGCCTTTACTGTCTGAATTTCGTCGAGCTGAGTTTGTAACTTCGTCGACTGGAGTTCAGCAACCATTCTGGACTTAGTCGAGTATTTTGTGTTGACTGATATTCAGTGTGTCGACATGAATCTTCTGGTGTCGAAACAGGTTTTTTGGTGTCGACATAAGTGGGTGTCGACTGATTAGTGTAAGTGTCGACACAAATCTTCTGGTGTCGACATAGTTGGTGTCGACACATGCCCTAAGTGTCGACACAAATCTTCTGGTTCCAGAATTCGTCGAGTAGAGTACTGAGTTCGTCGACCTGAGAAGTTGACTTCGTCGACCTGAGAAGTTGAGGTCCAACTTCGTCGACCTGAGAATCTTGTTCGTCGACTAAAGTCTGAAGTTGGACTTAGAATAATCTAGAGTTATCCTGACTTTATTTTGTTGAAGTATCCCAGTTTTCGTCGACCAGAGACTGAAGATCGTCGAGCTCAGCTCAGAGAAATATCTCAAGATCGTCGAGCTGAGAACGTCTTTCGTCGACCTGAGTTCGACGAACGTCGACCTGAGTTCGACGAACGTCGAACTCATTTTTACTTAGTCTTGAAATCTTATAAGTCTTGAGTCTCTGATAGTCTTGTTGATAGCTGGTCCATCTGATGTTGACTCTAAGGACTTGACCTAGACTCTAGGATACAACTATGACCCTGGCTATACATGTTGGGTCACATCATCCTAAGTTAGTGAACCTAGCTCAAATCAACTAGGGATCCAACAAATAACTTGTCCAAATTATTTATGTATACTTAAGATTGTTTAATATCATAGGCAAACTTTGAGAGGAGAGGGTTGGTTTGGTGTGACGCGTTGAATCGAGCCCCCGCCTAGCTGGTAAAAGAAATCAGTTGTTGATAATCCTTCCATCAATTTATACACTAGAATCGTGTACACCAAATGACAACACTTTCACCCTTCAATGTTTTCTGCTTATGGTATGACAGCTAGACTAAACTCCGGAGTAGGCTATTAAAGTAAAAACATCTTGTTAGACATTGTTACTTGTCTGGTAGTAGATTGTTACGTGTAAAACAAGTTCATTGAGCTCTTGTTTACTCTGCTTACTTTTTGTGCAAGTTGTTAACTTGAATATTTATGTATTTTTCATGTTCTGATACATTTTCCTTCTGTTTGGATTTGCATTACGGTTCGTGACTGCGCTGTCCGGTTCCTGAGTACTCTTCACCCAACTTCAACTTTGCTTGGATGTTTCATTTTGGTTTGATGTATCAGCAGGTTCTATGTATTTTGTTTCAGTTACTGTTGCATTTTACTATTCATGTATTAGTTATCGTCAGACATTTTCTCTTGTATCGTGAACAACTTTTTAGAGTGAAGCATTGTACTAGTTCATTTCACTTATGATATTTTTATCTTTGCGGCTAGTAGCATTCATTTAGTTTCAGTACTGCTTGTGCCTTCGTTTTTATAAAAAAATGCATGCACAACTTTTTATTTATTTATTTGCGATTTACGCACCAATTTAAAATCAATTAAATCTCTTTCAAAAATAATAATTTAAAATTATTTGTAGAATCCATGTTTCCGCCTTGGCAGGAATGACTCCTCTCTGCATGCATGTGGCATCACGACCCGTCTGAAACGCACTCTGATCTTGTTAAGGTGGGTCGTGACAGTTGGTATTAGAGAGAGGTTAGCTCCTAAAAATGAAATATTTTGAAAGTATTACATATTTTGAAACTTTATTATGTAAATAAATATATACATGCATCATTGCTTCACTCAATTTGTCGTTGTCTGTTTTTCGAGGCTGAAACATGAACACACTCACTCAAAAGAATGAGTAGTATGCGTGATGTAAGTCTGTAACACCCATTCCCAGTTTTATAATAATCCGTCATCCGGCCGGGTCAGCGATATAAAGAGAACTAGGAAACAGTATTAAAACTAGTATGCATCAGGTAAAAAGAAGCAACTACTAAGATTTAAAACTTTCAACGGAAGCTAAGAAAGTAATCTAAGGGTAACCACATACCTGATATCTAGATTCACAGAGCAACTAAACATGAATAGAAATGAAATGACTGAAAATCTGTAATAACATTATAAGTCTGATACAAGACATATAAAACATTAACAAGGTACATTGTCCACAACTACAAGTATTTGCTGAAATAGAAAAAATTGAGAGTGGAAGCAACTACAAACTGACTGCACATAACGCTCATCTTAGGCGTAGTTACCCACCTGGGTCACATGTAAAAACATTGCACACGAGTGGTCAGAGTAAGCAAAAATAACTCTTCCTAGTGACACTAAAAATATTTTCTCTTATGATGAATGCATGTCTTTAGAAAATAGTTTTGTGCATTAAAAACATTTATGTTATAATGTTATGCATGCCTTCGCAATACTTCCTGGTTAATACACTTACATGTTCTATGTCCATGACTTTCAGTTCAATAACCCAAGTATCGGCGTTCACTAACTATTGTACTGTCTTACGTCAGGTCTATATTTGAGTTCTAGGTGGTTTCTAGCCTGCACATCTACTTGGAAGGCTCTAGGCAGAGTAGCTCCTAACGCGCATCTGAAACTGACGACCCGAGACCATCTGACGAACTCAATTGTTCTAGTGTCGCGCGGACACGGTCTCGAATCTACTAACTGTCTCAAAGGGAAGTCAACTCCCAAAACTACACTGCTCATAGGATACCATATGCCTTATGAGAAAGATAGTGCGCCTCTACCTAGCACGAAAAGACTTATGTGTACTTACTGACCTTTTTGATCTGATGCTACTCTGCTTGGGACATCTCTTTTGGTGTACTACTGAGCGATCACTTGGTCTGATGCTACTCTGCTTGGGACATCTCTTTTGGTGTACTACTGAGCGATCACTTGACTTTCTCGTGGTCGGCTAGAAGCGACATTCACGCCCTTGGTTGGACAAACTCCAAGCTTACGTACACGGGTACAGGTTTCGTCCCTAACGTTATTGTTCAGGATCTGACTACTTTGGTCTTGGAGAAGGGTATTAGCCTACACATTTTCCGCGACCATTTTCCCTACCACCACACCTTTCTATGCATGGTCATGATGTTTGTACAAAACCTACACATGCGTATACAAAATACATTTCTTGTTATGTCTAACTAACAGTAATTATGTTTCCTTACAGTGGTGGTGCGGCGCTCGTACACTCGGCGCGCCGACATTTGTTTTCCCGAAGGAAGTCCAACTGCTGGGGACTTTCAGAACCTTGCCCCGAGGCCGCCAAAATCCTGCAAACCAAGACAACCCTAAATTTCACGTTTTCCCCTTAGGGTTTTCGTTGGAAAAATTCCGATAAACTAGGGTAACCAAAATAAAAAGTCTAACATAGTGTATTACCTTTTTGTGGGAGGGATTGAGGCTCTCAATGCGCCCTACTCAAATTTTGCGGTGGACTCCGTACTCCGAAACCTAACTAAGGCAAAAGAAAGAAAACCTAGTTTAGATTAACTTCCAAATTGAAGGATTTCAATGAAGGAATAAAGACAGGGGAGAAATAAAACTCACTGGAACCAAAACGTTCAACTTCCACCGGTTAGGGCTGAATTCGGTTCTTCTACGGCCAAGGAAGTAAAGGAACACCCACTGACGCCCGTAGAGGAAAGAGGAGAAGTCGGTGATGAGTTCTGGAGGGGGATCGGCTGTCGGCTAGGGCAGCGGGGGGCGTCGGGCTCGAGCGTCGCTGCTTGCGGAACGGGAGAAGACGGGAGACGGAAAGCACGGGGGGGGGGGGGGGGGGGGGGGGGGGGGGGGGGGGTCGGCTGCGGTTTTCTCCCATGAGAAAGAGGCGTACGGGTTATAAACCTTCGGGCATGCAGTTTTAATAATAACCGCAAAAGGGAAAGGGGGTGAGACTTGTTATTGGCACCCCAAAATGTGCTACGCTTCGCTATTTAAAATAAAATGTGTCACACGTCTTTACGACTGATATAAATTACTAATTAACGAACGTGATTTATAATCATACCGACATCGTACCTCGACGACGCGCTGCCTCGATCAAAATCCGTCGCGACTCGACCCTACAATTAAAAAAAAATTGAGTTAGTTATGAATGTTACACGTGCAAATGTTAAGGGAGTATGAACAAACTTAACATTTATATGCATATGAATTTCCACTAGGATATACACTGCTTGCAAATATTAAATTGTATGGGCGATATAATATTTTCAAGTGCGTGGCATTAAAATCATAATGCGCATGACATGTTAAGTGATATGCACAATTAACATGACATGTGTTCCATTCATGGGAATTTTTTTAGGAATGCATTGTAGGCATAATTACATTGCATGCATATCATTAACTCATTTCACAAGTATTAAGCTAAGAGCAACAGATGACGATTGTACACACATGGATTTTGCAATCATAGTTCTATCGCACGTGAATTTATCGTCGCATTTGCATTTGCATGGCTATCACCTAGAGTTGTCCACTGAAAATGCTGTAACTATTACATGATTTACGTATCCAATAGTGTTAGAATGCTAGAAGTTGTAGTCTCGATCTGTTATGCTTACCCTGACTGTTTCTCTTACTCAATTCTTTTATGTTTCTTTTAGATGGCTCCTAAGCGATCGCAGCGAAAGAAAGCTACCCCTTCTGCGAGGGATACCCCTAAAGATGAAACTACCCAGCTTTTGAGACAGCTTCTGGAGCGTGTCACCCGTTTGGAGGGGGAACGCCAAACTCCTGATCCAGTCTCTGGTTCCGGCAGCGCAGGGACGACTGGACTAGCTGTTAACACCACCCCTCCTGCACCTGGATTTGGAACCGGCTTTCCTGTTGGCACCATGGAGGTCCCGCACGTGCCAAGTCCGACTGCTCCCCCTGCAGCGATGGCAGACACTCTGGCTTTCAAAAGACTAAATCTGCCTACCTACAACGGCGACCGTGATTACTTCGTGATCACTGAATGGATCTCCCAGATGGAGAAACACTTTGAG